>JAXCHB010000327.1:0-577897 GCA_036926305.1 Uropetala carovei
CTATTTAGCGTCCGTTTTAAGGTCTGATGTGGCCCGCGGAAGCATTGCGACCCGCAGGGGAATTTTCAACCACCAATGCCACGTAGAAAAGGTTGCTCTAGCTGCTCCCCGGTCTACTAAAGGTTGAGAAACACTGCTCTAGAGAAACACGCCATGTTGAGACGTCGTGCATTCCAAATTGTTATGAATGAGGGCTTCGAAATAGTATTGAAATGAAATAAGGAGAAGGAAAGGGAAAAAGAGGAATTCTTGAAACTGAGAGGAAGTCTGATAAGAAGGGAAAGAAGATCAGAGGACGTCGATAGAGAGAGGGGGGGGGGGGGGTGGCATTTCTCAAGAATTGAAGGGGCGGCTGGGAGAGAGAGGGCGGAAAACGACCTCCTATGGATGGGCTCCTAGGGTGAGGAGAGGAGAGGGGGCTAAAAATGGGTCTTCGCGGAGGAACTCTTCGCCGGAAGGGGAGTCGAAATGGGGGGGCGGGGTTTTGGGGAGGCCGCTGCGGAAAAAGCTTTCCGGACGGAGAGCCGCCGAGCGAGTGTCGTGACGAGGCCGGCGGAATAAAAGAGACGGGGAGAAGGGGGCGTAGGCGTTTATTTATTTCGCCTATTCTCCATGGCACGCCCTACTCCAAAGGGAGGAGGGTGGGAAGGGAGCCGAGGGCCATCGGTAGAATGCCACACCAGTTGAAAATTTAATTTTGAATCGCATTCTTTCCTCCAGAGATATTGATTCCAGCGGAGAAAAACGGGAAGGGGGAGGAGGAGATGAGAGTGAGGAGAGGGGTAAGGGGGAGGAGAATGGGAAGTAGGAGAGCCATGCGATGTAGAGAGAGAGATGCCCAGGCAGTGAAATCTGTGTGGAGACGAAAAGGGGAGATAGTGTGAGGAGGAGGAGGGCTTGTGGATAGGAACGGACTGGAGAGGCTTTGAGTGACGCACTCGAGTAAGGAATGGGGTACCTTGGCTGCAGCCACGCATCCTTCCCTTTCTCTGCCTCCTACCTTCCTGCAATGGGGAGCCATTAGATCCGTCGACATTTGGGACGCGTGGCTCTGGGATTGGGAACCTTTCTTCCATCTCTCTACTCCTAACCCTTTTCAATTTCGCAATAAGCTCACCGCGAAGCATCTTCCTACGCGGTGTCCTTTTCGACCCCGACAGATACTGTCTCGTTAATATTTAGTTCGAATTAAAGTGACCGCGACGTTTCATTTTGATGGATAAAAGATTAATCTTAAATCCACTTAGGAGGGAAGCGTCTTTCGTTCTCGTATCTGGTTATTTCTTAATTCCTCCGCTTGAAGGCGATTTCGGCAACACCGTCGAAATTCGGGGATCTGCCACTTGTCGGAAAAAGATAACTCGGATATAGCCTCCAACATTTAGTTCGTAAAATAACTGCACGACATTCCGATCTCACTCCATCGTATGTTATCGCGTGACATGGCTTGAGAAGTGGCTGTGCATCGGAATGTTTCATTTTTTCACCGGTGTTCAAATTATGCTTCAAATTCTGCCAGCTGCTCATTTGCCCTTTTCTATTTTCCAATTTCTAGATGTTTCTGCCTGTGTATCGTGTCATGAGTTCAGATTCAGTTTCTTCAACGGCTTTCGATATTTACAATTGTCCAATTCCGCTCGCATCACCAACTCCTTCGCAAAATGACGTATTCGTTTTTTCCCCAACGATTCCCTGCATGCCTTGCTTCGTATTCCTTCCATTCTATAACTTTCGTGTTCTTTTGGCTGCAGATGAATGGATCTTTCCGTTACTATACTTTTATGTTTTAATATGCATTAATTTTCATTTATTAAAATTTTATTCGTGTGAATAACCATCTCTTGATATCTCACGAAATATTAGACAAAGGGTTCCGTAGGGGAGCGCCGTATTTTGGCAGTTGCGTCAAATCGAGCCAGAAGGAGCAAAGTGTATTTTAGGAATGATTTCCTTTGGGTTGCTCTAGTTTGGAGTTTTGCTCTGGTGGAATGCGCTTACACCGAGAGAAACGCATTGGAAGTTTCCTTTTTATCTGTTCAAAGAGAATGTTTCGTTATATTGCCTCCAAATGGAAAAAGGTTTTCTTTGAACTATCTCCAATATTCTTTGGAATAAAATTGAATTTTATTGGTTTGCTACCAGGGCCGGCTTCTGACGGTAAGCAAGAGAGGCGGCCGCCTCAGGGCGCACAGTCAAGGGGGCCGCGGCGCCAAGTTCCTACCAGGAAATTCAACTCGTGTAGGATTCTGCCTAAGCAGAGCCGCCCCAAGAGGGGCGGCCGAAGGAGAGGGCGGCATAATACCGCTATTATAGTCGTTTCACCAGCTAAAGTCTCTTGGCGTACGCCAGTTAGCAGTAGCCAATAGGAGACGGTTTGTGTGCGAAGGTAGTGGGGAGGAACCCAGTTTCACTCCTGCTCTCGAAGAGATCACATTGGGATGCGTTGCCATTAGAAATTGCGTAGTATAAAAATCCGCAAGAGCTGGCAACGCGCACCGGTATCTGCTGTCCCGCACGAAAGTTGAGAGGGGCGATGGAAGGGGAAACGTTCGTGCTTGGCTACTTGCTCTTAAGTAGGCCAAGAGACTTTAGCTGGTGAACCGACTATAACCTTTATCTGCCGAACGGCACGCCGGTGTGCCAGCAAATATGTGGGGTTATCTGCAGAACGGGCCACCGGCGGCAAGCTTACTTACGACTCCGCTCACCGACGTCGTTTTTGTCATAGAATCGAGATGGATAGATGAGACGAAATACCAGATACCCCTCTTATCCTCCTCTTCTCATAAAGCCGAAGGTATTAACCTTCTACTACTATCGTTATTTTTCGATCACGAAAACTACTATAGTGGGGTCTAATATTACCCGATTTTACAAAATTGGAAAAAAATAGAAAATTTTAATTTATGGGTTTCAATTTAGTCATTCATTAGAAGTCACTCGAAAATGTGATAAAGTTTCATTTATACATAAACGAATGCAAATGTACACTGCAAAAAATCTGATGTGGCCAACACATGACGTTCTCCATATTTGGGGTATAGATATTTAAATTATTATGAATGGCATTATAAGGCAAAATTATTATTTCGTATCGTGAAAGAATAACGTCGTCCTTATTGACGTAAATTACGTAAATTTTGAATATGTTTACAGAATTCACCGCTACATGGTGGTGGCGCTGTATACTGAAAATTTACGAATAAGCAAAATATCTCCGAAATGGATGGTTCTACGAAAATTTGTTTCAAACAAAACTTGGAAGAAATATTATTCTCTACAACGTTGGCCCTCACGAAGATTACAAATAACTACGTTTTTAAGGAGATATTTGACGGAAACCGAAAACCGATTATTTATAAATAATTCCTAAACAATAACTGCTATGGAAAATCGTTCGAAATAAAAGATATAGGAAATTATATTTTATACATTATTTGTAATGCTCAATGTATACAATAATGAAGTATTATCGCAGAAATATCGCAAAAACCGAATCGGGTTTCGAATAAACCTCGACTTCCGGTTAACCGGTATTGTCCAAAAACTAATCAGTTCCCCATACTATGTATGGAGAAAGTAAAAAGGAAAACTGAAAAAACTCAAAAGTGACTAACAATAAGAGTTTAGAATATATTTTTTTCATGTCGTGAAAATTCTTGTTTCTTCTTCATCCTTCCATGTTCCTACTGCAATCGAATTAGGAATCTCCTGAATATTTTTTTAAATTATTCGTTGTAAACTGTAAAAAATGACGATGTTTTCCAACCATATTCCCACAACCGCATTTCAGTTTATTTCACTCTCGTGATCACAACTCGGTTGTGGCACTTGCTCTTCTTCGCCGGATAGCCTTACGGATTTTTTAACCTTTCCTGTAACAGTAAAATCTGCAGAAAGATCATGTTCCAAGTTAAAAATCATAAAATATTACTTACGTGCAACAACGACATGATCGTTTAGCAGTTCTATCAATAATGTCCATAGAGAGTGATATTATAGAATCCTTGAAATATGAAGACATAATTGATAGGTAAATATGTTAACAAAATAATCCTACAAGGCAGGACCCGATCCGATCCTTGGTCCGGACCATGGTCCGCGTCTGCTCTGGTTTTTAGCTGCGGACTAGGATCCACGGACCACTGCGAAGAGTCTGTTTATCTTCTTCTCCATTTGTAAGAATGGTACTGTACATTTTCATCAGACCCACACCTCTTTCTGCTCTGTTGTTCATGACGCGCAAATGCTGCACTTTGCGAAGAGCTTCCTTAAAGCTATCATATGACTCCCATTCTGTCGGCTCAGTGTCCATAAATGTAGGAGAAATACCAAGGCGTTCAAAGAAAACAGGTGATGGCTTGCTGGCAAAATCGTGGAACTCCAGACAATCCACATCCACATCGCCTTCCCTTATGAAAGCTCTCTTTGGTGGATTTTCCAGGCCATCCCTCTCCCTCTCACTTCGTTTGTCACCATGAGGTCAAACAATGCAAGGGGAACCATTATAGCACTCAGGTACCATAGATGGTTCGAAAATTTGTCATAAGCTGCCTACCACAAGCGTGACCGCCCGGCTTCCTTCTTTAATTGTTTCAGCATACGTAGATCATTGTCCGGAGCCCGCACAGCCGCAGCAGATGCGAACCAGCACTCGACATACCCGGAAACAATAAAAACAGTTGATGCTCGGAAGACATCTTCTCCTCTTGCAAGATGAAATTCTGCCCTAAAGAGCCAAATTTTCAGAACATATTGTATATTGCCTTGGCCATCCAATGCGCTCTGTGAAACGCCCCGGGCTGCTTGAAATCATCACTGATTTTTTACCACCCGGTATTCTCCTGACGTATCGTCGTCATGTTGGTTGTCTTCCTCACTACGTCCCTCCAATTCCACTTTAAGTTAAGAGTTTCTGCGACGAGAGGCTTCTTTCTCTAATCTTGCTGTCTCTCTTTCTGATCTAGTTAATGATCTCTTCTCCTTCAATGCCAGTTTCACATCTGCTGATCCCATAACACCTCCTCAATCATGCTCCCTTTGCGCAAGGAGAAATTCCTGGTCTTCTTTAACAGTCATCAGTGTCAAGGCATTTTCATGAACAAAATCAAATATGCAGTCCACATCTTTAGTGAAATCCTCTCTATGAGCTCTCTGAGTTTCAGACTGATTGTTTCGGTTTTTCTTTAGTCCATCGTTTGTGGACTATGAGCAGCTTGTCGGTTGCATGACTCATCGCCTGCGTCGGTATACTGGCCTTATTCCACAAGTTGACAGCTTCTTCGACGGCATGCGTAGCACTGTGCCTTAGTGTCTCTTTCAGTGTGTTGTGGCGATGGAAGAACAACTGCAATACTTGACGGGTTGATGGAAGCTTACATCCTAATATTTTATCATTCGGCTGGCCTATGAGCCAAACTTTGGTGTCACTCCTCCGCTGCATATTGAGCGCGACTGCAGAAATGTGCACAAGATACTACTAGTATGAGGGATAATTCCAGGAAGCAGCGAGAGCGAGCGCTGGAGAGGCACAGACTTGCAGCTCGGACGGATGGAAAGCGGCGGGAGGGGGGGAGGAGCAGAGGGAGGGGGGTGGGGAAGGGGAGAGGTAGGGGGCGGGGGAGCGGGCAGCAATATCCCTGCCGCACTGAACACGTTAAACAAAATTTTCTGTAGGTCTTACAGGTGACGAGATATGAAGGAATATGTGACAATGATATTCTCGCATAAAAATGGAAACTTTGAAACAAAATAGCGACCTCTAAAAGTAATCGGATTTCCAACAAATTCTGCAAGGAGTGTTTTTGCATCAAAAGGAAACTTTTTACAGGTTGTCGCGATAAATTTTCAAATTTTTTTCATTTTTGGCACACCCTAGTGTGCAGCCGAATATTTTAATAACGGCTGGTAAAATATCAAATGAATTTTTTTAACTCAGCCACTTTCAGCAACAATAAAATAATGTTTAGGCTTAAAATCTTCATTATTAAAGACTACTCATTTTTAGTTGCGTTTCGCTTCCAGCATGAGCGTCCTTTTGCGTCGGTCTGTCCGTCCGTCCGCATGTTCGTTCTCGGCTTCTACCGAACGGATTTTTATGAAATTTGATATGAAGGACAAAATCAAAGATAGTAAGAAAATCACATAAATGAATTACGTGAGCCAATAAAGGTTACCACTTTACTGGTGACAACAAATAAACTTTATGTCATATCTCGTAAAGTATTAGTCATATCAAAATATTTTTCAAATAAAAGTCGTAGAACTTGTAAAGAAAAGTATTTCTTTTCTTACACATTTTTAACGTAGGAGTATCCGTTATAAAGAAAATCAAGCAAGAATGTCTTAACACTAGGATGCCCGGCACTGGCGACCCCCTTTGATGCCCGAGGGAGTCATTTTGACTCCTTTTGAATTTTCTTCCTTATTTTGAAATTTTCAAGCCCTTTACGGCTGTAATTTTTTGTCTTATGCTCTTGCAGGTCATTTATGGTCACAAACATGTCATTTGGATATATTGTGGACATAATTTGGAACTCACAGTCATATCAAAGTACAATACTGTAAACACTTTATTAGCATTAATTGTCTAAAAACCATAGAGATATACTTATACACTAGAGTGACTACTGGCGCTAGTGTCTATGCGAGTTTCACCCTGGGAACCTCGCAAATTGAACGCGTCGCGGCCATGTTGTTGTTTGGCAGTAGGCAGGTATCACGTCGTCTGCTTGCGGAAATTGTATAACATAAATTCGAATTTCAAAGCGGAATTATGCGGAAGCTTTAGAAAATTAGGTAGGATTTGATTGAAACACTCCACTGTTTTATGTAAACTGAATCAGCACCTAATGTTACACAATTTCTAATTTAAAACTGGGTGCTTCGAAAATTTTCGTAGTACATTACAGGAAACTTGGAACGAGAAAGAATATCCTTATTAATACACTACATTTTAAAAATAAAACGATAAAACTTAATGCATTGTGTCCAATACCATTGCTTAATATATTTAGTTGAACATCTATTAATCGGATGTCTTCAGCTGAGGAAATACGTCACTCAACATATATTTTTCGTCGCATCGCCATCTAGTTATGAGATATCATTGAAGATGATATAAGTTTCATCGGTTATAGACTGGAGCACATATCCAAATGTTCGAGGGAGGTATTGACAAAACTGCTGAAAAATATATCCCAATAATTAGCATATGCACAAGAATTTAACTGAAGAATAATCGCTCATAATTGTAAATATTACCTTAGCACATGCAACATTTTTCCAAATCAACTGCAATGGAATTCGGACGAAAGTTGTTTACTCTTTGAAATAAATATCCAACACAAAAAATTTAGGAAAGATAAGTTTTTCAAAGAATAAGAATATTGGAAAAGTAAATTAGTAAATCAAACTCAGTTAGTAGAGGAAAACTTTTTATTACTCCAAGCCGTCCTTGTTTCTACAAAATGTAAAAAAGAATCTTTCATTGGTTGCAAAAAAGAATGGTCTTCGTCAGCTTACTTCTGACATTCTTACCCAGAGGAACAGACCTAGCAATGTGATGCATTCTTATCTTTACAAATTCCTCGACAGTCATTTTTATTAATTTAAAGACATGATTTTCTGGATATTCACTATCATACATATGTTCTGTCAAAGATGGAAACAGTCCTTTACCTATCTTTTGTAAAACTTCAATTTGTATTTTTAAATTAAAATTTTTAAGGGGAGGAGGTCTATTTCCAGTCTGAATAAGTTGCTTGCGAATGCATTTCTCAGTGGTGGAACAAATAGCAACTACACTTTTATTTGGCACAGTTAACCCACCCCTTTGTTTTCTTTTAAACAAATTCATATCATCTGATGAGCTATCAGAATGGAGAGCCAAGGCACAGTCAGAGCATTTGATGTTTTTAATTAAATTGCGGGTCACAAAATCAGATATATAAGTTATAATTTCAGCAGACACCTGTGATATATGAGGATCTGGAAGATAGTCTACAAAGCAGTGAGAACCTTCTTCATCATCATCTTTTAATCTCTCATAGGATGTTGTTACACTGTCACTTGTCTGCGGAATGCATATCTGGGTGCTTAAAATGGTTGTCACATCTTGTGGGATACAATTGCCATTCCCAGGGATCCTTATATTGTTTTGAAGCAACAATTTCCTATAAGCACTCTGAAATTGCACACAGGATGGATTATTATTCCAACCACCCCTATCACGAATCAAGCTAAAGAACATTTCTAGATGATCTTGGCTCATTCGATATGTTGCCAAGTATTTGAATGAATCCTCTTTGCTTAAAAATTCATACATACTGTTAAGAGCAATAGCATTACACAAAAACCCAATGACACCTACTTTCCTAAGTATATCTACAACTCTTTTCCCTGTTGTGCAATCTCTAAGTCCCAAGAGATATTTTGATGCATCCTTTAGAAATGGCCTCCAACATTTTACATTGCTTGTCCTCATTACAGATTTGTTCCCTTTTGCAAAAGGGTTCCTTGAGTTCATCAAATCAAACAGTCTATCAAAAAATAAACAAAATTTTGCAGTGGCTGCAGCTCCCAGAAAATCAGGATGTTGACAGTCCTGTTCCAGCACTGACAAAGCAGCCACCACAGAACTACTTAAAATTTGGGTAGCAAGATTAACTTTCATTTTCTGTTGTACCCAGAAAATGTGTTTGTTTTTTAATTTATTTGCCATTGTCAACCCCTCATTCTGTTGCAGCATATGTAATTTTATGAAATATTCTCACTTTATGAGATCACCATCCACATCTCTTAACTGTTTCTTATCACCCAAGAGATTTCGAACAAGTTTTATCATATGGCATGCATCTAGAAAGATAAAAACTTTCATTCCGCTATCCATTGGATGTGGAAACCACGGCTTCGTGTCATTAGCAGAAAGAGATGCCCCCATATTTTTGGCTATATTTAAATTCGTATTTGTACCATCAAAAGTTAATGATACAACCTTAAGGCCAATATCATACAAAATTCGGAGTGCCTCACAAACTAAAGCACTCTTCTGTTCGGCTGTAATGCCATCAATAACAAAATACCCAATTGGAACTTTCCATGAGGCATCAATAGCAACTACCATGAATACAAATGCTTCCTTTGCCATGTCTAAATTCTCCCCTCTAACTCCCATTCCATAATCTACATATCCCACGAATGCTGTACCATTCCATTCTATTTTTTTGCGAATTGCCATCTCATCGAACATTAAACACCCATATACATTGCCTTCTGTTTCACTAACCTTATTCCCAATTGCTTTCAAAGCCTCTACTGTAAAGCCTGGGAGACCTTCAATGGATCTGTTCCAACGTCTCAATGTAGTCTGGTGTGGTAAACAGAACCCCAACGTCTCTCTAACATAATCATAAGCTCTAGGGGAGTAAAACTGCAACGTGAGAGCAAAAGACTTTAGAATGGGGCTGTATTCACTTTTACTCCTTCCCATGCTCCTTTCCAGGATGCTGGCCAAAACATCTGGAAAGTTATCTGTCATCACAGAAGACTGCTCCTGAGTCAGAAATCCTTCTTCCTTCATGTGTTCAACCAATTCTTCCAACGTATTCATTTTAATTTTCTGCCTCTTCACCTTTCCTTGCAATGCAGAAATATGTTTCCTTTAGTTTCTCTACAATTGGTTAACCTTGATTCCATGGAATCGTACTTCTTTTTAGCCTTGGTTGGACTTAAAGGAAAACAGTAGGAATGTTCATTCCATAAAGAGTATGATGTCTCTTGGATTCTAGATGTTGAAGGCGTTGTTGAAGGAATGGGTAACTTATGATCTTCATAAACCCTTCTGGATCTGACGCCTGTTACCTAGGGGGAAGGCATTGTGGTCACTAATTTTTACTGTCATCAATAATATTACCAGGTCATATCATAAATCTCAAATTTCATCACTTTATAGTGAAAATGTAACTATTAACTAGTTTCATGCAAATACTAAAACATTCCACTTAAAAAGATATTGCACTTTAACCCGGAAGTGGTCGCACCCAATTTTCTTACGTGAGTGGTCGCACTGGGTCTGACAGACCCGAAAATAAAAACTATAAAAATATATAGTATAACCCATATTAGCAAAATCTGTTTTATTCATATGATTCAGTAGTCTTACTAGTTTAGCGTAATGACAATATTTAGAATAATTCTCAATAATTTTGAACAGATGTTTTGAAAAGATACAACTATTGCTGAAATAGTAGTTCTATGATTCACATGATACAGTGAACCAAAATAAATTCTTTTTAGTATCAAGTTATACTTAAGTAGACAGACAAGGTATCAAAAACAACTAAATATGCAAAAAAAAGGCAAACTATTTGTGTTGTGACAAAAATACACACATTGAAACCTATTCATCTTTATGAGTGAAACAGGATTCACATACTATTGTAGCATGCTCTAAGCATAGGAATATGGAGCACTTTTTATAAAAATATTAAATTTTTCTGTTCTTTCCTATGCATATTTGACATTTTGCTCTCTTCCCGGGCGTTGGAGAAGGCTGACTGGGGTTTTCACCTGTCACTTTCGTGAGTTTCCTACCAAGTTCGCGTGGTAGGTTAGACGTGGATCGCTCTGCTAACTGCTCTTGAAACCAACTCCCCTGCAAGTGTGCTCAAAAATTTCCTCCTCACCATAACACTATTATTGTTCCCCAAGTACACTATATATGCGCTGATTGCTGCCACATTGAGGATTGAGTAAAATACGACCATAGGCCATCGGCGGGTGTTCCGGGCCACATTATACGTCGCGCACATTTCGTCGACTGTGTCGACACCTCCTTTTGTACTACATATTATAAAATTTTATAATTTCCGGTTTCCGTAAGTCACCAGAATCGGTATCAATCTTGTCGTCATTATACAAAGTGGATATTAATATCACATTTTTCCCTTGGCAAAACATAGTTTAATAACAATTACGATAACAAACACTCGCCATATTTACGTTTTTAACAAATACTTAGCAAAAATGATAAATAACATAAATACAAATTTTTACAAAATAATGACGTGAGTGGTCGCACCGGGTCTGTCGGACCCAAGCATAGAAACATGTAACAAATGAGAAAGAACTATATTGTACCCGTCTTGAACCTGGGCGGTAACTGAACGAAGAGAGTGAGATAGGAAGGTAGAGAGAGGAGGAGATTCATAGATGACGCAATCAAAGAGATACAATGTTTTGTATTTCTAATGGGTCTCACAGACCCAGCGCGACCACTCCAGGGTTAAAAGATGTTTTTAAAATATTGGAAGAAATGTTTTATACCCCCTCCCTTTAAATGAGGCACAGAAAGGCATATTATTGGGAATATAAACAACACCGTAACTAAGTAAAAATTTAAAACAAAAATCACGATATATTTATTATATTTAAACCAACACAATCATATCCAACCCGACTGAGATTATCTTTAAGTCAAACGATTTATTTGTTATATATTTCTTTAAATGCTAATAATAAACCATTCCACAAATTTTTTGTATGTTGCCTTCTCCAAATCAGTTCCCACAAACATAAAAACTGACATTATAATTGGAGAAAGAAAAACATGAAGTAATAAACAAAAACATAGTAATAATACAATTCTGCTAACCTTTACCTGTATCACGTAGAACAAAGAACGAAAAAAACTTACCTTTTGCAAATGTGAAGGAAAATCAAATATAGATGGGACAGCTTCGGGCTTAAGTCTTCTTCGGTAACGATCTCCTCCTTCAAAGTCATTTTCTTTAAAATGTCTCGAACAAACGAACTGATGCCGCGTAGGTTGCCAATGCTCTCTACGCATACAGATTATCCATCTTTTCAATAATTCCTTCCGTTGCATTGGGAATCTGAAAAATTAAATCAGGAAATAATCGAAAGCATTCATTATATATAATGCACATCATATTAAAGAATTATCACGAGCAAGTAAATTCGCTTAACAGCGTAACTTGCTAACTTAATTATCTCTGAGAATAGTAATATAAAGTTACTCACCGATGAAAAGATACGTTGTTTCCCTTCTTGTACCTCTCAGTACAACCATACGCCGCACAAGAGACAGGCATTATGAAGTCAGAGCACTATAAAAAAACAAAAAGACCGCCTCGAAATTCACACCTTCTCACCTTATGGACACCGCCAAACTACTTTGTTTTGCCAAACTACAATATGGCGCCTACGCGAACGCAGCGCCAGTAGTCACTCTAGTGTATAAGTATATCTCTATGCTAAAAGCAGACGTTACTTTTTTCGGCTTATGTCGACTATCTGGGACCACATGTAAAACTGACCGCGAAGCTGACCTCTCGACCGTCATTGACTCGGGTTAGAGGCACATACATCGAGACCCATCCTCAAATCCGGGCTCAGGTGTCTTTACCCTCTCTCCAGGGGGGCGCTAGCCGACCACGTCTTTTGCAATAAAATTTAAACTATTTTATGTTGTTAACTTAGTACGATTGTGACTCAAGCAACATATTCGGGAGAATGCGCTGATCGAGAGGGTCTTTTTAACGGAATTCTACGATAAATAATAACATATTTACGCTCACATCTAATCTTGACGCCAAGGAATATCAACCTCTTTAAGAGTTTTCGGACGGGATTGTAATTGGGACCAATGACGCCTCGAAGCGCGGCTCCGAGGAGGTTTTAAGTTCTTTTAAGAACTTGGCCGCTGAGGTTGCTCGTGTCCGAGAGGAGTCGGGTTCTGATGTGCGGCTTACCATCTGCAGCATTGTCCCTCGGACGGACTGCGGTTCTATGGTTTGAGGCCGTGTGGTGGGCTTGAACCGTAGGCAGTGGGACTTCTGTAGGGGCAATGAAGTGGACTTCGTTGACCTGAGGCCGGTGCTGGACTCATGTAGGTTACCCCTAAACGGTTCTGGTGTCCACTACACGGCCGAGGCAGCGGATGCGGTAGTGCGTAGGGTTTTTGAACACGCTAGGGTTTTTTTTAGGTTAGAAGAGGATAACACAAATATATCTGTTAGAAAAGAGTCCGCCAACATTAACCCTAGGGAGTCCAAGAATAGCGGTAGAGCGAGAAGTAGAAAAATAAAATTGTTAGATCAAGTGGAGGGGAAATCCAGAACGAAAATATCCGTAGAAAACACAATAAAAATTATTATTATGAACTTCCGAAGCATTCGAAGGAAACAGACTGATTTTTGCCACTTAGTTAAAAGCCATCGTGCAGACGTTGTATTGGGAACTGAGAGCTGGCTATCGGGCGACATTAATTCTAACGAGATTTTCCCACCAGATTACGTGGTATATCGTAAAGACAGGAGGGAAAGAGTGGGAGGTGGAGTTTTCATCGCCGTCAGAAAGAGTATATCAAGCCAATAAGAGGAGATTAACGTCAGCGAACACTGCGAAACGATATGGTGCTCGCTTCGTACGAGAAATGGTGAAAAATTATTTTTTTTCTCATTTTACCGCCCACCTGACTCGGGAGTCGAGAACATTAGAGAACTCAGTCGTACATTGCAGGTGATAGCTAGGAGAAAGAACGATCCAGTAATCATTCTTGGAGGAGACTTTAATCTTCCATCGATCGATTGGTAATCCGTAACCTATGTTAGTGGTGGAAAAAATAGAGGAGCTTGTCGTGAATTAATTGAAGCATTTACTCTAAACTCGCTAGAGCAAATCATCAAGGAGCCGACGCGATATGATAACAACGGAAACATATTAGATCTGCTAACCATTACCCACCCACTATCGACTAGAAACCTACAAATCGACGACGGCATAGGTGATCATAAAATAGTAATTGCCGACTTCAAATTCACCCCTGCGACAATATATAAGGTGCCTGGCCTCCGTCGCGAGCAGACGTCCTTTCTCTTTGGCTCCCGCAGCTGCGCTGTTACCTGCCGTATCCCGTAGTATAGCTGTCTTTGGCTTGCTGTAGCTATAGTTTAAGTACCTTTAGTTATATTATAATTTAGTTTTATTATTATTATTATTATTATTTTGCATGTCTTAGATTATTCGTCTTAATTGTAATCCTTATTCCGTGAATATCCGGAGTCCACGTCTTTATATGTAGTTTATTCTTAGTGCTCCTACTTATAATATCTCACATTACCATATTTAAATAGATACTTTCATATTATTATCTAATATTTAAGTAACCTTGTTAATTTAAGGCTAATTTAGTTTCAACTTTGTTGTTTATATATTATATGTAGTGCTGTTTATTCACTTTCGTGGCCTAAGTTTTTGTTTCGTTAATTCAAGGCAAATTCAGTTTCACTTCGTCTTTTTTACTTATTATATGTAGTGCTGTTTATTCACTTTCGTAACTTAAGTTTCGTTTCGTTAATTTAAGGCTAATTCAGTTTCAACTTCGTTTTTTACTTATTATATGTAGTGCTGTTTATTCACTTTCGTGACTCAATTTTCGTTTTTTACCTTCTGAATTTTATACACGATCTTCATTGTTTTATTAGCTCTACTATCCTAAAGTTCTGATTCACCGTTTTTTTTCTTAACCTTTTAAGTGTTTAGGTGTTAAGGGCTTAAGCTCTACTAACACCTACTTTAGGGATAAGTTATTTTATTTAACAGTCACGAGTTTCTTTTCGTTCTCGTAGATGTAATATTTAGTTTAACTAACATATTTTATTCCCGTGCATAAAATTTAGTAAAGCAAAAGTATTATATTATTACTTGTGTAGTTCAGCACCCTCCTTTCACTTCCTATTCTTGTAGTTGACCTTGACTCAAGGCTTTCAGGCAAGACCCATAGGTTGTTTGTTTTTCATCAAGGAAGACCCCTACCGCGCGGTTCACCGAGCTCAGTCCTCTTATCGCAAAACTCATCCCCCTTTTCGACCGGAGTTGACGTTTAACTCGTCTCATTGTCAGGCCAAGTAACTCTTTTCACCGTAGACAGTCCCAAGTCGCTTTCTCGCAACAAAAAGTAATCCTTTTCCAATCCTCGCGCTCCTATTTCCTATCTAGCTCTCAAGTACTGTAAATTAAATTTATTAATCTTACAATTAGTTAGGTATGGCTTCCCATAGGTCTTCTGTTGCTCTTTTCAAAAGCTCTGTTGAATGTGAGCTGCTCCAAGCGCGCATCACAGAACTTGAGAGGATGGTGGCGAAGCTCCTCTCTAAGAATAAAATACGAGAGATCGACTGTAGGACCGAGCGATACCTGAGCTCGTTTTTTCCAAGGACCATACGGGATCATAACAGGAGAGTGATTCCCACGAGGGACGTTATTAGGTAGGGCTTGGTGTGCTGCACCCCCTGCCACCCACCAGTCTGGTGATTTGCAGGGTATCATGTAGATGTAGATGTAAGGTTGCGGATTTGGATGCTGCTCGGAAGGGGAGTGAAGATGCGGGGACCTCTGAGACGCCTTGTCGTACCAAGGTGGTACCTCGGGACAGCTCGAGAGCGAATGCTGGCTGGGTTGTCGAAGAGAGAGCCGTGGTCGACACTAACCCGGAAGGGATGGCTTCATGACCGAAACCCGACGGTTGGAAGGTGGCTACCCGAGGTCGCGGGGGAGTAGGGCGGTCATGGCGGGGAGATGGGAAGGTGGAAGGTGACTCTATCTCCGTCAAAAACAGATTCGAAGTGCTCTCGGAGGATAGCACGACGAATTCTGTGGCCGTATCCGCTCCCTCCGCCTCGAGGGACGCTGCACCTAGGGGAAGTCGGGCTGGGAGGGAGGGAATCGTCTTAATAGGTAGTTCAAACGTCCGGCGTTTGGTGGCACCCGTGAGGGAAAGGGCTCGCCGGGAGGGTGATGAGCGGGTGTTCTCCTGGTGTATTCCAGGCGGAACAGTACCTCAGGTGACGAAGGCGGTTCGGGCGGCGGCAAGTGGCACGGGATGATCCAAGCTGCGGATAGTGGCGCATGTGGGCACCAATGACGCGCAGGATCGGGGTTCTGAGGAGATATTGGATTCCTTCAGGGATCTATGCTCCGAAGTACACCGACTTCGGCGGGTCATGGGGATCGACATGCGTCTGACCGTATGCAGCATGGTCCCGCGGACCGACCGGGGTTCGACGGTTTGGAGTCGAGTGATCGGCTTGAACCGGAGACTCTGGAAGCTCTGTGGGGACATGGGAGTAGATTTCGTGGACCTCGGGCCGGTTCTCGAATCGTGCAAGGTACCCCTTAACCGCTCGGGAGTTCACTATACCGCCGAGGCAGTACAGAGGGTAGGTGGTAGGATATACGAGCATAGTAGAGTTTTTTTTGGATTAGAGAGTAGGTTAGTGAGCAGGTCATATACGGGGAAATTAAAGACTTGCGCTAATTATCATAATAAATTTATTAACTCTGACCGTAGATTAATATGTAGGTCGGCTTTAGGGCACAATAAACCATGCGATAATAATACTGTCAGTAATAAAGCCGCTATTGGAAATGAGGGATGCACTCTCCAAATCTCTGAAATAATTCCGAAGCGACACATAAGTGACACTCTAAAAAGTTTAACTCTAAATTGCCGGAGTATCAGGAATAAGGCTGCGGAACTTCAGAATTTACTAGAACAAACAGAGGTAGATATAGTAATAGCAGTGAATAATACACTAATAAGTTCTCCGGTCAAGTTTGCTGTAAACAATATTGAAAGCACTTGGTGTACTATAAACAGTGAAGGTTTGGGAAACATTCATGTATGTGCATATGATAGGCCGCCAGCTTCAAACGCAGAAGAAATATACGATCTAGAGGCTCAAATAAATAGTAAAAGCATTATCATAGTAGGAGGAGACTTCAATCTACCCTCGATAAATTGGCAGAGTTGTAGCTTCATACCATCCGGTAGGAATCGCGAGTCATGCGAAGCGCTAATAGACATCTTCAATAAACATTCCCTCATCCAGGTAGTCAAAAAACCTACGAGAGCGAACAATATATTAGACTTACTAGCAGTTAACATCCCCGAGCGTGTTTCCGAAGTAACTGTTGAAGAAGGAATCAGTGATCACCAATCAGTTCGACTACTTTTGGATATAACTGTCGCAAAATATCGCAAGCCTAAGCGGAAAGTGTACATGTATAAAAATGCTAACTTTGAGGATTTCAAAGAGAAACTCATCAAGGATTACGGCGATTTCAGCAAATCGACAAGCACAAAAAACGTTGAGGAAACTTGGAAAGCATTTCTATCAGAAATTAGAATTGGTATTAATACGTATATACCAAGTAAATTTATTAGTGATAATGGGGAACCAAGGTGGTATAATCGGCAGGTTAAGTGTGCCCTCAGACACCAAAGAAAGTTGCACTCCAAATTTAAACGCATCAATAACTGTAAGTCACAGGAGGGGGTAATTTCAATTTCACATATGTACAGAGATTGTCGGACTAAGACCAAAAAGGTTATGCGCAAAGCACTAACAGACTTCAAGAAAAAGACTCTTAGTGAACATCTAAGTGAAAATCCCAAATGCTTTTGGTCATACGTTAGAGAAGTTCAAGGTCGACGCCCAACCGTAGCCCCGTTAATAAACGACCAAGGAGAGGTAGTTAGCGATAACACAGATAAAGGAAATTTGTTAAACTTATTTTTTCAGAGCGTATTTACTACCGAAGACGTGAGAGCGAAGGTCGTGGCGCCCGAACCAGGCAAGGAAAAAATGAACGATATAGTCATATTAGCGAAAGGGATAGCTCAACAGCTTAAAAATATCAAGTCAAATAAATCTCCGGGTCCAGAAGAGATACCAGCTAGAGTATTCAAAGAGTTAGCACTGGAAATAGCACCTTATCTCGAAATAGTTTTCAATAAGTCACTTAGTCATGGCGTTGTACCTAAGGAATGGAAATTAGACTTTATAACGCCGTTACACAAAGGTGGGAAAAAAGACGACAGAGAAAATTACAGGCCAATTTCGCTTACCTCCCTATCTTGCAAGGTTCTCGAGCACATTATCGCTAGCTCCGTGATGGACTTCTTAGATAGTCAGAACTTGCTAAGTAAATATCAGCATGGCTTCAGGAAGACGAGATCTTGTGAAACACAGCTTGCTCTGTTCGTTCACGATATACTAAGATCAGGAGACCGTAAGACTCAGTTAGATGCTGTTTTCCTCGACTTCAAGAAGGCTTTCGATAAAGTCCCGCACAGTAAGTTAGTGAAGAAATTAAATGACTGGAATAAATCGAAAGATAATCGAGTGGATCAGGGACTTTCTTAATGAGCGTGAACAAATAGTAGTTATAGATGGATTTAAATCAGATTCAGTCAGCGTAGCCTCAGGCGTTCCACAGGGAAGTGTAATCGGGCCCCTACTATTCCTTTTATACATAAACGACTTAGATAAGGTTATTAAAAGTAAAATCAAGTTATTCGCGGATGATACAGTAGTTTACAGAGAGATTAACAGTCCTAATGATCAATTATTACTTTCTGACGACTTCAATGCAATTCTCGAGTGGTGTAAAGAGTGGCAGTTAGAATTGAACTTAGGAAAGTGTTCCTTTATGAGATTCTGGGGAAACAAAAACATTGACACGACGAATTACACTGTTGAAGGCGTCCAGCTAAAACTAGCCGATTCCGTCAAATACTTAGGCGTTACTTTAACAAGCAACCTCTCGTGGGATATGCACATACGAAATATATGCGGGAAGGCTAAACAGAAACTAGGATTCATCAAACGCATAGTAGGTAAAAGTGAGGAAAAAGTCAAAGAGACATGTTACTTCTCAATAGTAAGACCGCTATTAGAGTACGCGTCGAGCATATGGGATCCGTACGTGAAAGGATCAATCTCAGAGTTAGAAAGAGTAAAGCGAAAAGCCGCTAGATTCGTCAAAAATTGTTACGATAGAAACAATAGTGTTACAGCCTTGATACAGGACTTAGGATGGGAATCACTAGCTGAGCGCCGATCACGCTCTAGGTTAAAACTTCTCGAAAGATTTAGAACGCATATATTCTCCAGCGATGTCGAAGAAATAATAAGAGCGCCAACTTATATTGGTAGAACGGACCATCCTCGTAAAATAAGAGAGATAGCCTGTAGGACTGAGAAGTATAAAGGCTCGTTTTTCCCTAGAACGATAGCTGAGCAGAACAGAAGTTACGAAAGGAAATCAGCCGACGTAGAATGATACTATACATTATTATGCGCTTTACCTTGGTGCTATTGCACCCCCTGCCACACACCATTGCGGTGGCTTGCAGGGTGAACTATAGATATAATATATAAGCCAACACGATTAGTCTATATCTTCAGTAAAGCAGAGCTTCCAGGTTTAAAAAATTATGTTACAAACCAAATAGCGACATTTATCAATTTTGCGAATAGTAACAGCGTAGATGACTCTTGGACGGAAATTCTGCGAATCATTCGAGAAGGGCTAAAAACGTTTGTCCCAACTAAAGCAATTCGTGATAGCAAGAGCCACGGTGGGTGAAACCGAAGCTCCGTGCCTTGCTCAAGAAACAACGACGGCATCACCTTAAAGAAGTTGGTAGGGACCACGCAAACGAGTATTTAATATACAGAAATAGTCGTAAATCTGCAAGAGACGAAGCGCGTAAGGAATTTGACGCCTACCGATCCACGACACTCTCGGATTCACTCAAAAACGACTCGAAAGAATTTTGGTCGTACGTGCGAGAAATGCGAGGAGGTCAGTCCACAGTACCTCTTCTACGTACAGACAACGGTGAAAGTGTACACGATTCATTTACTAAGGCTAGTATGTTAAATCGGTTCTTTGAAAATTGCTTCACAATAGACAGCGGTGATTTCATTGAATTCCCTACTCGTATAGACTCAAATATGAGCGACATAGAAATATCCGAAAGCGGTATCGTCAAATAACTAAGTCAGGTCCATAAAAGAAAATCGCCAGGGCCTGAAGCCATACCTGCATTCATTATAAACTCGTTAGCAAACGAATTAGCTCCGTACCTTAAGATTCTATTCAGAAAATCTTTAGTTGAGGGTGTAGTTCCTTTGATATGGAAAACAGCCCACGTTACACCAATACATAAAACGGGAAGTAAATTAAAAGTGGAGAACTACCGCCCTATATCGTTGATGTCAATCTTCTGTAAGGTTTTTGAGCACATTATCGGTAGCTCAATAATGCGATTTCTCGAAAGCAAATAAGCGCTTAACAGTAACCAGCATGGTTTCCGGAGAGGCAGGTCATGCGAGACTCAGTTAGCTCTACTCACACATTATATTGTGAAAGCAGCGGATAAAGGAATAGGAGTTGATGCAGTATTTTTAGACTTTAGGAAAGCCTTCGACACCGTTTCTCACGTGAAAATAGTGCAAAAATTAAGGGCTTATTCAGTTAACGAGAAAATTGTAAATTGGATCTCCTCGTTTCTTTCCGATAGAACCCAGAGAGTAGTCCTCGAAGGAGTTGCATCAGACGTCGTCAAAGTGACTTCCGGCGTTCCTCAGTGAAATGTAATCGGACCTCTGTTATTCTTGATATATATAAATGATTTAGCGGATAATATAAAGTGTAAAGTTAGACTCTTCGCGGATGACACACTTGTGTATGGAGAAATCAATACAATACACTATCAGGTGAATTGGCAAAAGGACCTTCAGGCTATTACGAAATGGTGTAAAGATTGGCAACTCGATCTGAATATAAAGAAATGCGTCGCAATGAACTTCACGCGCTCCACGAATTTCAACCGTTACCCGTACCAAATATCTGAAATAAAGCTAAAATACGTAAATAGCTACAAATACCTAGGAGTAATTCTAAGTAGCAATTTGTTTAGTAGAGAGCATATCAAAACCGTTATAGCATCGGCAAACAGAATTCAAGGGCTTTCCTCTAGAGTCCTGCGGGGATGCCCCACGAGTGTGAAGGAAATCGCATACTTTTCCCTAATACGACCCATCGTGGAATACTGTTGCGCCGTCTGGGACCCCTTCGAGGAGAGCCTAACTAGAGAGCTCGAAATGGTTCAGCGTAGAGCGGCTAGATTTGTAAAAGGAGAATATCGGTATGATGCGAGTGTATCAGAGTTATTGAGAGATCTGAAATGGCAGACGTTGAAGAGTAGAAGAATTGAATACAAAAGGAAACTATTTGAAAAATTTGAAAGTTCCGAATTCGTTGAAGACGTACGCGGCATAGTCGTCCCCATCGGTGTTAGTGAACGTAATGTTAGATCACAGTGCAGGAGAAAATATGTCGAAATTAACGCTAGAACAGAGAAATACTACCAATCGTTTTTCCCAGACGCGATAAGACAATCCAACAGAGGAATTAGCTAGACTTCACTTGGTGTTGTGACACCCCCTGCCAAACGCTTCTAGCGGCTTGCAGGATAATGATGTAAATGTAAATGAAAGCAGACATTCGCGAGATGGTGCGGAGGGTGTAATGCTTGGTTGTTATATGGGGTTAGAGGGGAGAAAAGGGAACCCGCTCATAACTAAAAAGCTTTACCTTTTTCAATCAAACTTTTAGGAATCACTTGACTATTCAACTTTTCAATTTGAAACTGCTCGCCGTGTACATAGTAGTTCTGGGTTTGACTTCAGGAGCATATCTTTTCTCCATTTGAATAACATGGGCAGAGCTGAAACGAAGCGAGGGCTTTTTTCTTATGGAAATAAATTTTCGTATCGTAGAAATTCAAATATCATTCGAAAAAAGCCAAAAATTAGGTTTAATTAATATTTTTCGTGATTTTTTACGAATTTATTCAATTCGTCGTGATAAAATTGTGATAAAATCGTTTTTTATATGTCCATGATTATTATTACTCTCTGGAACATTCGAGTATGTGGATTTTATATTCTTTTTGCGTTTTAGTGTACATAAAATTTGGTGTCATTAATTTTTATTTTATTTTAACGTAATACTCAATTCACGCCTACCCGTCAGCAGAAATGAAATTACTCAGCAATCAACAGTGCCCTCTCCTTGGCTGCAGTCGACAAGCTATGAGTGAAAAACGTGTCTCCCCCGAATCTGATAGTGCAATGTGGTATAGAAAATCATCATTTGTTCGTTTTACGGACCGCGAGCATAATGCAGATTTTCGGCGAACTTTGTTTACTTTTTATTGAATTGAATTGAGTATTACGTTAAAATAAAATAAAAATTAATGACACCAAATTTTATGTACACTAAAAGGCAAAAAGAATATAAAATCCACATAATCGAATGTTCCAGAGAGTAATAATAGTCATGGACATATAAAAAACGATTTTATCACGACGAATTGAATAAATTCGTAAAAAATCACGAAAAATATTAATTAAACCTAATCTATTGTGATTGTGTCTTTCTCAATTAATTTTTTTATAATTCAGCACATTTCCATAAACCGGGACTTTTAGGCCAGTATCATAATAATTGAGATTAGAATGCTATTACCTATTTATACCTACCTTTATACATATTGTGGTGTATCAAACAAGCACACGACTCATGTCTTATAATTCACGTGATATTCATTAGGTAGTCACGTGACACTCCTTACAAGAACACTTATTTGTGCACTGTTTGCTGCTGTTTGAAACTCGAATCCTTTTAGTGTTCCATTGTTATTGAAGTATGCACCTCTGAATGAATTACTTTGTACTCACTATGCAACAATGTTGTGGTGTATCAGACGTTCCCACAACTCATTTCCAATAATTCACGAGACACTCACTAGGTAGACACATGACTCTCCCTGGAAGAACACTTATTTGCTGCACTTATTTGTTGCAGTTACTAACTGGATGCCTTTGAGTGCTCTTTTGTTACTTAGGTACCTCTGAATGAATTTCGACGGTAAAATCTGTTCAAGAAATTTATAATATAGAATTATTTCAAATGTGAGTTTTGTTTCCTTATAATTAATATTATTCTTTTTCTAATAGGTAGGTACTAGTTATTCGAGCATACACAGATGTTTTATCTATTATTTTATTCAGTTGAAATGGCAAGACTTACTGATAATGAGATTGCTGACTATCTTCTAAGTGAAGAAGATCTAAGTGGTTCATCAATTTCTGATGAAGAACATATTCCGCTTGAACAGGAGAGTCCATCAGAAGAGGAGACAGAATCCGAAAGTGAAACAGGACAAAATAATGAAGAGGAATCATTGGATAGAATTTCAAAAACAAACGTACTTTGGAGTGAAGTCCCTCCTGCGGTTTCAAGAATGCGAATTCACAATATTGTAAGACAAAGGTCTGGAGCTACTTGGATAAGGAATCTCTCCCCTCGAGAGGTATTTAGAAAATTTATTTCAGATGAAATAATAAATCTACATCTACATTTACAGGTGATGTAGTACACGATAGCGCGGAAAAAGCAAACTTGTTAAATGAACACTTTCAGAAAGCGTTTACTTCGGTGAGCAACGAGTTTGAGGAACCAGATTCGAATGATAAGGGAAATTCGATGGAAGATTTGATATTCTCCGAAACAGGTATCGCGCACCAGCTAGAGTCGATTAAGCAAAATAAGTCTCCCGGGTCGGAGGGCATACCCGCGCGTGTGTTGAAAGAGCTAGCCTCGGTAATCGCACCTTACTTGAAAATAATATTCGAAAAATCCGTTGCACATGGTACCGTTCCAAAAGACTGGAAGCTAGCATATGTAACGCCCATCCACAAAGGCGGTGATAAAGAGAACCCCGAAAATTATAGACCGATTTCCTTGACGTCATTATCGTGTAAGATTCTAGAACATATAATCGTTAGCTCTGTTCTGCGTTATTTAGATGGTCGTTCTTCGCTAAGCAAAAACCAACACGGGTTTCGGAAAGGTAGGTTATGCGAAACGCAGCTCGCCCTGTTCGTAAACGATTTGTTACAATGCGGAGAGAAAAACAGTCAGGTTGATGCAATTTTTATTGATTTTAAAAAAGCGTTTGACAAAGTACCCCATAATAAATTAATAGGAAAACTAGGAAAGTACGGCATAAACCCTAATATCGTGAGTTGGGTAAAAGACTTCCTCTCCAACAGAAAACAGATAGTAGTTATTGATGGGAAATCTTCATACCCGGTAAAAGTCGCATCAGGTGTTCCACAGGGAAGTGTTATTGGCCCACTGCTATTCCTGATATATATATACGATATCTGCTCGGTAGTTCGCTGCAAAATAAGACTTTTTGCAGATGATACCGTTTTATATAAGGAGATAACGAGTCAGGACGACCAAAAATCGCTTCAGGAAGATTTAAACGCCCTTTCAGCATGGTGTCAAGATTGGAAAATCGAAATTAATCAGAGCAAATGTTCCCTATTGAGTTTCTGGAAGAGTAAGAACAATGACTCAAACTCGGAGTACAGAATTGATAGATTGAATGTCCAATCTGCAGAGTGCGTTAAATATTTAGGAGTCACCATTTGTCGTGATCTATCGTGGTATATGCATATTCGAAGGATCGTAGGCGCAGCTAATAAGAAATTGGGCTTCGTAGGCAGAATAGTAAGAAGTAGCACAGAAGAGGTACGAGAAACGTGTTATTTATCATTGGTCAGATCTCAGGTCGAATACGCTTCCAGCATATGGGATCCGTACGAAAAGGGACAGATACTTGAGTCAGAAAGAATCCAACGCAGAGCAGCCAGATTCGTTAAGCAAAAATATGAGCAAAAATTAAGCGTCACATCACTCTTGAAGGAGTTGAATTGGATATCGCTAGAGGATCGCAGAATTAGCGCTAGGTTAAGGCTTCTGGAGAAATTTAGGTCGGAAGTTCTCTTAGAGGAGGTCTCAGGAATATTAGAGGCACCTACGTACATGGGCAGGCACGATCACGAGAATAAAATACGAGAGATCGACTGTAGGACCGAGCGATACCTGAGCTCGTTTTTTCCAAGGACCATACGGGATCATAACAGGAGAGTGATTCCCACGAGGGACGTTATTAGGTAGGACTTGGTGTGCTGCACCCCCTGCCACCCACCAGTCAGGTGATTTGCAGGGTATCATGTAGATGTAGATGTAGATACCCTGCAAATCACCAGACTGGTGGGTGGCAGGGGGTGCAGCACACCAAAACCTACCTAATAACTTCCCTCGTGGGAATCACTCTCCTGTTATGATCCCGTATGGTCCTTGGAAAAAACGAGCTCTGATATCGCTCAGTCCTACAGTCGATCTCTCGCATTTTATTCTCGTGATCGTGCCTGCCCATGTACGTAGGTGCCTCTAATATTCCTGAGACCTCCTCTAAGAGAACTTCCGACCTAAATTTCTCCAGAAGCCTTAACCTAGCGCTAATTCTGCGATCCTCTAGCGATATCCAATTCAACTCCTTCAAGAGTGATGTGACGCTTAATTTTTGGTCATATTTTTGCTAAACGAATCTGGCTGCTTTGCGTTGGATTCTTTCTAACTCAAGTATCTGTCCCTTTTCGTACGGATCCCATATGCTGGAAGCGTATTCGACCTGAGATCTGACCAATGATACATAACACGTTTCTCGTACCTGTTCTGTGCTACTTCTTACTATTCTGCCTATTCTGCCTATTCTCCATTCCAATGCACTTTTTACGACATACTCGGATTATATAGATACTTGATAAATATATAAAACATTTTCTACGCACACCCTCCTCGATATTTCCACTGTAGTGTTGCATAGTTTACGTGCCGAATAAGGAGCACTTTATGCCACGTTCCGACGGTTTCTCGAGTCCTTTCGGTGCGACCCCACCCGGTAGGGCCCACCGCCAGGACGCAACGAAAGGACTCGAGAAACCGTCGGAACGTGGCATAAAGTGCTCCTTATTCGGCACGTAAACTATGCAACTCTACAGTGGAAATATCGAGGAGGATGTGCGTAGAAAATGTTTTATATATTTATCAAGTATCTATATAATCCGAGTATGTCGTAAAAAGTGCATTGGAATGGATTTAAAATTAAAATACTGGCCTGAAAAAAGAAAGAAAATTATTAATGATGTAATTTGGACAACTTACATAAAACTAAAGTCATAAAACATTGATTGGAGAAGAAAATAATTCAGCGATGTCGAGGATCGAACCCGCGACACAATTTCCTTTCCCCAGGCCGACACTTCATCACTAGGCTACCTCCACCTGTTGTCAGGGTGTCGCTCGTCATGGTATTAGAGGACAAGCCACTTGTTTTTCAATTTTCAATTGCAAATATCTCGAAAACGCGGGCTCGTTAGACGCCTTTCCGAAAATACGTGTCTAATTATTTTTCGTTTCCTTTCATCCTGTGAAGTTTGGTCGTGATCCGCCACTTACACTTGGGTGCCTTCCCTTGCCAGTACAAGGCCAATAAGCCAGATAAGTTTGGGATTAAGTTCTGGATGTTAGCTGACGTCAAATCTAAATACTTTTGCAATGGATTTCTATGTCTGGGCAAAGATGGGCTTCGTCCACGTGACGAGAACCTAACTGAAAATGTTGTCATGCGTTTACTGATTCCATACCTCAACACAGGGCGAAACGTAACGACAGACAATTTCTTTACGTCTCTGAGTCTGGCAAAAAAGCTAAAAGAGAAGGGCACCAGTATTGTGGGGACTATGAATAGAAGCATACGCGAGGTCCCCGAAACTATCCGTGTGTCAAAGACTACGGTCTATGAAACATGGTGACATAACAATGACTGTGTATCAAGGGAAGAAAAGCAAGAATGTATTGATTCTTAGTACTGCACATCCCAGTATTGATATCGGTATTACCAACAAAAAAAATTCCAGAGTCGGTTAGTTTTTATAATAACACGAAATATGGAGTGGATATACTCGACCAGATGGCAAGAAAATACACATTAAGAGCTGGATCTCGACGTTGGCATGCCCAAGTTTTTCAAAATATCCTTGATTTGGCTGCCATAAACGCACGGGTGATACACAAAGAGGTCACAGCGCAAAAGATTAGCTGTCATAAATTCATGCTGAAGTTGGCAGAAGAATTGCGCGAGGAGCACCTAAAATTTAGAAATACTAGAGTTTCACGTTCTCCTCAGCCAGCGGGTCCCGCAACTGCTACACAAGAAAAAAGGAAGAGACACCAATGCCAGATGGCAACATGTAAAGGAAATAAAACTTTAGACATGTGTTCGAGGTGCCACAAGTTTACATGTGGAAAATGTACGGCAAGAATTACGTGCGCTATATGCCTAGAAACGTACATCATTGCTGTGCACATTGTATGTTGTGTAGGTTGATACTGTGTTGAACATTATAATGAGTCAATATTTGTAGTGTTATGTTTTTTCCGTTGCAATTTACGATATATACTATTAACATATTAAATTCATTATGTTAGTACATATATATATATATATATATATATATATATATATATATATATCCATTGTTTGTGGTTTAGGACAGTGTATATTAAAATTTAAAAGTTATTAATAAATCTGATTCGATGAAAAATAAGTATTTTATTTGAGTATTGAAACAAAGTGTTTACACCTCAAAAGTTTCGATATATAAATTAAAAGAGTCAATAAAATCCAAATCAAATCCCTTGCGGTCAAAATAACTGCTGCCGGCACTTTTCGGGATCAGGAAAATTCGGCGCTTGTAGTGTTAATTCTCATATCGAAAAGGATTTGGTAACAAAAATAGTCAAAGAATTGGCGGAAACAGTTTACAATAGTGGGAGAAATATTACCACTGACAATTATTTTACTGATCTTAATTTGTCCGAATTCTTACTGCAGAAAAACCTTACAATTGTGGGAACAGTTAGATCATTTAGAAGAGACATTCCTCCAATTATGAGACACGGTAAAGAACGAAAATGGCATACTAGTGTTTTTGGATTTTATAGAGATTGTACAATGGTTATTTATAAGGCGAAGAAGGAAAAATCCGTTATACTTTTGAGCACAATGCATCACGATATGAGTAAAATTGAAGAAACCAAGAAAAAGCCAGAAATTGTGTATTACAACTCAACAAAGGGTGGAGTGGACACCATGGATGAAATGATTCAACAATATTCCCGCAAAAGACAAACAAAACGTTGGCCCGTAGTGTTTTTCTCAGACATGCTTGATGTTGCCACTCTGAATAGTTGTGTGTTGTATGCAGCTAACAATGAATAGTATTATGCTAAACGAAGTGATAGACGACGTCTGTTTCTCAAAGATCTGTGTAATGAGCTTATTATGCTGCATATGCTTTCACGTTATACAAAGGTAAACAATTTTCCTAAACAAACAATTCAGGCAATGATTCGTTGTGGTATTAGTTCACCGGAAACGCGGATATCCCTAGAGAGAAAACGCAAAAGATGTTTTATTTGGCCCTCAAGAAAAGACAGAAAAACAGAAACCTTTTGCATAAAATGTGGAAGTAATGTTTGCAAAGAACACTCAAAAGAAATTATTTTTTGTGTAAATTGCGAGCAATAATCAATATGTTTGATGTAGTCGTGCAAATGTATGTATTTTACTTATTTTGTAAACCAATTTCAATGTTTGTTTTGATTTCTCTTAAATTCAAAATATTTTGTTCCTAATTATGTGTATAAGAATCATATTAATACCAAAAATATATAATTATACTAAAATCGCAACATGTATTTGCCTTATAAACATTTATTTGCACATTAGGAGGAGGCGGGACTAAAAGGCCCGGTTTATGGAAATGCGTTGTTTTGGGGTACCATGCATTCTAGGGCTAAGAGGACATTTTGTGAAAAAGAATTTTTTTGGAAGATAAAGAGATCGTATCTCATACACATGAAACAGCGCACATTTGAAATGTCAGACGTGTTTATTTTCCTATATTCAAGTAAGGAGTGGTTTCAAATTTGGCCGAAAATAACTCTAATGGTGGATTGCTAAAGTGCAATTCAATATTTGAACCTATTATATTTTTTCATATTATTGCTCCTTTTATTTTATTTTACTGGAGTGATCGTGTATTCAAGAATATTTTTTCTAAGAAAAAACTTCTTTGTTTATATTATTGATAAACTATTTTTAAATCAGAGGCTGTCCATAATACGATTAAGAACTGATATCTTTGCTAACATTTATGTGGGGGACAGTGGTAATCTTTTTTTTAGGATTGATTAGTGGTCACATGAGGGGAGTGGAGGGGGTGGCCGCAGAATTATTTTGCACCCGGGCGCCAAATACCCTTGGCGTGGCCCTGTGCTTGAGAGAATGACTTCGTATAAAATTTACTGATTTAACAACAACACTCCTTACATCTTCCATATCTAAAATTTTCGTATAAAGAGTTTTCTGGTGCAAAATACAATGAAATGCAATAAAATCACGATTTGGACACACACACTGGATTTTATATTTACTTTATCATACGAAGAATCGAGAAAGTATTGTTATCGCGAAAAAATTCTACCTCGAGATTTTTACGTAAATATACGTTTTAGGTGTGGCTGAATCCGAAAAAGTGGTTTTCGCAATGCCGTCTGTCTGTCTGTTACTGGCTCTGGAGCCTAGACGGTAGAGCGAAAATGAATGAAATCTCGTACTTAGGCATTTTATCATACTGAGCAGAGTATACATAGAAATGGTTGACATTGCTCAATAATTAAGTGTAGTTTATTCTACGCATTTTAACAACAATCCGATTTTCTCAAAAACGGCTATAACGATTTTGATCAAATTTCTTACAGATACATGAGTTTACGTCTTCAATAATACTCTATAGTTCATAAGTCTCAAAAAATGAATATAAGGCTAGTTTATTCTTGGGCAACTTTAACAAAAACTGGATTTTCTAAAAACAGGCTCATACGATTTTCATTTTATAAAGGTAACTAAACGACGCATTAGTATATGAGAAAGTTTGTACACTGTATGTTGTACCGATTTTTTAACCTAGAAGCTGCTCCTAACGAACAGCCTACAATAATTGTAAATTTATCCAAATAAGTTCTGACGCTATTGAATATATCATTTCCTGTATTAGTATCATTCATAGGTACTAACTCCACGAATTCTTCAGTGACATTCATTTCTGTGTCAACACTACTTATGACACTGCTAAATGTGCAATATCGGAAATGTCAGTACTTTCGTCAATCGCTATTGAAAACAAAATAAACGTCTTCATCTTTTCTTTGAACTGATTTACAAAATCGTCTGATAATTAGAGTATTCGACCGGCGAGTTTATTACGCTAAAGACTGATATTTGCAAAACATTCTGTTTTTCTGGACATAGAATATTTGCAGTTTTCAGCATGCATCTTTTGAGGAATTCGCCTTCAGAAAATGGTTTGGAAGACGTTGAAATCTCTTAAGAAATAACAAAACTTGCTCTCACTGCTGCATCACTACTATTGCACACATTTGTAAAAATCGATTATTGTGATTTCATAGCCTTTTCTAATTCTGCAAACTTATCTTCACGCAGTTTTCCCGCATATTTTGAATATTGAGGTATATGACACGAGTCGTAATGCCTTTTAATGTTGAATTCTTTCATAACTGCAACAGTTTGTCGACAAATTAGGCATAATGGCTTTCTGTTCGATTCGATGAAAAAATACGATAGTTTCCATTAATCGGAGAACGCCCGGCATTCAACATCTACTTTTCTTTTAAGCGACATGGGTAGTATGTAATCATAACATTTATCATACAATAAAATTTTATTTTAGTGATATTGTTTAGTTTAACAAGGCTGAAAGAAGTAAAAAGAAGAGCTGAAATCAATTGATCAACATGAACAAAGCGGTTTAGCTTCGAAAGTTCCGTATACGTTTAAAACAAATGACGGTCGACTGCTGTAGTAGGCTAACTGCCGACATTTGCCGATTGCCGCACCGACAAGTGACAACAATGTAAAAATATGACAATATTAATTTGTTGCAAAATTTAATATATACTTTACTATACTTTTAATTTTACAAGTATTTTCAGAATCTTACGCGGGCCGGATTGATTCAATAAGCGTGTTTGTCACCCCTGCTGTAGAGGGAGGGGAGGGAAGAATTAGGTTGGTGGGAGGGTGGGTTGGTGAGGGATGTCCTCTCGCCTCATCTTCCAATTGAAGGCAGGAGATTAGAGTAGATAAGAGGAGGCGGATCCCTTTGGACAACTGTGATTTCTCCCGCAAAGCGCCAGGAGGGCGTCGAATTTGTCTTCGGTTCGAGAATTCGCGAGTGGAAAAGCGAGGAATATGGAAGAGGCGCCGCGACATGATAATAACAAGAGATCGTCCTTTGAAGAGAGACGCGCGGGAAGTGAGAGGGATGAGGAGAAAGAATGGGGGATAAAAAGGTTGAAGGAGGGAGGGTTGGATGGGGAATAAGGGAACGGCCTGACTAAAACGGGATCCATAAACGGTTCGCGAGGGAATTAACACTTTTACGAGCTCAAGTTTAAATCCTCCGCTAGCCTCTTCTCTTTTATTGTCTTCCGTGAGGTTTGTTTTAAGTGTTACTCTAATATTTTTACTTAAAAAGTATGAAAACATTAGATTACTAAAATGAAAACTAACATATAGCGAAATGGATGAAAGTTTTCGCAGCGTAGTGTAAGGAAACCTGCGTCAGTTTCTGGTGTCTGCTGCGAACGCACGTACAGTATGGAACGTTTTATCCGGATCCACATATCCGGAAATTCCCATAATCGGCTATTTTAAAAAATAATGCATTTTTCCAAATTTTCCTAGGAGAAAGAAATTTAAATTTAAAGCCTTGCCAGTAATTACCCGGCTCACTACCGTGCGTTGGGTGCGCTCCGGTGAACAAGTGAACACGTAATTTGGAAGAGAACAAGAATTTATATGAGAAAGCACCCTAATTTATGAGTCAAGAAGGACTCCAGACAGGAGGCACTCACGGGAGTGTGTCCTGACTATATAGGCGAGACGCACTCCAGGGACTGTTTTCTGCCTATATAGTCCGCATACACTTCCGGGAGTCGTTCTTGACTAGACAAAAGCGACGACTCCAGGGAGTCGCTCCCAGATAGATGGAAACAACCCCACTTCTTTACTGTCAATTATTAGTCGCGTGGGGTCAATATGACCACAAGCAATGTGTTTTCATCGATATCAAAAGAAATGTAATCTAGACCTTCTTACGTGGGAAGGTATAGGAAGATACAAATTATGAGGCACTTACCGATGCGCTAGAAACTTGAGATTTGGCGGGAAAATATTTTTTTGGTCACAACCCAAGGAAAAAATCGGTACAACATACATTGTACAAACTTTCTCATATATGGGTACTAATGCGTCATTTAGTTATCTTTAGAAAATGAAAATCGTATGAGCCTGTTTTTAGAAAATCCAATTTTTGTTAAAGTTGCCCAAGAATAAAATAGCCTTATATTCATTCATTGAGAAAAGTTAAAAACATAGTATTATTGTAGATGTATACTCAAGTACCTGTACGAAATTTGATCAAAATCGTTACAGCCGTTTTTGAGAAAACCAAATTGTTGTTAAATTTGCCTAGAATAAACTAGCCTTATATTCATATTTTGAGAAATATGAACTATACAGTATTATTGAAGACGTAAATTCAAGTAACTGAACGAAATTTGATCAGAATCGTTATAGCCGTTTCTGAGAAAATCGAAATATTGTTAAAGTTACCTAGAATAAACTAGCCTTATATTCATTTTTGAGAAATATGAACTATACGGTATTATTGAAGACGTAAACTTAAGTGATTGTGCGAAATTTAATCAAAATCGTTATAGCCGTTTTCGAGAAAATCGGATTGTTGTTAAAAATGCATAGAATAAACTACTCTTAATTATTGATTAATGTCAACCATTTCTATGTGTACTCTGCTCAGTATGATAAAATGCCTAAGTACGAGATTTCATTCATTTTCGTTCGGTCGTCTAGGCTCCAGCGCCAGTAACAGACAGACAGACGGCATTGCGAAAACCACTTTTTCAGATTCAGCGACACCTAAAACGTGTATTTCCATAAAAATCTCGAGGTCGAATTTTTTCGCGAAAACAATACTTTTTCGATACTTCGTATGAGAAAGTAAAAATTTGAAATCGTTGAAATTCCAATTTAGAGAGGCTATTTTAGACCCATTATTACCCCTAAGAAAATCACGTAATCGGTGTAGAGGTGTATATATTTGATTTTTTAAATTATTTTCCATCAAGATTCGAACCCGAGACTTTACTCTCGAAAAGTATGGAAATTGTACTTTCTTATTTTTGAAGACGGAATTCAAATACCTATTGATTTAGCGTTAATTTATAGGTTTTATCTCGTTCTTGACTAGTCAGAAGCTACTCCACAGTGAGCACCGAGTCACTCCCAGCTTAGTAGAAACAACTACACTTCTTAACCTGTAATTTTTGTATTAGTTCGATTTAATAGAAATTACGGCGTCTTTTCACAGTAAACTTCATGCCGAATCCGATGATATGTTTTAATTTTCTGCAAATTCAGGATGTACATAAAAGATTAAAAAAAACCTGAAATTTTTTAATCTGCGTATCTCGACTTCTGTTGATCAAAAAGTGACAATTTTACTTTCTCATATACGAAGTATACTGAGTAAGTATTGTAATCGCGAAAAAATTCGACATTGAGATTACGAAGGAAATATACGTTTTAGGTGTGGCTGAGTCCGAAAAAGTGGTTTTCTTAATGCCGTCTGTCTGTCTGTTGCTGGCTCTAGAGCCTAAACGGTAGAGCGAAAATGAATGAAATCTCGTATTTAGGCATCTATCATACAGAGCAGAAGCAGAAGCTTTCTCAATAATTAAGGGAAATTGGTTCTACGCATTCTAAACAACAATTTCATTTTCTCAAAAACGGCTATAACAATTTTCATCAAATTTCCTACAGTTACTTGAGTTTACGTCTTCAATAATACCAAATAGTTCATAATTCTCAAACGAGTTAGGAAAGTGTACAACGTATCACAAATGGGCGCGTTTCGTGCAATGGAGTATTAGAAAGAAATTATATACTTGTACGTAAGGGAAATTGCATTTTAAAGTACTTTTCTTCACCATAAATAATCCATTTTCTTCCTATTTGCCGTCTGTCTGTTATTGGCTTTGGAGCCTAGAGGGTAAAGCCAAAATGAATGAAATCTCGTACTTAGGCATTTTATCATACTGAGCAGAGTATACATAGAAATGGTTGACAGTGCTCAATAATTAAGAGTAGTTTATTCTACGCATTTTTAACAACAAACCGATTTTCTCAAAAACGGCTTTAACGATTTTGATCTAATTTCGTACAGTTGCTTGAGTTAACGACTTCAATAATACTGTATAGTTCATATTTCTCAAAAAATGAATATAAGGCTAGTTTATTCTAGGCAACTTTAACAATACTTCCATTTTCTCAAAAACGGCTTTAACGATTTTGATCAAATTTCGTACAGTTACTTGAGCTGACGTCTTCAATAATACTGTATAGTTCATACTTCTCAAAAAATGAATATAAGGTTAGTTTATTCTGGGCAAATTTAACAACAATTCGGTTTTCTCAAAAACGGCTGTAACGATTTTGATCAAATTTCGTACAGTTACTTAAGTATACATCTACAATAACACTATGTATTTAACTTTTCTCAATGAATGAATATAAGGCTAGTTTATTCTTGGGCAACTTTAACAAAAATTGGATTTTCTAAAAACAGGCTCATACGATTTTCATTTTCTAAAGATAACTAAATGACGCATTAGTACCTATATATGAGAAAGTTTGTACAATGTATGTTGTACCGATTTTTGTTAGATAAAAATGAAAGAATACCTATGAACTTAGGATGTGAACTATTCTGAAGAAAACATTATAAAGGTTCTTATTCTGTTCGTCTTTTACAGTTAGAAATCGCTCAACTTACACGTTTAATTCACATAGTTTACGGAAATCTAGCCATTTTAAGGGGATGCTGCTTTGCCTACCAATTCCATTGTTAGACCTTATGGGTATTAACGTGCTTTGAATACTTTTAATGCGAGAAAGAGGAGAGAGGGGACAAAGGGAGGGGGAGGGAGGGTTAGAGAGGAAAGGAGAAGGAGGTAGAGGAAGGGAGAGGGAAAGGAGAGAGGGGAAGAGAGTGGGAGAGAGGGGGTATGAAGGAGAGGGAAATGACTTTCAGTACAATTTATGTTTATGATGCCAATTTGATCTCCATAAATTACTTGAACAATCGAATCTATACTCCCGCGATATTTCAAGTATTTCTACTATAATAAAAGGCAACGTCTGCGTGTCTGTCAGCAATGGCTGAAGCTTAATATCTCGCAAATTAATGAACCGAATTTGATGTGATTTTCAGGATAGCATTATGATATAATAAAATTACGTTTTAACGTATTGCACTTGAGATCAAAGACGCGAGTTCGAATCCTGGAGACATTTCATATTTCCCATAAGGTAACACGTAAAAAGAGATATTTCGACGTGCAGGCTTTCATTCTTTTTTAGATGAAAAATTAGAATGAATTGACCTACACTCTTCGGATATAAACCATTTTGAAGAAAACATTATAAAGTTTCTTATTCTGTTCATCTTTTTTGCCTACAGTTAGAAATTTCTCAATGTAAAGGTTTAATTCACACAGTTTGAGGAAATTATGCCATTTTAAGGGGATGTTGCCTTGGCTACCAATTCCATTGTTAGACCTCTATATCATATTGTTAATTCAATCCTTATGGGTATAAAGGTGCTTTGAATGCTTTTAATATGAGAGAGAGGGGGAGGGGAGAGAGCGGTAGAGGGGGGAGCGAGAGGGAGGGGGAGAGAGGGAAGTAGAGGGGGAGGGAGAAAGAGGGGGAGGGGGAGAAATGACGAGGGGGAGGGAGAGTGTGTGAGAGGGAGAGAGGGTAAGATGGGGAGGGGGACAGAGGGGGGAGAGAGAGAGAGGGTGTGAGAAGGGGGAGGAGTGGGAGGGAAAGAGAGGCAACCATTTTAAGTTTAACTAAAGATAGCCCGTCAACAACTGAATATTCACTAGAAATATTGTGTATGGCAAAATGTTTAATATGTAAAAGTGTGATATTAATTATTTTAAATGAAAATAATAATGGGAATATGTAGGGGGAGACGGGGGGAATATGTAGGGGGAGACAGGGGGGATGTGTAGGGGGAGACAGGGGAGATATGTAAGGGGGACAGGGGGGTATGTAAGGGGGAGACGGGAGTGATATATAGGGGGAGACAGTGGGGATATGCAGGGGGAGACAGGGGGGATGTGTAGGGGGAGACAGGGGAGACATGTAAGGGGGACAGGGGGGTATGTAAGGGGGAGACGGGAGTGATATATAGGGGGAGACAGTGGGGATATGCAGGGGGAGACAGGGGGGATATGTAAGGGAGGACAGGGGGAATATGTAGGGGGAGACGGGTGGGATATATAGGGGGAGATGGGTGAGATAAATAGGGGGAGACGGGGGTATATGTAGGGGGAGATAGGGGGGATATGTAGGGGGAGACAGGGGGGATATGTAGTGTGTGATAGGGGAGATATGTAGGGGTGATGGGGGAGTTTTGTGTGGGGAGACAGGGGGTTATGTAGGGGAGACAGGGGGTTATGTAGGGGGAGACAGGGGGTTATGTAGGGGGAGACGGGTGGGATATGAAGGGGGAGACGGGTGGGAAATGTAGGGGGTGACGGGGGAGATATGTAGGGGGTGATGGGGGGGTTTTGTGCGGGGAGACAGGGGGTTATGTAGGGGGAGACGGGTGGGATATTAAAGGGGAGACGGGTGGGATATGTAGGGGGTGACGGGGGAGATATGTAGGGGGTGATGGGGGGGTTTTGTGTGGGGAGACAGGGGGTTATGTAGGGGGAGACAGGGGGTTATGTAGGGGGAGACGGGTGGGATATGAAGGGGGAGACGGGTGGGATATGTAGGGGGTGACGGGGGAGATATGTAGGGGGTGATGGGGGGGTTTTGTGTGGGGAGACAGGGGGTTATGTAGGGGGAGACAGGGGGTTATGTAGGGGGAGACGGGTGGGATATGAAGGGGGAGACGGGTGGGATATGTAGGGGGTGACGGGGGAGATATGTAGGGGGTGATGGGGGGGTTTTATGTGGGGAGACAGGGGGTTATGTAGGGGGAGACGGGTGGGATATGTAGGGGGAGACGGGTGGGATATGTAGGGGGTGACGGGGGAGATATGTAGGGGGTGATGGGGGGGTTTTATGTGGGGAGACAGGGGGTTATGTAGGGGGAGACGGGTGGGATATGTAGGGGGAGACGGGTGGGATATGTAGGGGGTGACGGGGGAGATATGTAGTCGGAGACAGTTGGGGTGGGTAGGGTAGAGAGTAATAGGAATGTGATGCTGGAAAATTCGGCTGGTAGAGGAATATTGAGTGAGGTAAGGATTGGAAAATGGAATAAGAATGTGATGGAAGTGCGTGAGAGGGAGGAGGTGGTTGATCGGAGAAGGGGGAGAGGGTGAGGCAGGGATAGGAATTGTCCTCTTGCATAGAGTGCGTCGTGAGCGTGTATAACCGTTCCCCTCACACCATTCCAGCCCCGTTCTCCTCCCAACCTCACATGGAAAGCCGCTTTCGGCGCTGACAAAGAGAGATTCTCCGAGCGGTGAATAAATGAATTAATAAAAAAGCGAAGGAAATGGAATGGGGTATATGTGGTGTGAGGGAGATGGAATCGCAATGGCTTGCATATGTCGGAGGAGAAGTGTGATAGGAGGAGGAGGGGAGGTTAGCGGGTGTTTGGGGAAAGACAGGGCAGGGAACAAGGAGATTATGATAGAGGAATTGGGTAGGGTGGCGGGGAGAGGTTAGGAGGAGATAGGGGGAGGAGAGGGGAGAATGGGAGGAGAGAGCGGGGGAATGGGAGATAGTGGTAAAGGGAGGTGGTGGGGTAGAATGGTAGGAGAGGCATCGTTTCGCCGACCTTTAATCCCCACATCAAAGGGAAGCTTTCTCCGATATTATTGACAGACCCTGCCTTACCCCTCTACTCACCTCCCATGCTCGTCTCTCTCGGTGCAGCCATTGGTGACCTATTCGATACAATCTCTTTATGAAAATTATTTTATTTTATTATTAATTTTAGTTATACATTGGGGAGTAAACTAATAAAATTCGATAAAAAATTAAAAATCGAGAAGGTATTTACGAGATCAAAGCCGTTATTTTTTGTATTTATCGCGGTATTCGAGCGAATGTTCGAATAACGTTTGTTTTTTCTGCTCTTTTCACCTCTCTCGTGTTTTTTAGTGAACGACGAAAATTCCAAAGTTGAATATGTTGGTCGATTATATTATGTTTGCGAAGTCAACGTGAGTCATGGGCGGGCGTGGATCGATATTGTCTTCCGTCTATTGCGTGGAAGCAAAGGGTTCTTGACGCGCGTAAACCACTACAATCTTTTCTATGCAATCTATTTTCGCTTGAGAGAAGGATGTCGACTTCAAGCTTCCTTTCGGAAAACATAATAAAGTGCGATTCGATTCAGCGCGAGGGATTCTAATTTGTACTCCTGTTTTTGGTACAAAGACGCGATTTATCCTATTCTTCAATTAACTTTTTCATCTTAAAATTAATTGAAAATGAATGAAAATAAAAACTTTTCTAGCTTGCTGTCAAAATGTTTTTGATTCCTTAAAATTTTCATGAATTTGATAGGAGAATGTGAGTCGTCTTTGCGGTTTTAAAATTCGGAGTAATATTTACGAGATGTATTGCAAATGAATTGCTGGGGGATAATTTATCTGTGTGATAAAGTGTACAATGAGCTCTACAGATCTCTTTTACTTACCAAATTAAGAATGTAAATATTTTGATACTTCATTAAATTCCATTTAATACTACATATTTATATTTTGTCAGTGAATGAATATAAGGCTAGTTTACTCTTAAGCAACTTTAACAAAAATTGGATTTTCTAAAAACCGGTTCTTATGATTTTCATTTTCTAAAGATAACTAACGACGCATTACTATATGAGAATGTTTGTATAATGTATGTTGTACCGATTTTTTCTTTATATTACAGTTTTTGGTGTTTTCAAAAACGTTTTCTAGTTTACGTTTACTTTTCTAGTATTTTAAAATAGTCCTTAGAATTTTTTTAAAAATTTCTATTTATATTACATTTTACTTGCTTTCTAGATGATTATCCAGAATTAGGCAAAGTTATCGCGTACTTAAAGAAGTTTTTCTAGTTTTCATTCAGTCTTTTGTTTAACTTCCACTTCTCTTGTTTTCTTAAATTTTACCGAATTTTCGTTAAATTTCTCTATCATGCTAAATCAATTTTTCGACCTTTCTTCGAGTTTTCGAATTATCATAGAGTTTTCATGTTTTTATGGACGTTGTCTAGTACTTGACAAGTTTTTCGAATGCTTAAAGGAAATTTTTCATTTTTTTATCCATTTTTTTATTTCTCTGACAGTTGTCTATATTTTCTATATGGTTATCCAGTATTTTTCAAGTTTTTCAAGTGTTAAAAGCAGATTGTCATATTTTTATCCATTTTTGTGTTATTATCTAGTTTTCATAATTTCAAACACTTTACCGAGTTAACTTTTATATTTTTTGTATTTAAATCCATTTTTTGACTTTTCTTACAGTTTTATATTTCTCTTACAATTTTCCTCAAGTTTATTGAGAATTCGACATTTTTTATCGAGTGTTTAAGCCACTTTTTAGTTTTTTATGTGGTTTTTAATCATCTTATAGATTGTCATGTTTTAGAAAACTTTGTGGGGTCTACTTACAATTTCCTAATATTGAAATCAGTTTTTCGTGTTCTCTAAATCTTTATACTCGTAGAGTTTCTATTAAATTTTCTTGTTTTCTACACGATTTTGATAAAATTCCGTACCGTTACTTGAGTATACGTCTGAAATAATACTACATACTTCATATTCCTAAAAATATGAATATAAGGGTAGTTTATTCTTGGGCAACTTTAACGATAATTTGATTTTCTCAAAAATGGCTCGAACGATTTTCATTTTATAAAGATAACTAAACGACGCATTAGTATATGAGAAAGTTTGTACAATGTATATTGTACCGATGTTATTTGCTCTATTGCTTCTATATTGTTGAAATCTTTGGACGTGGCGCCAAAAATGTAACATTTTTGTGTCGATGAAGTCGATACGGCATTGGAAACTTTACCGTCTACCTGTGGCGTGTACGCGGGGGGGGTGGGGGAGGCCATGGAGTCTGGACTCTCCCTGCGAAAATAACACAGACCTAAAACAAATGAACTGACGAAGTCGAACAGATATTCCAAATACAAATATCGTCCCGTTATTAGCCACAACCATGTCGCGGCTTAATTTGTGACGCTTTCCCTTGCAGCCGCTCGCTAGCGTGTAGGTCTAGATAGTATTCTAACGTCTTTTGTATTGATACATGTAAATTATATTATATCTGTAGTTCTGTACCGAGTATAGGCTACAATGTATCCACAATGATGGAACGACTGGCATCACACAGCATTGTCCAATTTAAATGAAGACAGAAATACACACAATGTAATCGTAACCGTAAGAACCCAGCGGTTAATAAGAAAATTTAAACCCCCCCTTTGGAAAATTCTGCGTATGCCCCTGCCGTCTACCATAGTAAATTGTAAGTTATGCCTTATTAAGAGATCCTGTTGATCGCACATGACCGTAGTTGGAATCAGGCAATTTATTTGATCTTCGGAATGGTCGACGAAAACGAGGCGAAAAAGGCCGGCGATTCTGCCATACAATAACTTTGTTTGAGGAGTCAGCATCGCCAACTATTAACTGAAGCGGTACAAGTGATATGAGAAAAATATTTGCAGCTGGATCAGTACCACTATCAAATTTTTGTTTATATTGGTTCTGTCCAAAACTACCATCGCATTCCTATTTAGATATTAATTGTAAACCGATAAGTTGTCCGGTTGTTAATTTCGCCAGAACTTCGTTTTGTACTTCCGAAATACGGTGAGCAGTGTGGTCCAATATAGCTTGCAACCTTACTTCAACACTATTCTCGGTGAATGTAAAAGCTTCACGATCGGGATAGCAGCGCTTCTTCGCCTCTTGCACGACTTTGCACGGACGAAATGTTTTCTTGGCTGGATCTCTAACGACGTTATGTTGATGTCTGGTTAGCTTCCCTTCAACTAAGATAAACAGTGCTGCATCACCAGAAAGTCTCATAATCGATCTTCTCTCTCTGTACACGCCTTTCTGTATTTAGTAGCTCGCTTTGGCGTTGAGAAGGTCACTTCCTTTATTACTTTCGCAGTAGAAATGGGCGATCTATGATCGATCTTTTACGGGATCGATCTTTTTACAAGGCCGATTCGATTTTTTGGATCGATCTTTTGTTCTACGATTTTTATGTGGATCGATTCTTTTAGCCCAAAATCGAGATCGTTCGAACCCACCTGGTGGGGTGCCTATGAAGGAGAGGGGCAGTGGTGATTGGTGAAAGTGGTGAACTCTAGTGGTGGGCATCAAACCTAGTCGGCAACGTAACCTTAATAGCTGTACCCGCGCAATGTTTGCACGTTTTTTCAATTAAATAATGACAAATTAAGAAGTGTGTGAAATAAATTGATCTCAATAATTCACATTATACTCTAATAATGCATTTCCCCGGTATAGGACTTTAATGTATTTGGTTTCCAATGTAAGGTTCACGGGTTCGAATCTCGCTGAGGGCATGGCTGTGTGCGCGTATTGGCAATTTATTATGCGAATAATAGTCAGAAATCTGTAAAATTAAAAATCATGTTAGAGAGGAAATTAATGCTACACAGTAATTGATCGCGAACTTTTGTTTTTAATTTTCTTTGTTTCTTTTCATTATGATTATAAAATGTTGATTCTTACGGCTTGATTCAAAGATCGATCTTTATTATATTAAAAAAATTGTAACACGAAAATTATTCTTTTAGTTTGTAACCTTCATTGTTGCTTGAATCGAAGATCGATCTTTCTTGAATCGATCTTTTTGGTTCGATCTTATCGGTAAATCGATCTTTTTTAATACGATCTAGATCGATTCACAGAATCGATCTTTCAGTGTAAGATCGCCCATCCCTATTTAGCAGCGTCCATATTTCCTCCTGCACGTAAACTCATTTGGGCAGCATACTAGAGTTCAGAAGGACTCGCTTGTGATCGTAACAGTTCAGTCTTCCTGCGTTTAGGCCTCTCACTGCTACAATGAAGTTCCACGGGAGGACGACCACTCTTCTTCTGAGGCGCGGTTGAATAAACGGCCAAATAAATGTCCATTTCCAGACAATCCTGATTTTTCTAAAAATCTCTCAATAATCCAGTGAGAAGCGGTTAACTTTGTCTTTAAATCAGAGGTAAAATGAGCCAATATGCGTTTAATGATATCTAATCATGCGGAAAGTTCGTCATTTCCATAACGCGATTCTTAAAATGCTCACATCTATCACTGTTTTTTTTAATCAGAAGAAAACATTATTTCAAACATTGTCTTCCTACTCAGAGAAATACGTTCGTCACGAAATCCTGTAAGAAAAAAAGGCATTGTAACGCAGCGAGAGTGAAACAGGATCGACCAATTTCACCGTATACAGAACAGAAATTTACTATTCAGTGTGCAGAGATTTTTCTCGTGTTACACACTTTACGATAGAACTTAACGAATCGCAACGGACGAACATGCAAGTTCGTATCACGCCTCTACGGTACATCACCGAACAGAATGGCAGCACTTTCTCCACGCTGTGCTTGGAAATTACCACTCTACCTGAAATATCCCCCTCTTTCCGAACTTTTCCCCTTTCCTTCCCTTATGTAATCTCCCAAATGAAATAACCAATATAAGTTTCGTTAGACAGCTTTTCAAAAGGCTCGCCTGACAGGACCTAGGTAATCAGCTGTATTAAATGCGCATGTATCCTCTCCTAATAATTTATTAGTAACATAGTGATATCTGCAGCTTTATATTTTACATTATGACCACATTTAACGGAAAAAGTCCCACTGTGCATCGAGGGCGGGAAAAACAAGTATTGGGGAAAGCAGTCCAATTTGAATACTGAAACCGTACCAATTTCGTAAGTAAAATCTTCCCTTCCATTTTCAATCAGCCACGCTTGAGGGGAAGTAGAGGAGAAGGTAAAGCCTCTGTGTCTTTGCTCAATGCTTAGCATATGCTTGCTGTATTCTGCGTTCATGTCTCTGACTCTATGAATATAGCGTATAAAAAAATCCTTGGGTTGGGTTGGATGAAAGAAGCGTTTACATTTACCAGTTCAAAATGCCTGTTCTGTCATATCACCAGGAGATTATGGATTAGTTGTAAACGATGAATTATTTGTTTGCCCATTTATTCCTCCACTGTTCAGTCCTTTTTCGCTATCTTTGGTGCCTTCGCAGTAACCTGGAATTTCGTAGCCCATCCACGGAGTATTGGTTCATCTGGGACTGTGGCTTAAACGCGCCAAGTATCAAGGTATACCAGCCGCGCACCCAGGAGGGGGAGAGGCTCAATTCTAACAAAAATATTCCGTCAAACATTTGGACAATTCGGGGTCTCCTCAACTACCTACATATCTGGTTAATGCATATTCTAAGCCCATAAGTCGCCTCTCCCCCCCCCCCCCCCCCTTGTTTATGCGCCTGAGGTATACACTCTGTACCTTTGCTCAATGCATAGCAAATGCTTACTGCAGTTTGCTATCATGTCTCTGATTCTATGTACATTTTCCGATTATATTACCGCCAATTAACCTTCAAATAGACGGAAGAATAGCGTTAATTGCGTCGCACTTTTGCATAATAATCTAAATTGTTATTGTAGCAACGTCAGTCTTTATATGTATTAAGGTAAATAGTTATTATATACGGAGTATTATCTTATCTGGGCCTATGACTTAAATGCGCCAAGTAACAAGGTATTCAACTTTCTACCTTTGCTCAATGCATAGCTTTCTGCAGCTTTGCGATCATGTCTCTGACTATATGTGCCTTTTCCGATTAAATTATCCTCAATTAAGCCTTCAAATGGAAGGAAGAATAGCGTATAAAAAATCCATGGGTTGGGTTGGTCAGAAGAAGGGTACAAAAAAATTGTTGGAATAGTTTGGATGGAAGAAGGGTATAAAAAAATCGTTGGGTTGGGCATGTTGAAAGAAGCGTTTCAAAAATAACTTTGGGTTGGTTGGAAGAAGGGTTCTAAAAAAACCTTGAGTGAATTGGTTGGAACAAGGGTTTCAAAAATATCATTTGATTGTTTGGAAGAATGGTATTAGCTAGTATTAGATAATTTTCCCAAAACATTAAGATAATATTTCTCAAAAATATTAATATTTGTTTTATTTTATAGCAATTATGTGTACTCCTTTTTAATCATTGACTAAAATTGGTAGGATATATCTTTATTTAGATTCCGTTTTCAAGGTCGTGTTCACTATACTCGAAACAAAATATGGTGTAATTCACAATTTGAACTGACACGTTTGATATAGAAAAGGACAAAAGCGTGATGAAAGTACGGAATGCAATACTAGAAATACGAAATTCGAAATATCGATTAATTAATAAAGTATTTTAAAGCGCCGTTCGAGGCGCCGAAGAGTCTTCTCCTTACTTTGTAATGGGAGCAAAAAAGCTATATTATAGCGAGGGGAAAAAGAGGCTGGAAGGAGACAATAGTTTGTAGATGCATTTCTAAGTAGGGTTAATAGGGGAAGGCGATAGGAGAGAAATAGTGGGAAGAAGGTAGGGGGGGGGGTGACTCCTTCAAGAAATCAGATCATCGTCAACTTTCATGGAGGTTCCTTCGTTTGAACCAACATGCCACTCCTCTATCTCCCCACCTCGCCCTCTCCACCTCGCCTTCCCCCACCCGACAAACCTCCTTCGAATATCTTCGCCACCTCCATTTCCTTCCCCATTTCCCACTTCCTATGCCAGAGATCCCCGCCATAATGTATTGCCTTCATAAACTGACTCGACAGTTTCAATTATGAGATAAAATTAATGGTTACATTTACGTGTAGGCTTCCAGCACTCCTCCTCCCCCACTCTCCTTCAAGGAACCCTTTCTCTCCTACGCCTGCGCTGGAAGTGGTCGCTTACTCGTTCCGAGTTCGTGCGCGATCACAAGGTGTCGCTTCGACAATTGAAAATGACCTGACCATGCGAAGAGAAGAGGAGTTTCTACTCAGGCGGCCACCTAAATACGAATTAAATAATTAAATAAGGAATTAAAATCATAATTCGTCCTATCGAAAATAAAGGTTCTTCGATTGTGATTTTACCTTATAGGTGTAGCGCCCAGAGACAGAATTTCTACTTCGTTAAGGCTTTTTAGAAAAATCTGATGTGTCCAATACATGACTTTCTCCATACAGAGCAATGAATGCGATTGCTCTCGACATCAGCGTTCTCAGAAATATTTATAAGCGATTACACTCGTGAATAATTTTAAAACATTTTAAATAGTCTTTATTTAAAAAGCAATAAATAAGGAAATTGCTAGCGTAATCAAGATACCTGTTAAACTATCGGACTGACGAAAATTTGTTTCAAACAAAACTTGTAGAAAATTACATTATCTATAATTTTTATAATAAAAACCATTTAGGGGTCTGAAAGGAGATATTGGCATAAAACGGACAAACGACATCTTTAAACACCAACTTCCGGTTGATCTATATTGTCCAAATACTAATAAACTCTTGCCACTATTATTATGAAAATATTATATTTGAAATTTGGTATTGAAATTACAAATACTTTTTGAGTTAGCGCGCCCACAAAATTGCTATTTCACACACACATGCGCACACGCACGCACGCATGTACACAACAGACATCATCGAGAAAATAGTCTAAACGTGTTCTAGGGACTTCTCAAAACGTGGATTTCCGTTGAAATCTCGAATTCGATTTTTTTCACGAAGGTAATACTACGTATATGGAGAAAGTAATAATTGAACGAAATATCCTCGCACGAAATACAAATACAGTTAGCCTCCGGTTTTATGACAGGTTAGGTTCCAGGCCACCGTCGTCAAGCAGATTTCGACTTGAAGCGGAAACTATTGTTTTTGGTGTCTGTGTTCTTATCCTTATCAGAGACAGCACTAACATTATCCTTACATCATTATCTGCCATTGACTCTGGGCAAAATATTTTAATTAATAAAAAGAAACAGAAAATCACTGAACAGTTTCAGAAGACGTAAACTGACTGGCAGATGTAGGAGTCAGGACCTACTCCCCCGTCAGGAGGCACTCCCTGGAGTGTGTCGTGACTAGTAGGCGAGACGCACTCCCCCTAGGCAAGAACGATTCCAGTCTTGCTTATGATTAAACTTATGAAGGTAATCAATTTCTGAAATAAACTATTCTGCATCAACGGAAAATAACGACCATAAAAGGAATGGTGTGTATTATACGAGAAATGAAGGATTGGAAGGAGGAGAAGACTGGCAGCTGGGTGGAGAGAGAAAGAAAAAGAAAGGAGACGGGGAGGGTGATGGGAGGTAGGAGGGAGATGAGAGTTAGAGCGGATAGATTCGTAGATCTGAGAGGAATATAGTGAAGCTCCTATTGTGATAGATCGTGGAGCGAAGGAGTTTGGAGATGGGGCGAAGAAGTACTCGCCGATAAAAACGGAGTGAGCGCTGTAAATGGATTGGGAGGGAGCGGTGGGAGATAATGCTTGCCACACAGCAACGCCACCCCACTCCGCTTTATCCCTTTCGATTCCTCGACTTCCCCCTCTATTTGGAACTTTTTATTATCGCTATTCTCCATTTCCTTTTATTTTTCTGAAATCCCTATCCATGCTATAATAGTATATCCATTCCACACGTCGCCTTGCCTCACACTTTCCACTCATTCCTTCATTCCACTAGTCATTCCATTGGAACCCATCACCCTCTCTATCTCATTCTTTCTCCTCTCTCTCCCTCCCTCCCTTCTTCCCACTCCCATCTCCTCATCCGCATCCAGCAAGATGTCCTTCCAATCTCCTCAAAAATGAAGGCGCTTCTACTCCTCCTCCCATCTGCCTTTTCTCCTCATCCCCCCCCTCCCCCCCTCCCCCCACCCTCTCATCCTCCCTCTTCCTTTCCACATCTCATCCCTCGCCATCTCCTTCTTTAACCCTATGCATGCCCCCAATCACCCGCCGGCCCTCAAACCTTTCGCCCCTATTCTGTCCACCATCAATACCCGTCTTTTCTCAGCCGCCCCGGTACCCTCGCCGTCTTCCAAAAGGCCGCGCTCCAATGGGATTTCATTCGGCGTAAGTGAGATGGCGCAGGTGCTTTTCTTCTGCTTCCACTCTGATGTGTGGTTCGAGCGCGGCCGCCTCCTTATCAATCACCATGGCTTCCGAAATTGTTATTGGTGCAAGTAACGCGGAGAGCATTGATTCGAAAACTCTTCCTTTCTTCCGCCTTCATTCAGCCTCAGCGGCGTCTGAGAAAGTCGGGCGAATGCAATGTCTGGTCCAATGGCATTAACTTCAGAAAATTTGCTACTCGAAGCCGAAAACCGAACTTAGCTCAAAACGTATACTCCTTTATTGGGCTACTGTTTATTATCGTGCAACGGATAAACAGTATTCCGAATATTTAAACAGTTGAGCGTCCAAGGTCACGATGAATCCGATTCACATATATAACTTCCAAATTTGAGATATTTTTTGTTGAGGCTCCTGGGTTCCTCATTTCATGAACAGCAGAGTTGGATGTAAATCTAAATACGAGCCAAGAAATGCAGACAATGAAGGTAAGAGAATTTTAATGATTAAATTCACGGTTCAATGTACACCAAAAACCTAAACGAAGGGTCACATGGCTGTCATTAATCTGGACAGAGAATTTCAAAATAGAGCCACTAATTGTAAGCTATATTTATGGCTGCAACGAAATTTATATTCGTTGAGCGTCTGAAAAAGTTGAATTCGCTTGATTACGGGATAAAATCAAGTATCCAGGTCGAATCCTATAATAGGAAAACGTACAAGGCCATAGGTTACGGGTTGCAAATGAGAACGCACCATATCTAGATGGGAAAATGATGAGATATCCATCATATTCACCAACGTTTCTTCTTTCTATGCAGCGAAAAAATATTCTCGCCGCTATCATTCCACGTTCAATGGTGAACCATACACGAAAGCATGCTTCGAAAAGTGAACTTGACTTTACACCTCTGGGGCCGTGCCATAGAAGAGATAGGGCGACAGCCTTTTGAGCGGCCATTTTTCACTCGCCATGGTCTCAATCACATTTCTTTCGGTACTACTTATTTATCAGTTACCATTTATATGATTAATGCGCGTAAAGTAGCGCAATTTCTGTTTTATTTATTCTTACGGTTTTGGGTATTCATTAAAAGCGCCATCGAAACACTTTGAAAAATCGTTAAATATTCTATTTATACCATATCAAAAATCCCTTCTATAAATCAAATCTCAAAAGACCGCTTCTCTTCGAAACTTTCGGGGTTCGTTTTCTGAAAATATTATTGTAACCGATACCCCTCTATAGATACCTACGAATATTTTGGGTGGATTAAAATATAAAATCAAAATATTCTACTATAAAGAAGAGATGTTTAAAATCCTGAGAGGCAGGTGCGAAGAGAGATGTCGCCTAAGACTCGCTAAACGAACTCTCGCAACGTTACGACCGAAAAGGGACAGTTCGGCATGACCAGTTCGGCGACGGGACCATTCGGCGATGGGATTATTCGGCACCGGTCAGTTCGGTGCCAGCCGTGTTCCACACGGCACAGATCCAATATATTTTGGATGTAATGGTGTCGTGATAATATTAATATTGCAACTATTAAGGGAACGATTCTATTACGTAGAAATAAAATTGACTATATTTACAGGAAAATAGATTTAAATTAACTTTCGTGAGAAAAAGAACACGATAAAATTGTATGACGAAAAATCACCGGATGATATGCATAATGATTTGCACAATTAATTAATTATAATAATGTTAATTTAATACAAATGTTACTGTTAAGTTAAATTAGCTGACTTGATTTCATCAGACCAATATTGTTTAAATAAGAATGATTATATTTTTAAAGAATTAACTTTCCAATTTTCTTTCGTGAGAAAACGTTCACAATATACAAAAATCTGATCGGCCAACACATGACTTTCTCCATATTTGGGGTAGAGATATTTAAAATATTATGAATAGCATTATGAGGGTAAATTATTATTTCGTATCGTAAAAGAATAGTCTTCCTTACTGCCGTGAATTACGTATATTTTGAATATGTTTACAGAATTCACCGCTACATGGTGGTGGCGCTGTATACTGGAAATTAAGAATAAGTTAAATATCTCCGAAATGGATGGTTCTACGAAAATTTGTTTCAAACAAAACTTGGAAGAAATATTATTCTCTACAACTTCGGTCCTTACGAAGATTACCGATAACGACGTTCTTAAGGAGATATGTGACGGAAACCGAAAAAATCTGATGTGGCCAACACATGACTTTCTCCATATTTGGGGCAGTGGCGTAACTACCGGGGTGCAGAGGGTGCAATGCACCCGGGCCCACTCCGCAGAGGGGGCCCACTCAGTGCCGTAGCCCGGACTAGGGCACAGGTGTAGGTTTTTAGGGCCGCATTTTTAGTAAACATAAAAGTCATCCAGAGTAACCAATATCGTACGTAACGGAACTAGTCCCACGAAACGAAAATTGCTCAAAAAACAAGAAGACGAAATTTAAAAATGTCAGAAAATAACATCCTTTGTAAAACCATCTTCAAAACACCAAGGACAAGGATTGGGCAGCGATGGAAGAATATTGTCTGAATCAGAAACTCTACAACCGGTATGGAATGAATTCGAAGGCCCATTTGGAACTGGATACATTAGATGAGTTAAGAAATTGTCGTTGAAGCTGGGATTCATATTAGAAGATATTGGCTATGTTATTCTAAAATAAAGGATTATGTTTACTGTCAACCATGCTGGTTATTCTCTAAAAAAGTTCCAAACACTGGCAAATGGAAGCAGAGGTTGGCAACATTTAACTCGAAAAATTCAACGTCATGAAGAATCTTCTGATCACAAACAGTGCTGTACAGTGCTTAGTCAGTGGCGTGAAGGAAGAACAATCTCTGATGAAATCAATCTCAAAATAAGACAAGAAGCCTCATACTGGAGAAGAGTCCTTGATAGATTAATCAATGTTACGCTCACATTAGCTTTGAGGAACTTGCCATTCCGTGGTCATCGAGAGGATAAGAATACTGCAAACAGAGGAAATTTTTATCAATTATAACGTTATTAGTAAAGTATGACGTGTTGGATCAACTTTTAAACTCACTCCACGGAAAAATAAAGTATTTATCGCCAAAAATTCAAAATGAAATAATTGAAATACATATTAGCAAATGCAGTTTTAGGAAAAAACATTTCTGAATCAGCAGCTTTTTTCTATATTGGTTGATACAACGCAAAATATATAAAAAATCGATCAGTTGGGCATCATTGTCCGTTATGTAACAACTGACCTAGCGCTAATTCTGCGATCCTCTAGCGATATCCAATTCAACTCCTTCAAGAGTGATGTGACGCTTAATTTTTGCTCATATTTTTGCTAAACGAATCTGGCTGCTCTGCGTTGGATTCTTTCTGACTCAAGTATCTGTCCCTTTTCGTACGGATCCCATATGCTGGAAGCGTATTCGACCTGAGATCTGACCAATGATAAATAACACGTTTCTCGTACCTCTTCTGTGCTACTTCTTACTATTCTGCCTACGAAGCCCAATTTCTTATTAGCTGCGCCTACGATCCTTCGAATATGCATATACCACGATAGATCACGACAAATGGTGACTCCTAAATATTTAACGCACTCTGCAGATTGGACATTCAATCTATCAATTCTGTACTCCGAGTTTGAGTCATTGTTCTTACTCTTCCAGAAACTCAATAGGGAACATTTGCTGTGATTAACTTCGATTTTCCAATCTTGACACCACGCTGAAAGGGTGTTTAAATCTTCCTGGAGCGATTTTTGGTCATCCGGACTCGTTATCTCCTTATATAAAACGGTGTCATCTGCGAAAAGTCTTATTTTGCAGCGAGTACAGTGGAATACAAAATCTGGTCTTGGATCTTTAGGGACTTGCTGTTATAGATTAGTTTTTATAAATTCTTGAGTTATTTTAGAAACCCCTTGCTACAAAACATTGCATTTTTATTAAAGCAATTTGGGAAATTCTTTTTCTGGGAGTCCTTAATTCTTAAAATAATATCTTCTGGGAAATTTTTAGCTATTTTTCCGTTGAGCCGCAAACAAATACAATTTTTTAAAAAGATTTGTGAATTAAATAATAATTTCAATGAAATAGCACTATTTTCCTACAAATGTATGTACTGTATTTATTTGTAATTACCTTCCGTTACTTAAGCTCCAACTTAATTTAAGATTCCATTTAAAATGTACGTATTTTAATAGGATACTTCGCTGCAATGGAAAGAATATGTTCAATGAATTCATCTCACTGTCCTCTTTCAAAATCTTTATTGGTGCAACGGCAGCTTCTTTCTCCATATAATTATATATATATATATATATATATATATATATATATACATATATATACATATATATATATATAAATATATATAGTTAAAGATTCATTTCAATATTATATAATAGTATTTATCATTTCATCCTTATGCATATATACACACTTGTCTACAACAGGTATTTACTCTCGTATGAATAACAATCGATAGTATGGTTTCTTTATGACCACCTTCCGCGACTATTTCACAAAAGGCGCGGCGGCGGCGGTGCGTGGAGCAAAGCGACAATGTCTCTTCGAACAATTTATCAAATCCATGCGCACTAAACGATAACTTTGATTCTCTCACACTCTCATACTCACACACACACTCTCTCTCTCTATCCGATGATATAGGTTTCCTCCGACTGCCGTGTCCGTGGTTCGATGCTGGGTTGCGTGAAACAGGGAGCCAACAGAAGACTCTCTTTCCGAGGGCAGTGCGCGAGGGAGTGGAGAAGGGAGGAAACGAGTGGGGGGCGGCAGGACGGGCCTCGTTTGACGCGAAGGGTCCTCCGCAGAAAGGGTCCTCCGCAGAGGACCTAACCATCACCGCCATTCACGATTGCACCGGCACTATCACTCTTGGAGTTCAAAGGCCATCTCGCATGGCGCTCGATAGTGGAAAAGAGGGAGAAGGCAGAGAGTGAGAAGGCAGAGGGTGAGAGAGAGAGAGCGAGAGCGGGGGGAGAGAGGGAGGGAGAGAGGGAGGGAGGAGAAAGGATGGAAAGGGAGGTTTTGGTCCCTCTCCGGGAACTATTCCAACAAACCAACTCCTCTTTCATTGCTTTCATTCATAACACGGAAAACGGACGCGTAGTATACATTGGCGAACGATCAGTAACAGAAACGCTTTTATTTTTGTAAATTCTGTTCGATAAGCAGACTGCATTATTCGGGTCGAATGGAGATTTGGGCAGTGAAAACCTCGGGGAGGCTCTTGGGCGCCTCCTCCCCCGAGGCCTCGCCCCCGCGGTCCCCCAGGCTCCTCTGCCGAAGGATCCATCCTCTTGACGACGCCCGCCGTCGGGAAATCGGCTAGCCCGGAGGCATTTCCGCTTCATTTTTGGCACAACGACATATTATATGCGGGAAGGCTCTCCCGCTGGGGAGGACTTCCGCGGGGGATAGGGGCCGTCGGGGGCCTCCTAAATCCGCGAGCACCGGGGAACCCGCTGGCCACGGGTGGTCACTGAAGCGAGCGGAGGACGGTGAACAGGAGTGCTAGAAGAAGGATTTGGAGGCGTGCGGCGGAGGATGCGGCTCCTCCCTCCATCCGCCCTCCTCCGTCGCCCCCGCCCTCGTCGCCCCCCTTGCCCCCGCCCGAACCGTCTTCTCGCAGGGAACCCTGATAGCCGTGGTATAGCCGGTTGCCCTCGGCGGACTCTCCGGAGTCTTCGCCATCGACGCTTCCGCCTCCGGCGATGTCTATGTGGGAATCTCCGCGCTCCATCGCGCCTTTCACGCTGTAAGGCAGCTCCATCTCTGAGACAGTAAACGATTGAGGAGCCAGTTAAGAGCACATCGATTGTTCGAAGTAATGTCGCATGCCAATAAATACTAAAAAAATAAGAACTGCCATTCCGGTCTCACTCAAAAGGAAAAAAATTAATAAATAAAATTTTCTATTTGGGGTATATCGTGAACTTAAGAGTGACCACTGCAACAAAGGCTTTGATGCAATAGAGAATTATTGAGCTCGTCTTAAAAAAATACTTGCCTCTCCAATACCTAGCTTATTAAAACCAGATGCACATTATAATGCAAATTATAACCTACTTTCGGTGAATTCCCGCTTAAGACGGCTGCTTTGTAGCTGAAATGCGCATCTGTTTTTATAACCTTGTTATGACTACTGGAGAAACTGAGACAAGTATTTTTTAAAGTGCTTATTCTAGAAAGGCTTTGATAGTTCAATTCCGGATACATAATTGTGATATATATTCAAGTATTTAATAAAGTACTTAACTCAGGTTTCCCCAATATCCAGAACAAGGTTATGAGGGATACCTGATATAAGTACTTTTAAGGTGCTTAATCTTGAACTTTTTCACCATGACATGAGCTCGATAATTCTCTGTTGAATCAATTTTGCCTTAGATTAATTAGATGGGTCCAAAAAAATTATCGTGGGTCAATAGTGTCGACTATAATGAACTCTAAAAACAATTAAAAAACTCGACTTTTCTTGGAACTATTGATCTGATGAATCTATAATTCCATATTTGAACCATAAAAACCATCTGTTTTGGTGGTCACGCTTAAGTTAAGAACATACTCCCAACTGGAAAATTTTATTTTCACATTTTGAGAAAGCTGAGAAAAGTTGTTCTTGAAATATTTTGTTTATTATATTTTTTAATGCTAAAAGCAAATTTTATTGCATTTTCAAAATGTCAAAATATTAGCGGAGTAGACCGGTCCATCCATCTGGTATTATGCTACTTCCATGGTATATAGTATTATTAGAAGCGACTTCTCAATATGCAACTCACTTTTCTTTGTTACTCATCCTCCTTTTTTGCTTAATTCGCTGTTAATCGGCTTAAGTCAACATCTGGCTGTCTTAACTCACCTGACGAAAGTACACCGGAATAAGGTGCTGGAGCAGGGCCGGTCCAAGGCGTGGGCAAAAGCCACAGGCGGCCGGTCAGAAGGGCGGCCATCCAGCGACTTATTTGCGAACATGGATAGTGAACGGCGCGGAAATTCCGTTGCCCGAAATTTTTCCATCTGTCCAACCGCCGACATGGTTTTTCCCATGTCGTTGGATTCTTGTTTTGGAAAGGGCGTCGAAGAAAAGAGTTGAGGATGCAATTATGTGCGAGAGCAAGAAAGTGGCACTGTCCTTTGGCGTCTGTGCTGCGTGCCGTCCGCTGAGTTATGACCCATTGAGCCCTCTCCGCGAGGGCTGACATTCTATTATGCTTCTATCCCGCTGTATTGTTTTTTTTTTCCGAATTGTTCTATCCTTCTCGGATGTTGGAGACGTCATGGCTCTTGTAAACAAAGGACTCATCTTTCGGTTCCCTTATAAAGGTCAATGGCACCAAACGGAAGTAATACCCAGGTTGAGATTACCCATACCCAATGTCGACTCCTCTTCTGCTACCATTCTCGGCCTCTCTAACGACCTTTCCAACAGTTGGACAATTGCGAACACGCATCGCTACCCTTTACAGCCCGGGCTGCAAATTTCTGCAGTGATTAGCGGAAGAGGCTAGGTTTCCTTTTCAGAGGAGGTATTTCTCCTTTATCTCGGTTCTAGTGCAGATGCCTCTGTGGAGCTGCACATTCTTTCAAAGGTAACGTCCATCATCTCCACGATTTCGGAACGGGTTTTCCCTAAAATAACTGAAAGTTCCTCCTTCCTCTTACTCCTCCTATACGACATTTTTTATACTTTCCGCCAGTCTTTCATTGTCAGTTGTGGAAGAATTATTTCAATATTTTTGTGCTCTGGACGATTTTCTTCACTCACTGAATTACAGGTTGGTTTCTTATCATTTTACTATTTATATATATAGACCCAGCTCTCGAGATACGCGGATTTCATTTACCCGTTTTTGGAATAACGCGGAAGTGATATTACTACTACATATTTTCAAATTTACGCGGTCATTAGTTTAGAATTACGTGGCTAAAATTACGTACCAATGAAAGGAATCTTCTTCTGTTCTCCCGCAACCGATGTCGTAGTGTGAGTGATATTTTTTCTCTTGTGATTATTCGTGTTGTTGTAGTTTGTTGGGACTATTTTCCCATATTGTGACTGGAAAACGCCCATCTACATCGCATCGGAAATTATTTTTGATTTACGCGGCCATTTTCAAGAACGCAACCACCGCGTCGAAATCTGGGTGTATTGTATCCTGAATATAACAAGATTACGAAAAGGTCAATATTTATTTATATGTATGTAATTTGGTAAGCTATTTCTGAAAAAGCGATTGGCAGAAAACTTTAATATTTCTTAAATCATCACATCAGGAATAATTCGTGGTTGGCATATATAAAAATCAAATAATTTTGCCGGCCAGTATTAGAAGCGTATTTCTACGAAATGGGGAAAATACCGATCATCCAATGCGGAAGAAGTAAATCTCATTCTAATCTAATAGGTGTCAAGTTAATTTTAAGATCTTTAGTCTAACGCAAAGTTAATACGAAGTGATTCAGTGATGCGGATTTGATTCGACGATGGATATGACTTTCCTTTATCGCTTGGCTTCGGGGGTTGTTCTCCCAAAATTGTAATTACATTACTTTTTCAAGTTTTTAGTGTTTATTTAATTATCAAGGTACGTTTCCATAATATTTAACTGTAATTGTTTATTTTGCGAATTATTTGAGGTATTAGATATGCACTATTTTTTGGTTTTGTTATGTGCGGTTATGGCGATTTATTATTACATCTACATCAAGTAGGTTCGCTTCCTTCTCCGAACGAAATTGTAAGATAACTAACGGCACTCTCGGAGTAAGTAACGCATTTCGCATGTCACCATTGTCCTTTATCTGCCGGATAAAAAGTTTTTGTTGGCCTTCTAATGAAATTACGTACCTGTCTCACAATCCATTGGTGAAAATGTTCTAATTGAAAGCATTCTTTACTTAATATATGGCAGTAGATAGCTGTCCACTATCTGCAGAACCTACCGTATTCGCTTCCCCTCAGCTGCGAGTAGATACATTTATTGCATATATGACTGTTGGCAGATTAAGCATAATATCACAATTAATCCTCCATAGTCTGAAGGGTAACTGCCCGATGTTTGATAGTTTTCGTTTAAGTCGAGTATTAACTCAACTGGAATTCTGTATGGCCGGGGAAATAACATTTTAATATTTAGTTTTCTTAATTATTAATCATTACATTTTCCACTATTTCGGCTACACATACTATTCAAAATACTTGGTAATGATTTTTAATAATAATTTGTAAAGAAATTAAAATAATAATTAAAAGTGAACTTATAATAAATCCCTTAATTTATTTAATTTTAGAATGGCGGATGGAATCAAAAAGAAGTTGCATTTGTCTGAGTGTGAATATAAAAAACGGAAAGCGGAAAAAGAATATATTTGCACCAAACATAAAGGCGCTTTCCTAAAATATTTAAAACCGAGAGAAAGTTTTGATAGAGAGACTCCAGGCTCATGTAGCCGTGATGTTGATAGAGATTCCTGTTTCGGGGAAACTCAAGATTTTGAATTAATTGAAGAAACTGTTTCGGAAGATGTTGGCGTTCCAACAGTGTCAGAACAATCTAGTAATAAAAAATTTGGTGAAATTGATTCAAAAGATTTTAGTGTAAATGTTTTGGAGGATCCAGGTTTATGGCCAAAATTGGACAGTGCAGTGATAGATATTTTGGTAAAAAAAGGGCCCTCTGTTAAGCTTACACAGTGTAATTTTCCAAAAGATAAGAACAAAAGATGTTTTAATGTATCCTAGTACATTAGAGTATTGAGTAACGGTGAACAAATTAATAGGCAATGGTTAGTTTATTCACATTCGAAGAATGTAGTATTTTGCTTTTGTTGTAAATTAGTTTGTAAATCAAACACTTTATTAACATCAGAGGGAAATAACGATTGGAAACATATTTCTTCAGTTTTTCAACGCCGCGAAAGGAGCCAAGAACATTATAACTGTTTCCAAAAGTGGTTAGAATTAGAGAAAAGGCTAAAGAATAATTTGACCATCTGTAAAGATTTGCAAAATTTAATGAGGGCTGAAAAACAGTACTAGATAGATCTTCTAAAACGCTTAATAAACGTAGAGAAAAATCGACTGTTTATGGGCTCCTTTTCTCGTGCGGTTACGGATAAGAAATTGAACAATATTATGTACTTCGCTAACCAAGAGTTTCCTTCCAAGAAGACAGCGCCATCGGGAAAATTTAGTAAAATACTAACATAATATATTGTGTATGCCCGTGCTTGTAATGAATAAGAAAATAAAAGTAATTATTACAACTTTTTTGGTGATTATAGATGTTTTTCGTCAAAAAGCTAACAAAATTGGTAGGATTAAATAAATTTTGCATAGGAAAATAATGAATGTTCCCTGGAAATTGCGCATTCTCAAAACTTTGTACGGTGTTGGTAAGACAATATACATGCATACATATTTATATTTCGCTAACCGTGGATACTAGAAACCGCGGTTGGTAAAGAATTCCTTTATTAGGGGAGGCCAAATAAATTCTTGCCCACACTCGAAAAAAGGCTTGGGCCGGCACTGTGCTGGAGTGGTTGTAGTTTCATCGTTAACTAAGAAATTATAATTTAAAAAGTCCGAGAAAAAATTTAAAGTAAATTTTTCCTTTACTACATTCTGGAATTTTATTAATAGACAATTTTAGGAATTAAAAAGATGTTCACGCAATACGCACTGCCTAGAATCAAGAAAAAGTTACTTGAAACATTCCTCATTTGAGTTATGTATGCAATGTAATATTTAAGTTCAAATCAATTTCCTCGTGATAATTATCAATTTTTTACGTAATGCTGTGTGCACGAAAGGAAACGAAACGTATTTACGTTTGGCTTTTTTGTTGCGGAAACCTAAACAAAACAATGATTTACCATATAAAGAAGATATAAGACGCAATATGTTGTCTGTTGGCGTCTTTAGTAGTGAATTTTGATAACGCGAACAACTCGAGAACGTTTAGTACGATTTCGACGATTTTTTCGCGAAATAGAGTAATTTTTGGCATGTCATTGACTGCCATAACGTCATCGGTTCGGTTCTAGGAGCGCTTATTGTCTCCATTTCATTAACGTGGGTGCAGAAGATTAATCATATGCAAATTAAAATTACGTGGAATTACTTAGGAATTCGGTATTTAACTAAAGAACTTCTGAAAAAATGAAATAACCTTTTTCTACGTATGCAACGCGCAAGAAAACCGACATTCCGTCTATCTGTATACCATTTTAACGCCTCAGAAGTGACATTTTGGATGTTGGTCTCAGGGTGTGATTGGAACCTTTCGTCTTTGAAGGATCTGTCAATGCACAAAACTGTGTCGACCTTATCCAGACTCAGATTGTTTCAGTTATTGGTGACTAGCAGATAGATAGGCAATTTGAATTATGTAGGACATAATTTTTATCGGATTGACTGAGATTTTTAACGAAACCTTCCAAGAAAAATGGATTGATATTTGCGGCCCAATCACTTTGCCTTCACGTTCAGACCAATTTCTCCCAATTTTTTCTCTTGTGGGGCATGAGAAAAGAAGTCCTATTTACGGAAGAACGACAAATATTGAGGATTTGAAAATCAATTCTTGTCGGATTTCAACGGAATGTCAGCCGAGTTATGTTCCCGCGAGACGCAACGTGCTAAAAACGCTGCAAATGTGTGTGCATACAATTGGATCACGAGTTATGCGACTTCGAGTTACACTGCATCACGCATACTCGTTTCATATAATGTGACCAATGCTCAATTGACGCGGTTCTCTGATTCTCATTTACGCGGTAGACGCTTTTGTCTCACAGTCGGATTCTGCCGAGTATAGCCTAAATTCTATAGAGTTCCATCTTAAAGTTTCATTACGGTCTCATACGGCATCGTTTCTCCCTTCTCCTGCAGACTTAAAAAACCAATCGCCCCCTCCTCCTCTACGACATCGGGATTGCCATATCTCACTAATAATTTAGTTGCATTAAAATAAAAATTCAAAATTTTTAATTGCGCTATTTTTAACGCAGTATCTGGTGATATACTTTTAAATGAAAACTAAAAATTATATACTTTACAAAATGCGATAAACAATATTTGACTTGAAATGGACATTTTACGGTCACGTTTGTTTCAATCGATGATATATACGCTCCGTTTTAAAATGTAATGCAGTTTTTTGCATTAGAATCAGGAATTTTTAAGGATCGTATTGGTTCTACTGAGAGTTTAATAAATTTATTTTAAATATTTGTTTTCTGCATTTAATTATAAAAGTTCCTTTTGCGTGTTCCAGCCTGATTAGAAAAGGTTTGTCTGCGGGAAACTTTTTTTATTTATAAAGATACTTTCATGGTCTAAGCCAGAAAGTTGTAGGTAAGTGTTTGAAGTTATTTTTGGTGCACCCAGATGTGGGGTTGGGTCGCCAAGGGGAGGGTGTACAATGCGAAAGTTTTATTGCAGTCTGGACAAAGGTAGGCAGTTCACCCTCGCCCGTTCTTCTCTCAGTTACGACTCAGCAGTTGAAATATCTTGTGATTTCGTCGTTTTATCTGACCATAAGTTTGCGGGAAAGTACTTAAAAATTTTGCCGGTTATATTGTGTATTGCAAATTAGTTGTTTTAACAATTCTTCAAAACGTTTTCAAACTGAAGTGTGTAATACGGTTCAAGTGTAGAGATACGTTGTGTTTGAAGTTTTTATGTTTATAGTGTCCACTTGCTAAAAATACTGTGTATTGTGGTGGTTTTTGTGAAAAGATGGAAGTCTCAACGAGGAAAAGAAAACAAGGTGAAAGAATCAGGAGTAAGGAAAAACAAACAATATTAAATGTTCTTAGTAGCTGCCTCAATACAATGCAATGTCTGGCAGGTAAACATTTTCTCAATTGCAACTTAATCAGCATAAAATAATCCAGTTCTTGTTTTTACTTAGAGATTTTGTGAGCAATTATTCTCGTACAAATATGCTTAACTATTTTCCTCTGATCGCATTACATCTAATCTTAGTATATGCGAGGAAGGTAATCCAAAAATAAGATGTGAGCACAATGTACCTCCGAACTCGCATTTATCCAATTAACTATCCAACAATTTTGTTAAATACCAATTTACATTGCTTGGGTGCTTTTTTCGAGAATTAGCTTAGAACATAAAATGGATATTTTAAAACGCCCTACAACTTTTATTCTATACATCTTTCTCTAAACGAAATATTTATCGAGTTATGCATAAAAATGCAAATGGCAACTAAAACGCTAATTTATTATTTACTAAGTAAAATATGCATTTTTTAAAAATACAAGTAGGTATGTACTATTTAAATTTTTATTTACGATTTCAATAGCCTTTCAAATGAAATTTTTGTTTGGGAAAAATATATTTTTAATTTTTAGACGGTTTACGGTATAATATATCTTGCTGTTGTTAAGGAAACCTTATTTAACACAATTAACAACTCAAGCGCGTAATAAATTTAAATCAAACCCATCCCACAGGTCGAAGGAATTAATTTTTCTTATCTTTCAGCTCGTGGAGAATTATTTCTTTATTTCAAATAATTTGAATTTCACTTTTTCTTGATCTGTTTGTTATGTTCTGTGAAGTTGGTAATGAATACTTTACAATATTACCGAACTTACGCCATTTCTAAATTGATGAAATTTAAATCTTTTCTTTAATTAATCATTTATTCATAAATTATCGTATTTTTATCATTAATGATTTTTCCAATTATAAAACATTTAAAATATTTTTTAATTTTTCTACTATTTTGACATTTTCGCAAGGGTAGGTAACTTTACATCACAAGATAAAGGAGTACCTCAGACTGGCTTAGATAACCGAACGCTGGCACAAAAATAAATCTGAGCGCATAGGGAAAACAAGGGCACTTCAAAGGGATGGTATTCTTTTAAGCTCCTTTCAGCTTTCACTTTCACGAGGGTTTTGGGACCGTCGGAGTGTTTGGGCTTCTATAGTAGCCACGTGTGCAACACGCGGTACGTAGCGAGAGAAATTTTACTACGCAGTATTTTTGTTTCGGTTTAGAAAATAATGTATTACGGCAAAAATTGTAAAAATAACATTTACTTAATAAAGGAAATTTTAAACTGCCAGAATTTTGCTAGCGTTAGGGTAGTGAGACGTGGCACCACCGTGCGCCATATACCCAATACTGATACTTAAAGATAGAAGGCTCTATAGTAAATGATTTTACAGTTTCCATAGCGTTATAGTACCACCTCTCGTCTCCTTAGTGATATTCTATCGTTTCTAAATTAATTTAACTGCTCAAAAAGTGAGATTATGTAATGGAAGATAGCTTGTGATGTTGTGCTCAAGAAGGTGCGCAAGTGAACTTACACCGAAAGGTAAAAAGGAAATCAGGAGAATATTAGCGGTTTCTCCACCTCGTGCCGAATGGATTTCTTTTCATTGAACTCTCGAAGCAGGCTTATTCTCCTGTTTCAGAACACATATGTTCTCGTTGGTTAAATGGAAATAATTTGTGATTAAATACCATTACTAACTTAGTTATATGTTTCTCCTTTGAAATACGGTTAACGAATCATTTTCCATGTCCCTATCCCCCTATTTTCCGTAGTATTAATGCCTCATGTTACGCGGTTTCCGTTCACACGGTGTTTTCCAAAAACGTATCCCTCGTGTAACTTGGGGTTCGACTGTTTTTGTGTGTGATTGTGTGTGTTTATACTTGTGGAAGAGGAAAGGTAAATAAGGTTATTTAGGGCAACTCATTCCGCAGACCTCCCAAACTAGCCAATATCTTGTGGAGGAAAGAACCCCCATCGCCAACTCCTCTGCACCCTGCAGGGTCCCACCCCTGCCGCAGACCCCGATGCCTAACATGCCCTATAACCCATCCCTCCAACTCATTCTCAAACCCCCCACTAACATCACCTACTCCTAAACTTCCCCTATCAACGGCATCACCCGCAATATAATCTACCTACTAACCTGCACCCAATGCCCCGCCTTTTACGTTGGTCTAACCAGCAATCCCCTCAACATTCGCATTAACGGCCATCGCAACAGCGTTTGTCTTAAACGACAGCTACGCGTGGCCGTTCACGCAAATAATCATATTCTGAATTTCAATGTTTGTTTCACGGTGAGGGCCATTCGCGCCCTACCAGATGACGCTTCCACTCCCCAAATCCGTCAATGGGAATTAATCCACATCCACATCTTAAACTCTTTCTCTCCTCCCGGCCTTAACCTTCGTTAATATTTCCTTCTTTCCACCCTCTCCCCCCCTCCCCCCCTCTGCGTCCTCCAATCCCAAACCTTTCCATATTTAGTGCCAAACTTCATGAATATCCTATCAGTAGATTTGGAAATGAAACATATCTACGGACGGACGGACGCAACCTGACACTTTTTTGCGCTTTACTAAAAAACGCCTAAAACGTATGTGCAAAAAAGAAACTAATCATTGTATTTGGACTCACCATAAAGCCTAATGTTTCCCTCGGCGTCGCCTATGGAATTCTTGGAAATGCATTTGTAGCCCCCGAAGTCGGATTTGTCGAATTTCTTAATTGTGAGCCTCATCTGAACGCTGTAATAGGAGCTGTTTATCTCCGTCATCTGGTACTTGTCGTTGGTGATGATCATCTCGCCTGGAGAAAATAGTAGTAATGGAGATCGAAAATTAAGCCATGTGAAAAAATAATTTTATCATCTACCATACAGTGCAGTGGTATTCAGTGTGGTACCAATAACCAAGGTGGTGCCACCAAAAAATCATGTTATTTTCTTAGTTATCTCATATACCGCAATTCCTAATGTACTTCACATTCACTTTCGTCAAGTTGCTTAAATAAACTATTTGGTAACAGCACAGAGTAATGCACATATTACCACTTCGGCGCGATTACTTTGATGAAATTTTTCCTGGGAAATTTCTATTTTACGAAAACATGTAGGAGATCCCAGGTATTTGATGAAATTGCCCAAAGGATACATGCAAAAAAAAGTTGGAAAAGCACTGATCAAGTGCAAAGAATTGCGTGCGTAAGTCTATGATTAAACATACAAAATATAAAGTTAACGTTTACTCACTATGGAGGCGTTTCAGTTTTTCTGGAATGGGAACAAATAGTGAACGATGGTAAATAGGATGAAACTCTTCAAAATGGAACTCATTCGTTTGTCATTTAATAAGCTTAATAAATAAATATATCTATTTTAGTATTCTCCATGCATTTATTAAATGTCTCTTCCTAGAAAATATTCTGGAACAAAATATTCCTAAAACGAAACAAATTTCATAACTACAAACCCACACTTTAAGTCTTATATGTATAAGTTGGCAAGTAATGATTTTATTAAGTTTAAGTTTCGATTAAATCAAACGATGAAATGTATAGGAGAGTGGCATCTTGACCACAATAATATATATATATATATATATATATATATATATATATATATATATATATATATACATATTCCGGTGGCGGAAGGGCTAGAGCATTGGCCTACCATCTCTGAGGTCGCAGGTTCGAATCCCGCCAAGGGCATTATGTTTGTGTTCGTACTCATAATTCATATTTTCATCACCCATGTGTGTGTGACTGATGTGGAAGGCAACGGGAAACCACCACATCATATGTGTTTATTCCCTAGTCATGTCAAACCAATCTTAGGATTGAAAACCACGAATGAATATATATATATTTAGGGCAACTAGGTGTTGAAGGAAACCCAGTCAGCACTTACTGGAAGGAGAGCCGCTGGAGTGTTGGAGAGAGACATTTGTAGAAGTTACTGGAGCTTTCGGGATGATCCCTTCGTCAGCACAAAAGAGAAACAACTCATCTACCTTTCCTCTTCCGTAAGTTTATATATATATATTTATGTGTGTGTGGGTGTGTGTGTGTGTGTGTATACACAGTGTGTATTTAAATTCCACCGACAGATTTCTAGGACTTGTAGGTGGGTTAGAGGTATGATCCGAAAAATTAATACGAGATATCTGCATCGCCTCATTACCAAGATACAGCCCGATGAATGTACCGTTGCCCCTGTAGGGGTTGCAACCATTCCCGCGCCTCTATCGCTGCTTGTAGTTACGTAGTTGGGACTGCTATGCGCGGTTCGACGTCACTGATCTGGCCGCAGTGAACTGCACTCCTTGATACCTCGATCAGTTGCTTGTTAGTCTGGCACGTGTCACCACGTCTCTGTTGTGAGTTTGTTTGCATTAGTGCATGAGTGACTTCAGCAATGGATGCGTATACGTGGGAAGAAATTTCAGATATGCTCCTTACGTTCGGTGCAGCAGACGGAAATGGCAGGAAGGCTCAGCAGCTGTATCAGGGACGCCTTCCTAATCGGCGACTTCCGCACCACAGCACGACAGTGGAACAAGGCCATCAGCAAAACTTTTCCATCAATGTCTGGTGTGATATTCTTCATGATTTTTAATAGGCCCCTACGTACTTCCTCCACGCCTGAAAGGACCAGGCTACAAGGATTTTTTGGAGCAGTCACTGCCAAACCTGCTGGAGGATATGCCCTTAGACGTTCGCTGAAGAATGTGGTTCATGTACGACGGGGCCCCAGCAAATTTCAGCATGGACGCACGAGAATACCTGAACGCTGTTTTTCCTGCGCGTTGGATTGGGCGCGGTGGTCCTGTTTCCTGGCCTGCTCGCTCACCAGACCTAAATCCACTTGACCTTTTCGTCTGGAGATATCTCATATGTCTCTTCTACGAGATTCCTGTAGAGCGAGAAGATGATCTCATGCCCAGGATCCAGGAAGCATGCGACAACATACGACAGACACCTGGTATTTTCGAGCGAGCGTGACAGTCAATGGTGCGTCGCTGCGGGCTGTGCAATGAAGTCGATGGTCAACACTTTGAACAGGTGCTGTAGTTTCCATGTTAATGCTGAAAGGCCTGATCATCAGCATATCATATTACCTTTGCATGATTAAATTTCCCACTCTTGTCCGTCTAAGTACACTAAGGGACTTCCATTAATTACGTAAGGGATCTTTAGCCACGTTTAGAAACTTCATTCCAACCACTGATGAAAACGATATTTACCATCCCATGTTATTCGAACATTAGGACGTAAAGATTGTGCATATCCTGCCCTCTGTCTGATTTAATTAAATGAACTTAATAACTTCCGGCTACTGATCGAGAGATCAAGGAGTGCAGTTCAGTGCGGCCAGATCAGTCACGTCGAACCGCCCATACCAATCCCAAAACGTAACTACAAGCAACGACAGAGGCGCGGGGATGGTTGCAAACACCACAGGGGCAACGATACATTAACCGGCCTGTATCGCGGTAATGAAGCGACGCAGACAATTCGGACTAATTTTTCGGATCATATCTCAAACCCACCTACAAGCCCTAGAAGTTTGTCGGTGGAATTTAAATACACCAACAAGGTGTTGGTGGAAGCCCAGTGGACACTCACCTAGATTGTAGAGCCGCTGGGGGTGCTGAGGACACACGAAAAACACAAAAACAACACAAATATGTAGCTTTCGGGCTGACTCCCTTCTTCAGCGACGGAGAGACATGTACTGTTTGATGTGACACACTGGGGAGGATATGGGGGGAGGGGAGGGGTAATGAGAGGAGTTCGGAGATAGGAGGAGGCGGGGAGGGGGGACGGCCAATAGAGTTATCGGAGGTTGAGACCGAGAGGAGGGGAGAAAGGGAGTTACTTCTGGAGGTGATGGGTTAGGTGATGTTGGAGGAGGGGCTGGTGAAAGAAAACGAGGGTGGATGGATGGGGCATGTGAGGCAACGGGGTTTGCCGCAGGGTTGAGATCCTGCAGCGGGTGAAGGGTTGGGAGTGGGTTGTTCTTTCTTCCACAGGACATTTCCCAAATTGGGAGGCCGGCAGAAGGAAAGAATGGGAGAATTGGTGAAGGGGGATTGGTGGGAGGTGGAAGTAAGAATTGGGTGGGCAGCATGGAGGATTTCCTTGAGGACCTCGTGGATCCCTGGGTGGAAGAGGGTAGTAAGGGTAAGGGAAGGGGTAGAATCAGGAATAGGTGGAGTGTGAGGGTGGTATTTAGTGGTTACTGGTGTGATTGCCCTCCGGATCTGGTCACTGGATGTTGAAATGTTGCTGTTGAAATGTAAATTCCTGTTAATAATGTTATGAGTAGGCACTAGATCTCATTATTTGCACTGATGACTTCATTCAATGTTCTATTCCAATGGCAATTAGAATGATACTTTCTTATTTGCTTGTAATTTGTGTATTTTAATTAAAATCATAACACCTTACCTGCTGAATTTTTAATGCGAAGAATGATTTTCATTTTTGAAATTACACAATCTCTTAAGTGAGTTATGATGTTATTATAACTCACTTGTGAATTCTTATATGACCTGTCAAAAGCATTAATGTCTATGAATGTGACCTTCCATGTGATGTAAATTTGCTCTAAAATACTTTCAAATTTAATAATAACACTATTGAAGTACTGTAAATTAATGTAAAATAATGCAATATTGTTTCTTAATTTTTGGCTTGTCTTCAATTAATAAACATGCAATATAATAAAAAGTTTTTATTTTGAAACGTTATAACTGAAAATGTTTGTAAATAAATGTAATTTTGTACAGTAGAAATGGACAGCAGAGATTGCCTGTTTGTGACATGACCAACTTAAAATTGTGGGAATTACTGCATAACTTATGCATATGTCTAATGCAGTACTCATACTGAAATAAATATAATCTTAGTATGAATAATGTTTTTGGAGATCTATTTGTTAATAATTAAATTACTTTTTCTTAATTACGGCCATCCGACCGCTCAGTTACTACCCCGATTCCTTCCCATTACACTGAATACATTATACGCTTATTTTAATGAATTTCTTACGGAAAATTTAATTTTCCTGGCTTCACATCATTTACTTGGTGAAAATAATGGGCACACCTCGGTAATTAGAAATTTTTAAACCTTCTATTTGGCTAAAAAGGTACGCCCCGTAAAAATACATCGTATAGTTATACGTAGACGTCGTCTGCTCGAGGCCACAATATGGCCGCCAGGCATAGTTGTCATACACGGCCTTGCTACGTACACGTTCACCACGCCGCCTCCGGTGGACTGGCGCAACGTCAACTGTGGTCGCCGAGGCGTTCCTTGGTCGCATCAAAACCAGGGTTGTTAAAGGAAACCGAACCCACTGAAAAGGAATGGGTCCAGATAGGTTTCGGTTCAAGGAACGGTTCACAGGAAGCAAACCGAAAAAGGAACCAAAGTCGTGGAACGAAAGTGGAACCGGAACGAAATCTTCGGAACGAAATGTCGATAGAACGATACTGAACCGTTCCGGATCGGGTTCGCACATGAAATAGTTCCGTTCCGGCTCCTTTTACACCGATCCAGCTTTGGTTCCAGCCAGTTTTCAATGGTTTTTACTGGCGTCTAACGGCGAGAGGAGAGGGCGAGAGGGGAATGCGATAGGGGAGGTCGGGGATAGGAGGGGGATCTTATTTCCTAATATCACCACCGGGAAGATATAGAGTGCGCAGTGAGTAGTGAACGCCGACCTCGTACGGAGTTGTTTTTCTCGCTGACAAAAAATGGTTTTTCGCCGGAAAAATCGCCATATCATTAACACATTCAATGCCGCCGTCGACGGTTGCTACCGCGCGCAGACCGGCGTCGACGCGTAGTCGTCGCATCTCCGGCTCCGTAATAACCGTACCGTTAAGCGACGGATTCGCAGATTGGCTTCTCGTAGGAAGCCGGCTCCTCAGTTTAGTGTTTGTCAGTTTGCTCATCGGTTGGTTTGTATTTAGTGCGAATTTTTCCAGAAAAAGGATATTTTAAAAATGGTGAAATTTCGGTTGGCCATTGGGGATGGATCTAAAAAACCAAGAAGATATTGAATGTGTTAAAACGGCTTAGGTTAGAAGACTAAAATTAAGCCTAATTAAGCCCCTAAGGTATGATTTGCGGGCTTCTACTCTATGCGAGTACCTCGCTCTCTTCTCCGCCCCACGACCAGAATAATGGTGCAGTTTGCTTGGAACGAAACTACTGAACAGGTATCTCCCAATAACTCTCAACTTGAACCCGTACCCATTCAAGAAAAGGAACCGTTCCGGAACGAAATATTTCGCTCCGACTAAACAATTCCGTTCCGGAACGGAACTAAATCCATCACGGAACATACAGTTTCGTTACGAACCGAAACTAAATGGCAAGAGAAAAGATATAGTTTCGTTCCGAACCGAAACTATTCTTTGGGTTCGGTTTCGTTTAACAACCCTGATCAAAACACCCGATCGTAGAGTGAGATAGAGAGAGAGAGAAAAAGAGAGAGATATGGAACGGATTAACTAGCAATTCGCATCACGTCGAAATTTAAAAAAATACATATGTACTTTTAATTATATGATATGCCCATCTTCATTTTTTCACTTTTAAAAACGTCTCTCTATATAAGCGAAGAGAGAGAAAGCGAGGAAAGGGGAGCGCGTTATCAATTCACTTGATAGCCGAAGAGACACGCGGGAAGAAAGGGAGAGGGGGAGAAGGGGGGAAGAGGGGGGGGGGAGGGGGTGGGAGCAGGAAATAAGAGTGGTGCCGAGGCGATAGCAGCCCTTGGTCGGCCTTCTTCACATAATGGGATCTTTCTCGTCGGCTCGTTTTTCAAGCGGGGAGGGAACCTTTCCCCGCCCTCTGTTTAGAAAGAGGGGGCAAAGGTGAGCCTCTGATAAATATTCTCTCTTCAACCGCCGCGAAGACATATAATGCGAAAAAGAGTTTCGGGCGCAATCTAACGACGCTCGATTTTCGTTGAGCGTGAAAGTCGTAAGATGTCGTCGATTTTCGATCGGACTTGGTGTGGAAATTCTACTGAAAATGCTGCTAGTTTATTGAATTTCAGAGGAGCGTTGACATTTTTGTCGAAAATTCTGCGATTCCTCAAGTTTAAATACCTATTATCTCTCGGATTCCGAACGAGACCCAATTTAACAAACACGAATTAATTAGTGGTAATACTAAATAGCCACTTAGCAACGTCACAAACTAATTATGTTCACATTTTTGGAAGCGTTATTTTCACGCTATTCTCCGACAATATATCACTTTTCCATCATCGAAGATGTATTGCAATAATGTTTAACATCTATACCGAATACACGTTTCAATGTGATTTTAAAATAACTTCAGCCGCATCGTCAGCCGTTCGAATACGATTAACTTTCAAGCGAACATATATAACTATCTGGCGGCTTAACGAAAAACTGATTTTCCTAATAACGTACGCTCGATGTTTCCAACTGACCGATATGAAAACGATGAAAGATTATCTGGAAAAGCAGCTCTGGCGCATGAAATCACTAGTAAAACAAAATGAAAGGCACTTGGTGCGAGTGATATCCACTTGTTACCTGGCAGCACAAATCGAGGTTTGAGAATGAATAAAAAGCTTAACGAGATTCGGTTCCAGCTCCAGGGCTGGAGCGAAAAGAAGGGAGGCGGTGACAGTGCGAGATTATGAGCAAGGGAAGGGGGTTGGGGGGAGGGAGGGAGGGAAGAGAGTAAGAGGGAGGCGGAGTGGCAGATTGAAGGAACATTTTCCATTCCGGCCGGGGAGTGAATTCCGCACCAGCCGGATTTGAATCTCGCGAAAGACGAGACACACGCTCGCACATCGCTCGTCACTCTCGCCCTGATATAAGCGCTCTGAATAAAAGTTCCTCCTCCCACCCACTTCCCTCTCTTCCCCATCTCCCTCTTCTTTTGTGTCTCCCTCGCTCTCCTCTGAAATATTACGCTTTTAGGGCAATCGCTGCCATGCCAACCACTTGACGCACTTCTGAGAGTGAGAGAGAGAGAGAGACAATGGTCCCCAAAAGTTACTTAGTCACCGACGATACTGTAACTGTAGTTTGCCTTTTTAAAATTTTCTTCCTTTTATTGGTATCATTTTATATTTATACTAGTTTAAGTGCCCGTCAAAAATGACGGGAGTGATTTGGTTTATTGGCACGTACACATTAAATTAAAATGTATTGAGTGGGCATAAATTCGGGCAGTGCACATACAGACTTGGTTAGCCGCTTCCTTTCCTTTTATAGTCTTCCGCACTATGAAAATCCTTACTGGACTCTGAAATTGTTTTTATGCTCCTTTTCATTTGAATGACGCGCTATGCAAACGGCGGTTTTCACATTTTTTAAAATCATTTATAATTAATTGAAAATTTATTTGAAAACAAAGGTGTTGTGAAATCTCTCTTTGGTTAATTGTCTCTCTCTCTCTCTCCCTTCCTACCCACCCTTCCCCGTCACTCCCTCCCCCTCCCTACCTCCTTCCCTCCCCTTCTCACTCCCTTTCTCTCAAAAGACCAATAATTTATTTTTAATAATTTTATTTAATCTTCGTCGTTCATCGGTTGCTTGCTGACTTGCATTTGCACGGTTCAATGCATTCCGTGCAGCGTTCTCTCTTCTGATTCTTTCTAACGTCTCCTGACTTTTCCTTGCAATCCAACGTTGTCTCCTTTCTCTAGCTAATCTTCGTATTCTATCTCCTTGTGTCTCATCATTTCCATCCATTGCTATAAATGAATAAAGCTTAATTTTTGGGGACAGTTAAATAAAAATTGAGCTTACTAATTAATCAATCAGCGGAATAATTTCTTTGAAAACTATCTGAACGAAAACAAATCACCAATTTATTTCAACATTGTAAACTTGCAACACACCAAACTTACCTAAATAGTATCTTTCAAATGATTTAATTTGCTTAAAAATGTATATTTCTGTGAAGAATTTATCGAAGAAAAATTGATTTGAAATCTATTCTGAATAAAATTGGCTTTGCGTAATAATACAGACGATATATTAAAGTGAGGATTACAAAGCAATTATCACATAATATTACTACTTTTATTCTAAACAAATCAAAATAAAATATTAGACTTACCGATATCTAAATCAAACTGCGATGAATACTGCACGTTATAACAATTTAACTCGGTCGTTATGTAAACAAAAAAGTACCGATTTATTTTGTTTGTTTCTATGGAACGACATGTTAACAAAATTGTTAAATCAATCAATCAATCACAAAGGAAGTTAGTAGTATTAGATTAACGTCCCTTAGTTCCCATATACTCTTTGACGCACACGGCGAACACAGAATGCTCAAAAATTTTGTTGTTTTGTTATTCCTTTGGAGTTGAAGGGCAGTATAACAGGAATCGAGTCCAGATGCAATTTTCCATTTACGGGATTTGCGTGTGAAGCAATCTTTGGAAATTCTCGTGTTTTCGTCCCTGGATAAATTGCTTAATTACTACCTAACAGATCATGCAAGACCTAAGGAGAAGAATGTGCTTCTTACATTACGCTCATCGAAAATATTCGTGGCAAACGACATAGAAAAATACAAAATGGCATGCATGGCACTTTTCTGAATTTCTATTTCCGAAACCATAAGTTGCTCACTGTTATGTATCATACGTTGTAATACCTTGGAATGATGTTTAAATAGGTGCTTCAAAGATAATATATATGAAGGATATTGTGTTTACCAGGCAATGCCGGGTAATTCATATAAATTCAGAAGATAAATCAAAATATCTCTTAAACGATCGAGTTTTTGAAAAAAAATATTTCAATAATAACTTGTAGAAAATTACATATTCTACAACTTTTATATCAATAATTATTTACATGAATTCAGTTTGAAAGGAGAAATTTGGAAAAAACGGAAAAAATATATGAATAAACCTTGACTTTCGGTAGACAAGTTTCAGCAAAAACATTTTCAGATCTTCATTTCCTAATATAAATATTAAATACACAGTTTTATGCTGATCTGGTTATTTGTTTTTGAGTTAGGGCGCCCAATATTTCTCTCACAGAAATATCATCGAGAAAATTTTCTAAACGTTCTCTCATGGGCCCTCAAATTTTGTTTTCGTTGAAATCTCGAATTCGATTTTTTTCACGAATACAATACTTTCTCTTATACTACATACTGAAAAAGGATAAAAAGCTTCTCCGCTGGAGGCTACGGTTGTCACGGTGATCTAGTGAGAGGGTCTCAAACTCACATCGGTATACATAATCCCGCGGGCGGCATTCCATACTTCTCCAGCCCTCGCACCTTTTCCTATACTTTTGAGATTCCTTATCACCTTCCAAAAGAGGGGAAATCGCACTATACAACCATGTCTCAAAACGCAGTCATTACTAAAATACTAGATTCGGCGTCAAGCGTTAAGTCCGTCTGATACGCAAGAAACACCTTGGCACTAGGAAAAATATACTTCAGTAATTTAACTGTGAAGGCTGTTGTAAATTGAACTGTTTTATTACACTTCTTAGATTATTTACAAATATTTGCGTGAAATATTTTACAAGGAATGTATTTGAATTTGGGTCCTGTAGTATAAAGTAAATTGCTTAGCGGGCCGTATGCATCGTGTAGGCCGCGAGTTTGTGACACCTGATCCTAGTCCTTCCGCCGAACGGTTTTCCAGCGTTTCCATTCTCACCGATCTGACTCCAAAGCCACGTATTCTGAATGCTATGGGAGGAGCGACCTGCATCAGACATGTGTTTGTTACTAGCAGAAGTGCCCGTTGAATTTCAACGGATTTAGTAAATATAAAACTTCGACCGTGTTACATGTAAACATCGTAAGAATAAATATAAAAGTGTTTACCGTCGAAGAAAGCAAAAATGAAGAAAACCGGTTCGCAATTACCTACTTTGATGAATGAAGGAGGAAATCTTGAACTGTGAAAAATCTATAATTATGTGTAAATTTATGGAAAAATAATTATAGCACTAATCACCCCCTCCCCCATCGACAACCTTTGTTAGCCGCAGGTTAAAATTATATACCTATGCGAAGTTTAGTGTGCAAATCACAATTTGTGAAAAATCTACGTGTAATTATTTGTCACTTTCGTAGTAGCCTCTATCAAAATACCTCCGTGGTACTACACCTAGATTAAAAAATCGGTACAACATGCATTATACAAACTTTCTCATATACTAATGCGTCGTTTAGTTATATTTAGAAAATGAAAATCGTATGAGCCTGTTTTTAGAAAATCCAATTTTTGTTAAAGTTGCCCAAGAATAAACTAGCCTTATATTCATTCATTGAGAAAAATAAAATATGTAGTATTATTGTAGATGCATACTCAAGTAACTGTACGAAATTTGATCAAAATCGTTACAGCCGTTTTTGAGAAAACCGAATTGTTGTTAAATTTGCCTAGAATAAACTAGCCTTATATTCATTTTTTGAGAAATGTGAACTATACAGTATTATTGAAGACGTAAACTTAAGTAACAGTCCGAAATTTGACCAAAATCGTTAAAGCCGTTTTTGAGATAATCGAATTGATTTTAAAAATGCGTGGAATAAACTACTCTCAATTATTGAGCAATGTCAACCATTTCTACGTATACTCTGCTCTGTGTGATAAAATGCCTAAGTACGAGATTTCATTCATCTTTGCTCTACCGTCTAGGCTCCAGAGCCAGTAACAAACATACAGACGCCATTGGGAAAACCACTTTTTCGGATTCAGCGACACCTAAAACGTGTATTTCCGTAAAAATCTCGAGGTCGAATTTTTTCGCGATAACAATACTTTCTCGATACTTCGTATGAGAAAGTAAAAATAACCAATGACATCCCCACAAACAAAGGAGTTAGGCAAGGTTGTTGTATTTCTCCCACACCTTTTAACGTAAACTTAGACGATATTTAAAAAAAATGGAAAATGAAGGTACATCCTGGAATACAGCTAGATATAAAAACATCCCTATACGCAGACGATAAGATGGTGGTCCAAGAAAGCGAAGAAAAACAAAAATTATGGATTTTAGAGTAAAAAAATCCTGTAAGAACTAAAATAATCATTAACAATCACACCTTAGAACATGTAAACCAATTCAAGTATTTGGGAAGTTATGTATCCTATGACAAGGATAAAGACACACAAGAAATTTGTCAAAATTCCGTAATATCTGCGGAACAACATGTAAGATTTTAAGAAATAAAACCAGAAAGGAGACATGGCTGAAATTCTGTAAAAACAATAGCTTTCTCAACCGTAGCATATGTGATCAAAAAATGGGTGCTAACTATGAAAGATAAGAATAAGTTGCAAGCGTCAGAGATGAAAGTTTTGAGGAGTGTTAAAGGATGTACTAGATTGGATAGGGAGAAGAACGACGATATTAGAAATGAATTAAAGATATATAAGATAAATGAGAGGATTAAAGATTTTAAAAGAAGATGGTGCGACCACTTGGTAAGGACGACGGAAGAAAGAATACCACAGATAGTAAAAACATACGCAACCCACCCCAAAGGAAGAACAGACATTGGCAGACCGAGAAAGAGATGATGGCAGAACAGGCTGATTAGCCTCTACGGTGAAGTGAAGAAGAAGATGACTTACGTAGTTAAAAAAAAGTTTGCTTTGGAGAACTCTACGCCACACGAAAATATCATTAAATGCGGTTTATTAGTAATATTGCAATCAAAATCAACTAATATTTGGTGTAAAGTAAAATCGCACACCGAAATTGAAAAACGATATTGCGTTAAAAATTTTCTCATATAAATGCATTGGACTAGCAACTTTGGCGACAATAGGGGTTGTCATGGTAGCTTATAATTGTCATTGTAAGAAAACTTATAAAATAACGTTTTTTATTTGAAACGCATTTTTACGCTAATTAGATCAGGATTCGGATTCTGCCTTCAATAAAAAATAAACTTGGTTCTTTCCTTCATAGAATATTCTAAGTCTCAAGTTCGTATAATGTTTCTAAGTAATTTTAAAATTCAAATGAAAAATAATCTGCACTTATCCCTATGTAAATCAAATGCAGAAAATTAAAAAAGAAAATATTTTTAAAATTGGAAATGTCAATCATATCTTTTTAAAAACCTTCCTGCACATCTTTATTCCGGTTAAAATGATACCTTCCTCTTATTTCTACACGCTGTAGTTGCTGAGTTACAAAAAAACATACATACATACAAACACTTTTCTTTATAGATACCTATCTATCTATATAAGATCTATAGAAGATAAATGAAGGGAAAATTCTGATGCGTTAGCTTGTTTTACTTCAATTGCGTAGCACTGCAGAGGTTTATTGATTATCGCGGCGAAAACTTATTCTACTTCGCATCCATATGCATATCACACATTTCAAAGTGAGTATAGCACATACTCTTGAGATCTTTTTTTAATACTATTTATAAATTAAATTAGCAATCGTGACTGATTTTTACTGAGTCGCATTAAATAATACAATTACGAACGAAAACTCCAAAAGGGTTTATTTTATCGAAAATCGATTAAAATGAAAACGGTCGTGATAAAAATGCAGAAAAAAGAGTAAAACAAATGTGAATTTTGAAAAAAAGAGGCATTTAGTAGTTATGTTACAGATGGGAAATGTGTCGTCCTCCCTTGAATGCGACTTCTGCTGTGTCTAAGCATCGCTGAGAAAAATAACGGAATTATCTAAGAGAACCAACCCCACGTAAATTGCAGGAAATTTCACGCTGTAGTGGAACAATAGAAAAGATCGGTACAACATATATTGTACAAACTTTCTCATATATGGGTACTAATGCGTCGTTTAGTTATCTTTAGAAAATGGCAATCGTATGAGCCTGTTTTTAGAATATCCAATTTTTGTTAAGTTGCCGAAGAATAAACTAGTCTTATATTCATTCATTGAGAAAAATAAAATAAGTAGTATTATTGTAGATGTATACTCAAGTAACTGTACGAAATTTGATCAAAATCGTTATAGCCGTTTTTCAGAAAATCGAATTGTTGTAAAAGTTGCCTGGAATAATCTAGCCTTATATTCATTTTTTGAGAAATATGAACTCTTCAGTATTATTGAAGACGTAAACTCAAGTAATTGTACGAAATGTGATCAAAATCGTTAAGGCCGTTTTCGAGAAAATCGAATTATTGTTAAAAATGCGTAGAATAAACTACACTTAATTATTGATCGATGTCAACCATTTCTATGTATACTCTGCTCTGTATGATAATATGCCAAGTACGAGATTTCATTCACTTTCGCTCTACCGTCTAGGCTCCAGAGCCTGTAACAGACAGACAGACAGAAGGCATTGCGAAAACCATTTTTTCGAATTCAGCGACACCTAAAACGTGTATTTCCGTAAAAATCTCGAAGTTGAATTTTCTCGCGAAAACAATACTTTCTCGATACTTCGTATGGGAAAGTAAAAATCGGTTTTAACAGCAATTCGAATTTCTCGAAAAGTCTCTAACGATTTTGATCAAATTTCGTACAGTTACTTGAGTTTACGTCTTTAATAATACTGTATAGTTCATATTTCTCAAAAAATGAATATAGGGTTAGTTTTTTCTAGGCAACTTTAACAATAATTGGATTTTCTCGAAAACGGCCATAACGATTTTGATCAAATTTCGTACAGTTACTTGAGTATGTATCTACAACAATACTACGTGTTTCATTTTTCTTAGTGTATGAGTATAAGGGCTAGTTTATTCTTGGGCAACTTTAACAAAAATTGGATTTTCTAAAGACAGGCTCATACGATTGTCATTTTCTAAAGATAACTAAACGACGCATTAGTACCCATATATGAGAAAGTTTGTACAGTGTATGTTGTACCGATTTTTTTTGATTCAGAGGCAACTAAAACGTATATTTATATAAAAATATCGAGGTCGAATTTTTTCGCGATTACAATACTCCCAATATACTTTGTACATGAGAAAGTAAAAATATACGGTGCTGATTTAGTGCCTCAAGGTCATTTTTGTTATTTAGTTAACTATTTTAAACATTAGTTATATGGTTACAAATTTCAATCTGTTATGTCTTGATCACGAATTTAATTTACTTAGCTCGCAAAAAATCAAGAACATTTTGTGGCAAGCGAGGCAGAAAATTTTTTGACAATTTCAGTAATATTACCACGCGCAGAGCGGTATAAAAATTACCCGGGGCCCTAGGCCAGGGTTAAGTGCGGGTCTCAGTGTACCGAAAATGTGGGGAAGGGGTAAATTGGGTACTTTCTAATTTATGTAATACTAAAACGATTTTGTTCAACTATTCATTTTTAATATTATACAAAACTAGTGTAATGCCCAATGAAATATCAACGGGAGTAAAGATTCGATCGTTCGAGCTTTTTAAGGGGATCAAAATGACATCAGAAATATAAATTGTATTGAAAGTCATTTCCCTCTCCTTCATACCCCCTCTTCCCTTCTCTCCTTTCCCTCTCCCTTCCTCTACCTCCCTCTCCTTCACTCTCTCGCCCTCCCTTTGTCCCCACCCTCTCTCTCTCTCTCTCGTATTAAAAGCAATCAAAGCACTTATACACCCAAAAGGATTGAAATATCTATATGATACCGAGGTCTAACAATGCAATTAGTGGACAAGGCAACATCCCCTTAAAATGGCTAGACTTCCTCAAACTGTAGGTGGAAAAAGACGAACGGAATAAGAAGCTTTATAATTTTACTTCAAAATGATTCACATACGTGGTTTGTAGGTCAATCCTTTCTAATTTTAATCTAAACAAATAATGGGTATAAAAATAAATTTTTATAAATAACTTTCATATTTTAACATTAATTATACTCGTTACGTCAAATTTGGTGAAATTACCCGCATAAGTTACCTTTTACTGGTGGAGGCGGTGTTATATTCAATTAATCTGGAGATAAAGACAGAAGATATTTCTTGTCGTATAGAAATCAACAAAGGTAAGTAATCGGTACTATTACACAATCATTATGGGTGTAAACGTGCTTTGATTGCTTTTAATACGAGAGAGAGGGAGGGAGGGGACAAAGGGAGGGAGGGTGAGAGAGGGAAATGACTTTCAATACAAATCATGTTTCTGATGCAAATTTAACCTCCATAAATAGCTTGAACGATCGAATCTTTATTCCCGTTGATATTTAAATGGGCATTACACTAGTAAGGTTTTAAAGGAGAAATATAAGCCTCTGATTCCCATTAAAAGTTTACCCATATGAAAGCATTAAGCTGGTTGCCGAGGCAGCAGATTGTTGATACCCAGAAAAATTACCACTTTTTTCCGATAAAACCTATAAATTTACGCTAATTCTACTCGGATCTGAATTCTATCTTCAAAAATAAGAAACTACAATTTATATCCTATCCGATAGTTTAAGTCTGGAGTACGTATCTTGAAGGGAAATAATTTTAAAGTGCAAATATAAAAACTTCTACACCAATTTACGTTTTCTTATGGTCCAGAAATGGGGCAAAAAGGGGTCAAAATAGCCCCTCAAAGTGGGAATTTCGAAAGTTTCGGATTTTTTTCTTCGGCTGCAACCAAAAACCTATAATCCTACCAAATTTCATGTTTCTAGAACATCTGGAAGTGCCTCAATTTTGTATCCTGCCAAAGTGGTTACAAACCGGTGTATATATATATATATATATATATATCATCATCATCATCATCATCAGCCTTTTTCAGTCCACCGACGGACGAAGGCCTCCCCCAGACTCTTCCAGTTTTCCCTGTCAACTGCCTCCCTCCTCCAAGTTTGCCCCAAGAACTTAACAAGCTCTCTGTCCCACCTGTCTTTCGGTCTTCTTTTTGGTCTCTTGATGTTTCTTGGGATCCATTCGATGACACTGGACGTCCAACGCTGGTCATTTCTTCTAGCAATGTGGCCCGCCCACTGCCATTTTAACACCTTCACTCTTCTAATCACGTCACAGACTCCCGTCTTCTTTCTTACCCAGTCGTTCCTCTTGCGGTCTCTTCGGGTGATCCCTAACATGCATCTCTCCATGCCCTTCTGTGTTGTTTGCAGGCGCTGTATCATTCTGGCATTCATGGTCCATGTTTCACAACCATATGTCAGAACAGGCAGAACACATTGGTCATACAGTCTCCTTTTTAGGAAGACTGGAATATTTGATTTAAAGATGTTCGCATTCTTGCCAAAAGCACTCCATGCCATCTTCACTCTCCGGTTGATTTCTCCAAGAAGCGAACCATCAGTAGTGATGAGTTGACCTAAGTAAACATAGCTGGTTACTTCTCCAAGTTCTGCTCCGTTGATATGTATCTTCTCAGAATTTGTGAAGGAGTTGTACATAACCTTTGTTTTCTTAAGATTCATCTTAAGTCCAGCTTCTCGGCTTGCTTGCTCAAGCTCTTCAGTTCTTCTAAGGAGCTCTTCTGGGCTTCCTGCGAACAGTATGATATCATCTGCAAAGCCCAGGTGACTCAGATATTCTCCATTTACCTTTATGCCTTTTTCCTCCCAGTCCAGCCTTTTGAATACTTCCTCTAGAGCTGCTGTAAATAACTTAGGGGACATAGTATCTCCTTGTCTCACTCCCTTTTCGGCCTTAAAGGCACTCGTCTCTTCATGCAGCTGGACAGATGTTGTCGCATTTTCGTAGATATTCTTGATCAAGGTTATGTACGTTTCTTCTACTCCTTGTTTCTTTAGTGCACGTAACACCGACGAAGTTCGGACAGAGTCGAATGCTTTCTCGTAGTCGATAAAGCACATACATAGAGGTAATTCATACTCGTTGGTCCGACTGATTACCTCTCTCACGACTTGGATGTGGTCCATCGTGCTATACCCACTGCGAAATCCAGCTTGCTCTCTGGGTTGGGAAGCATCAAGATGGTTTTGAAGGCGCATAGTGAGTATTTTGGTGAATATTTTGTAGACTGTTGGGAGTAGGCTGATCGGTCTGTAGTTATTCAAGTCTTCTTTGGAACCTTTCTTGTGCAGAAGGATAATACATGCGTGGTTCCATGTTTCTGGTATCTTTTTCTTCCTCAGACAGGAATTAAAAATCTTAGCGAGAATTGTTTCCGTATGATTCCCCATTGCTTTGAATACTTCCGCTGTGATACCATCCATTCCAGATGCTTTTCCATTCTTCATACTTCTGATTGCGTGTCTCAACTCTTCCGGAAGGATACCTGGGACCTCTTCGGTGGGCATGTTTGCAACATCATTTACTTCATCATTTCCTAGAGGATCCTCATACAGCTTGGTGTAAAACTCTTGTACCCGTTTCAGGATCAGTTTCCTACTATGGGTTATGGAGCCGTCTTCTAGCATCAAGGCCACCAGCTGTCTCTTTCCGATCGAGAGATGTTGCTTCATTTTCTTGTAACTTCTATTGTTTTCTATGGCTTTCTCGATTAGTTCATAATTATATTTTTTCACATCTTCCTTGATGCACTTCCTTATAGTTTTGTTTAGTTCTGCAAAATGGATCATTTCTTTAGGATCATTAGTAATTAACATTTTCCTTCTTTTTTCCATCAGCAGTCTTGTTTTTTCAGTCAACTTTTTCTCTGGCTTTGTTTTAACTGTTCCGCCTATTTCTTCAGCAGTTTCCATGAGTATCTCTATAAATTGGGATTCAACTTCTTGGTCTTCCAGTGCACTGAATCGATTTTTCAGTTGGAGCTGAAATTCTTCTTTTCGTTCTTTTAGCACCTGCGTGTTGATAATAGACTTAGGCTTCTTCTTTATAAGCTTCTGTCTTTCTAACTTTGAGTTGAATTTTATTCTGCATCTTACCAAGCGATGGTCGCTTCCAGTTTTAAACTGGTTGAGGACGGAACAGTCATCAGCCAATTGCTTCTTATTTACTAGTATGTAGTCAATTTCGTTTTTGGTACCAATGGGTCCTTTCCAGGTCCATTTTCTATTGGGATTATTTTTGAAGAAAGTGTTCATTATATATAGACTAGTACATTCAGCAAAGTCTACAAGGCGGTCCCCTCGTTCATTTCTGTCTCCATAGCCCCATTTTCCAACTGCGCTGTCGTCTTCCTTTTGTTCTCCTACCTTGACATTGAAATCACCCATGACCACTTTTAGATGGCAGCTTCCTTTGTCGTGCAGTTCTCCAACTTCTTGGTAAAAATCTTCCACTTCCTCATCCGAGTATGAAGACGTTGGCGCATAAACTTGGACTATTTGAAGTTGATATCTTTTATTTATTTGAAGCACTAGTCTAGCTGCCCGCTCGGATGAACTTTCCATTTCCACGATATTATTCTTCAATTTTTTGTTGATGATGAATCCAACACCTCCTGTTCTTCCTGTGTCAGTTCCCCTGTAATAAAAAATATCTCCACTCTTCAACTCCAATAGGCCTTCACCTTTTCTTCTCACCTCACTAAGTCCTAAAATGTCCCACTTGATCTTCTCCAGTTGTTCTTGGAGCTCTTGAAGTTTATCTTCACTGGACAAAGTCCGGCAGTTAAAGGTAGTTAGGTTGAGGTTAAAGGAATTGGGTAAGGATGAGAAAGAGTGGCAGCGGGCGTTTAACCTCCGGGGATTCTTAGCACCCTCTGCCTTCCTGCCTTGTTCCTGACCACTGCCACGGTCAGAGGCAATCCAGCCTCCGGAGAATGAGGGCCGTTTTTTATGGGTGTACATGTCATGGGGGGATTGTGGGCCTTAAAACACCACGCTGGCCCAGAGCGGGTTGGTGAGTACCTCTTTCACTTTGGCCGGAGATATTGCAGAAAGACTTCACAGCATGGTTGAACCTACCGGTGTCCGAGGACACCACTGTTCTTCGCCCTTTAGCCTCCGTTTACACCCTTCCACCGACTTTGAGGCAGTGAACTGAGGCAGTTGGAAGGGATATATATATATATATATATATATATATATATATATATATATATATATATATATCTATATACACATACATACATCCCCTTCCAACTGCCTCAGTTCATTGCCTCAAAGTCGGCGGAAGGGTGTAAACGGAGGCTAAAGGGCGAAGAACAGTGGTGTCCTCGGACACTGGTAGGTTCAACCATGCTGTGAAGTCTTTTTGCAATATCTCCGGCCAAAGTGAAAGAGGTACTCACTAACCCGCTCTGGGCCAGCGTGATGTTTTAAGGCCCACAATTCCCCCATGACTTGTACACCCATAAAAAACGGCCCTCATTCTCCGGAGGCTGGATTGCCTCTGACCATGGCAGTGGTCAGGAACAAGGCAGGAAGGCAGAGGGTGCTAAGAATCCCCGGAGGTTAAACGCCCACTGCCACTGTTTCTCATCCTTACCCAATTCCTTTAACCTCAACCTAACTACCTTTAACTGCCGGGCTTTGTCCAGTGAAGATAAACTTCAAGAGCTCCAGGAACAACTGGAGAAGATCAAGTGGGACATTTTAGGGCTTAGTGAGGTGAGAAGAAAAGTTGAAGACCTATTGGAGTTGAAGAGTGGACAGATTTCTTTTTACAGGGGAACTGACACAGGAAGAACAGGAGGTGTTGGATTCATCATCCACAAAAATTGAAGAATAATATCGTGGAAATGGAAAGTTCATCCGAGCGGGCAGCTAGACTAGTGCTTCAAATAAATAAAACATATCAAATTCAAATAGTCCAAGTTTATGCGCCAACGTCATCATACTCGGAAGAGGAAGTGGAAGATTTCTACCAAGAAGTTGGAGAACTGCACGACAAAGGAAGCTGCCATCTAAAAGTGGTCATGGGTGATTTCAATGTCAAGGTAGGAGAACAAAAGGAAAAGGACAGCGCAGTTGGAAAATGGGGCTATGGAAACAGAAATGAACGAGGGGACCGACTTGTAGACATTGCTGAATGTACCAGTCTATATATAATGAACACTTTCTTCAAAAATAATCCCAATAGAAAATGGACCTGGAAAGGACCTAATGGCACCAAAAACGAAATTGACTACATACTAGTCAATAAGAAGCAATTGGCTGAAGACTGTTCCGTCCTCAACCAGTTTAAAATTGGAAGCGACCATCGCTTGGTAAGATGCAGAATAAAATTCAACTCAAAGTTAGAAAGACAGAAGCTTATAAAGAAGCCTATGTCTATTATCAACACGCAGGTGCTAAAAGAACGAAAAGAAGAATTTCAGCTCCAACTGAAAAATCGATTCAGTGCATTGGAAGACCAAGAAGTTGAATCTCAATTTATAGAGATACTCAAGGAAACTGCTGAAGAAATAGGAGGAACAGTTAAAACAAAGCCAGAGAAAAAGTTGACCGAAAAAACAAGACTGCTGATGGAAAAAAGAAGGAAAATGATAACTACTAATGATCCTAAAGAAATGATCCATTTGGCAGAATTAAACAAAACTATAAGGAAGTGCATCAAGGAAGATGTGAAAAAATATAACTATGAGCTAATCGAGAAAGCCATAGAAAACAATGGATGTTACAAGAAAATGAAGCAACATCTCTCGATCGGAAAGAGACAGCTGGTGGCCTTGATGCTAGAAGACGGCTCCATAACCCATAGTAGGACACTGATCCTGAAACGGGTACAAGAATTTTACACCAAGCTGTATGAGGATCCTCTAGGAAATGATGAAGTAAATGATGATGGAAACATGCCCACCGAAGAGGTCCCAGATATCCTTCCGGAAGAGTTGAGACACGCAATCAGAAGTATGAAGAATGGAAAAGCATCTGGAATGGATGGTATCACAGCAGAAGTATTCAAAGCAATGGGTAATCATACGGAAACAATTCTCGCTAAGAGTTTTAATTCCTGTCTGAGGAAGAAAAAGATACCAGAAACATGGTACCACGCATGTATTATCCTTCTGCACAAGAAAGGTTCCAAAGAAGACTTGAATAACTACAGACCGATCAGCCTACTCCCAACAGTCTACAAAATATTCACCAAAATACTCACTATGCGCCTTCAAAACCATCTTGATTCTTCCCAACCCAGAGAGCAAGCTGGATTTCGCAGTGGGTATAGCACGATGGACCACATCTAGGTCGTGAGAGAGGTAATCAGTCGGACTAACGAGTATGAATTACCTCTATGTATGTGCTTTATCGACTACGAGAAAGCATTCGACTCTGTCCGAACTTCGTCGGTGTTACGTGCACTAAAGAAACAAGGAGTAGAAGAAACGTACATAACCTCGATCAAGAATATCTACGAAAATGCGACAACATCTGTCCAGCTGCATGAAGAGACGAGAGCCTTTAATGCCGAAAAGGGAGTGGGACAAGGAGATACTATGTCCCCTAAGTTATTTACAGCAGCTCTAGAGGAAGTATTCAAAACGCTAGACTGGGAGGAAAAAGGCATAAAGGTAAATGGAGAATATCTGAGTCACCTGCGCTTTGGAGATGATGTCATACTGTTCGCAGGAAGCCCAGAAGAGCTCCTTAGAAGAACTGAAGAGCTTGAGCAAGCAAGCCGAGAAGCTGGACTTAAGATGAATCTTAAGAAAACAAAGGTTATGTACAACTCCTTCACAAATTCTGAGAAGATACATATCAACGGAGCAGAACTTGGAGAAGTAACCAGCTATGTTTACTTAGGTGAACTCATCACTACTGATGGTTCGCTTCTTGGAGAAATCAACCGGAGAGTGAAGATGGAATGGAGTGCTTTTGGCAAGAATGCGAACATCTGTAAATCAAATATTCCAGTCTTCCTAAAAAGGAGACTGTATGACCAATGTTTTCTGCCTGTTCTGACATATGGTTGTGAAACATGGGCCATGAATGCCAGAATGATGCAGCGCCTGCAAACAACACAGAGGGGCATGGAGAGATGCATGTTAGGGATCACCCGAAGAGACCGCAAGAGGAACGACTGGGTAAGAAAGAAGACGGGAGTCTGTGACGTGATTAGAAGAGTGAAGGTGTTAAAATGGCAGTGGGCGGGCCACATTGCTAGAAGAAATGACCAGCGTTGGACGTCCAGTGTCATCGAGTGGATCCCAAGAAACAGCAAGTGACCAAAAAGAAGACCGAAAGACAGGTGGGACAGAGAGCTTGTTAAGTTCTGGGGCAAACTTGGAGGAGGGAGGCAGTTGACACGGAAAACTGGAAGAGTCGGGGGAGGCCTTCGTCCGTCAGTGGACTGAAAAAGGCTGCTGATGATGATGATGATATATACATGAGGAAGACAGGAAAGCTAGAGAACCTGAAAGAAGAAATGAGAAGAAATAGGATTGATATCATAGGGCTGAGCGAAGCTAGATGGGAAGGAGAAGGACAGTTCGACTCGGAAGAATTCACGGTAGTTTTCTCAGGAGGAAATAGTGGGGCAAGGGGCGTAACTCTGGTACTTAGGAAAGATATGATGAAGAGCATGACAAAAATAACAGCAACGAACGATAGGTTGATGGCAATAAAGCTAAAAGCAGTCCCAGTGGACATCTTGACAATCCAGGTATATATGCTAACGCCCACTCATGAAGAAGAAGAAATTGAGGAGATGTATGAACAAATTAACGAGATTTACGAAGAAGTCGGAAGAGGAAAGGTAAACTGCATAATAATGGGGGATTGGAACAGCATATTTGGTGAAGGACAAGAAGAAAATGTTTTCGGTCAAAACAGACTTGGGAAAAGAAACCGAGGAGGAGAAAAACTGGTAGAATTCTGTGTTAATAACGACTTAGTAGTGACTAATACATAGTTCAGAAAGCATAAACGATGGCTGTACACATGGAAAAGCCCAGGAGATAGAATGAGATGCCAAATAGATTACATCCTAGTAAAACAAAGATTCAGGAACAGCATAAAGAATGCTAAGACATTAGCAGGAGCAGACTTTGATTCAGATCACATCCTTCTAATAGTCGATGTAACTATAATGCTTAAACAAATAATAAAAACGAGAAGAGATAGACAGACTTGGGACCTAGAAAAACTGAAAGAAAGGAAAGATGCCTTCAGCACGAAGTTGGAAGATTGCCTTAGAAATTTGGAAAACAAACCGAAGACCGTGGATACAGAATGGGAGGAAGTGAAAGCCAGCATCAAGGAAACCTTGAATAAAGAGATTGGGAAACAAGAGAAGAAAGTCAGAAAACCATGGATCACTAAGGAAATGCTGGAGAAAATGGATGAGAGAAGGAAATGGAAAAACGTTAACAGTTATGAAGGTAGAGCCAACTATAGACGCATAAACAATGAGATGGGAAGGGTAACAGATAAAACTTGGGAAAATTGGATAAAAGAAAAATATGAGGAAATACAACAGACGGAGAAGTTAGGACGGTACGATATGATGTACGCTAGGGCAAGGGAGTTAGAAGATAAGAAACCTAATGGGATTCGTGGTAAAGGAATTATTAATGCAGATTGGAAAATAGTCGCCGAACCAAAGGATGTAGCACAGTTATGGGAAGAATACATTAAGGAACTATACAAAAAGCAGGCAGGATCGTTACAAACGGAACTGGAAGAAGAGGATTGCATTGAAAAAGACAACTTGGGACCAAGTATTATGAATAGCGAAGTAGAAAAGGCGATACAGGAACTAAAGAATGGAAAAGCTACAGGCAGCGATGGAATACCGGTGGAGGTACTTAAAGTCATGGGATCGGAAGAACTAAAAGTGATTACGAAACTAAATAACAAGATTTACGACTCGGGAGAGTGGCTTCAGGATTTCTGAGATGTAACAATGATCCCTCTAAAGAAGAAGCCAAAGGCAATGCAGTGTAAGGACTACAGAACGATATCCCTACTGTCACACACTTCCAAGATCATCACGAGGATTCTTAATAAAAGACTAGAGAAAAAGGCCGAAGAAATGCTAGGGGAAGATCAATTCGGCTTCAGAAAAGGAGGTGGAACCAAAGATCCTATTGGTGTAGTGAGAATCATATCAGAAGGTGCAATAGAGTACAGTCAAGATTGTTGCGTAAGTTTCGTCGACTGGCAGAAGGCCTTTGATTGAGTAAACTGGGTACTGCTGATGAGGATATTAAAGGATATAGGTGTAGACTGGAAAGACAGGAGACTGATCAGGAATCTATACGTGAATAATGTTGTATAGGTCAGGTTGGAGAATACGGACACCAGCGGAGTACATATCGGTAGAGGAGTAAGACAGGGCTGCTGTCTATCGCCGATTCTATTCTATATATGTATATGGAGAGAGACTAATGCAGGAAGCGTTAGAAGCCATGGGAGATTTGAATATCGGAGGAAGGATTATAAGAACAGTGAAATACACGGATGATCAAGTACTTCTAGCAAGAAAGGAAAAGGAACTCCAGAAAATGATAAATAGACTAGTGATAACAGGTAGAAAATACGGTATGGAAATTAATACAGAAAAATCCAAGGTTATGCGAATATCAAGTAAAGAAGAAGAAAATTTGAACATAAGTATTGGAGTAAGGCCATTAGAACAAGTTCCAGATTATAAATACCTTGGAAGCATCATAACGAGAGAATCAAAATGTACAGATGAAATCCGGACTAGAATAACAAAAGCAAAAGCCGCTTTGAAAAGAAAGAAACTCCTGCTAACGGGAAATATAAAGCAGTAAATCCGCAAGAGGTTGATAAAATGCTATGTATGGAGTATAGCTTTGTATGGGGCAGAAACATGGACGCTTAGGAAAAATGATATAAAATACTTGGAAAGCTTCGAAATGTGGACATGGAGAAGAAAGCTGAAGATAAAATGGACAGATAGGGTGAAAAATGAGGAAGTACTACGAAGAATAGGAGAGAAGCGAACGATTATACAGACTATCAGAAAGAGGAAGGCGAACTGGATTGGGCATTACCTGAGGAGAGAGTGCATGATTAAAGAAGTGCTAGAAGGAAAACTGGATGGAAAAAGAGAAAGAGGTAGGAAAAGGTTACAGCTAGTAGACGACTTGAAAGGGAAAGAGAGCTATCGAGACATGAAGAAAACTGCGGAAAATAGGAGTATATGGAGAACCAAGTTTAACCTAGAATAATCACGGACCTGTCAACGGACAGACTACCTATGATGATGATGATATATATATATATATATCGAGTGAGGTTATTAAAAAGAATGAAAACCTGTACTACGAAAAATTGATTTTTAACGTATTGGAAATGGAAATTATCGTCTGGAGTCGAACACGGATCTTTGATCTCGAGTTCGACGTATAAAATGTTTTGTTATTATATCGTAATGCTATCCTGAAAATGTCATCAAATTCGGTTCTGTCGTTTGCAAGACATTAAGCTTCAAAAAGCATTACTGAAAAAGTGACACTGTCTTTTATATTAGTTTAGATCAGTGGTTCACAACCGGTGTGCCGCGAATCCGTTGAAAGTGTGCCGCGAAGATTTGAAGCATTCTGTGTCACCGAGCACTGACAACCCATGCGGATGGAAACACCCGGCGGCAATGCAACACAGTTGGCAACATTGAGGATATTAAGTTCAGCTGTTTCTGTCCGCCGGACGCCGGCGCAGTGCACCTCTGCGTATCGTAACGTTCGTTTGTTTTTGCGTTTCTTCTGGATAACTACTGTGTAAATATGTTCAAATCATCGATCAACTCGGCTATACTCACGTATTCTGATCTTCACAATTCGATACTAACGCCACGATCAACAAGAAGACGCCGCCGTGCGAGCAAAGTAAGCATTTTGATCTATTCATTTTTACTACTGTTTGTTAACAGTACTATTTCAATTATTATTAAAATCATGGTTTCACGTTTCAGTTGTCCGCTACTGCCTTCAATCTTACTACGAAATTTTATCGTAGTTTTCTATCTCATCGCTCGCAATATATATTGAAACTGACCTACTTATAACTTTAGTGTGTTCTTGATTGATGCTGTGTGATATTTTTGAGATTTCCCTTAATTTATATTATAAGGAAATATTATAAGTTAATCACAAAAAGTGGATAAATTCGTTAAAAAGAAGCACGAGAGTGAACATTCTGGCAATAATGACCATAAATCCAATTTAAGAAAGACAAAACCAAATAGAGTTTCTAAGGTCCGCCGTCAGTATATTGACAGTTATTTGAATGTTGGTATTCATTGGTTTGGAGATAAAGATTGCCCTCTGCCATTATGAGTTGTGTGTGGTGCAAAATTGTCGAATGAAGGCATGAATCCTATAGTAAATTAAAAAGACATCTTACCAAGAAACATGCAAATCTTCAAGGAAAAGATTTGAACTATTTTAAAAGATTGTTGGAACTGCAATCAAAACAAGCAAATTATTTTGAGAAAAATGTGAAAATATCTAATAAATTACAAACGGCTTCATATCAAGTAGTAGAAATCGTAGCACAATAAATGAAGCCACGCACTATAACCAAGTCACTAATTTTGCCTGCGTGCTGTGCGATCGTTAAAATATTAATTGGTGATGAAGCGGAACGAGAGATTACCAAAATTCCACTCTCTGAGGAAGCAATTCGAAGAAGAAACAGCGGCGTACGACTGGGTGAGGAATCCATTTGTATCAGTTTCCTCCGATTTCAATTTTATACTATCAGAAGTAGAGGAATTAACTTCAATTTCTGGCGATCGGGGGCTGAAAATTAAACATGCTGAGATATCTCTGGACAGCTTTTGGATTTCCACCAAAGGAGAATTTCAAGCAATTGCAAAAATAGATCTGTCAATCTTGATGCAATTTAGCAAATCAAATTTGAGAGAGTTGGGATTCTCAACATCAATTAATATGAAAAATAAAAAAGAGAACGACTCAAGTGTGTCGATGAAGAAATAAAATTGTGCTTATCACACACAAGCCCTGATGTAGACAAATTAACAAAAAAACATCAGGACCAAGCGTCTCATTAATATTAAATTTGGTTTTTTTACATTTATTCTGTACAGTTAATTTTGTATCATTCATTTATTAATTTTTTAATTTACGTTCTTGTTTTTTGTTACATTTTTTATTGTAATGATTTTATCTTAAGCTGATAGACGAGTTTAGTAACAAAAAATCTGATGTGGCCAACATATGACTTTCTCCATATTTGGGGTACAGCTATTTAAATTATTATGAATAGCATTATAAGGCAAAATTATTTTTTCGTATCGTAAAAGAATACAGTCGTCCTCATTGCCGTATATTACGTATATTTTGAATATATTTACAGAATTCACCTATACATGGCGGTGGCGCTGTATACAGGAAATTACGAAAAAGTTAAATATCTCCGAAATGGATGGTTGAAGTTCTCGGTTTTTGTTACATTTTTTATTGTAATGATTTTATCTTAAGTTGATTGAAGAGTTTAGTAAAAAATGTACTGATTGAATATCATTTGGTAATACGTTTCAATAAAATTATATTTGATATTATTACTAGCAGAATTTCTCGTTGAATTTCACGGATTTAGTGAAGTTACTACAGCACAACATACAAACTCGTTAAAATATATAGTAGATACTTTTTAACTTATAATTATCTTTTCTTAACAATTAATCAGATTTTCTTGTAACAATCCGTTTCCGAGCCTATTGCATTCAAATATAACGATAATTGTATTTCCTATCATATCACTTTTGCCAAATCCAGCTCCATTTCTTGTGTAATTATGCCTCGCTGATATATTTACTTTTATGTCTTGTAAGCAAGAAACCCGTGAAAAAGCAACGTACAGTTGTCCATGATTGAACACTGACTCCGGTAAATGTACACCAGATACGTGAGGTTATTTACGTTAGTAAGCATTATAATGTAAAATATAATGATTTCACTTACAAAAAATGTAAGATTCCAGTATTCAATAGACGAAAGAAGGTTCAATTACTTTCATCAATAAACGCTTCCTGAATAATAATCAGTATCTATCTAGGTTGCTATCCATAAACATCGATGGATTCGTTGCTTAAACAAAAGTGGGACTCGAATAACGCTAAACTTTCCTCTATTTGTAAGCTTCATTGAAGCTAACTGAATCGGATGTAACAATGATGGCCGCCTTGGTAACGCCCGGGAGGGGTACGAAAAATCCACAAAATTTCGAAACAAATAACGTATTTCCCTAAACTTCGACCGTAACATGTAAAATTCGCAGGAATAAGTTAGTATAGAGTTTTATTCGTCGAATAAAGCAAAAATGTGAAAAATCGGCCCATATTTACGTATTTTAATGCTTGAAGGAAGAATACCTTGCAAGTCAAGAAATGGATTCATACTTGTTATCTTATGGGAAAAAGTTATCCCCTATATTGGCAGCACTGATTAATGCCGGTAGACTAACCTTGACTATTCCTTAAGTTAGGATGTAAGGAAGAATCGTACCAAATTTGGTTATTCTACCTTTTATCGTTTAGGAGGAGTTCCATGAACAAACACCCAAACACGCGCTTCAAAATATATTATAGATACTAAAAAGATACTCAGAGGGTAACATAGATTGATTTGCCATTTTGGCAGGAGGTGAGGAATGTATGTACTATTCAGTTAGCCCGGCACAACCTGTCATTGCCACAAATACACAAAAATACTGTTTTAAATAAAAATTTATTCTCTATTCATATCTTCTTTCGTGTTATCTTCAGTTGATGCATTTATTTAATGCACTATTAAAACGTATTAGTACCATAATAAATATAAAATTTCATTACTGTAAAATTTATATATATTTAATTGTTACTCCGTATATTTTCATGAAATTGCTATTCTGTATATGTTAAATATTGTATTTCTGTGACAACAAAAATTACAGCTTATATGTAAGAATTGTAATTTTCTGTATTTATAAAATTGATATTCATGACACCTATCTTTTTATCTAAAGCCGTATCCTCAAAGTTTTTTTGACTGTTCCCTAAAGCAAAAATTAGTTTTCAGGTGTGCCCCGACTGCAAAACGGTTGAGAATCACTGGTTTAGATAGATACAAACTTAAAAAATCGGTACAACATAAGTTGTACAAACTTTCTCATATACTAATGAGTCGTTTATTTATTTTTAGAAAATGAAAATCGTATGAGCCTGTTTTTAGAAAATCCAATTTTTGTTAAAGTTGTTAAACTAGCCTTATATTCATTCATTGAGAAAAATGAAATACGTAGTATTATTGTACATGTATACTCAAGTAACTGCACGAAATTCGATCAAAATCGTTACAGCCGTTTTTGAGAAAATCGAATTGTTGTTAAAGTGGCCCAGAATAAACTAGCCTTATATTCATTTTTTGAGAAATGTGAACTATACAGTATTATTGAAGACGTAAACTTAAGTAACAGTCCGAAATTTGACCAAAATCGTTACAGCCGTTTTTGAGATAATCCAATTGATTTTAAAAATGCGTGGAATAAACTACGAGATTACGAGATTTCATTCATTTTAGCTTCACCGTTTAGGCTCTAGAGCCAGTAACAGGCAGACAGACAGCATTGCGAAAACCACTTTTTCGGATTCAGCGTCACCTAAAACGTATATTTCCGCAAAAATCTCGAGGTCGTTTTTTTCGCGATAACAATACTTTCTCGATACTTCGTATGAGAAGGTAAAAATACAACTACATGCGTAAATAATTATTAAACAAAATGAAATTACAAGGTTTATGTTTTACATTGCCTTTATCCGTGATTTGCTGTTAGCGAAATTATTTGATCACAATTTAAATTTTGAACGAGTAATATGGTTAAAATTGATAGATTGCTCACTTTGTCTTGGCTAAGGTTGGAACGTAACCTACTTTTACGCGCTTCAGATCAGAAAAGGAGCGTTCTCCTTTTTACTTTCTCATACGAAGTATCGAGAAAGTATTGTTTTCGCGAAAAAATTCAACCTCGAAATTTTTACGGAAATACACGTTTTAGGTGTCGCTGAATTCGAAAAAGTGGTTTTCGCAATGCCGTCTGTCTGTCTGTCTATTACTGGCGCTGGAGCCTAGACGGTAGAACGAAAATGAATGAAATCTCGTACTTAGGCGTTTTATCATACTGAGCAGAGTAAACGTAGAAATGATTGACATTGATCAATAATTAAGAGAAGTTTATTCTACGCATTTTTAACAACAATCCGATTTTCTCGAAAACTGCTGTAAAGATTTTGGTCAAATTTCATACAGTTACTTGAGTTTACGTCTTTAATAATACTGAATAGTTCATATTTCTCAAAAAAATGAATATAAGACTAGTTTATTCTAGGCAACTTTAACAATAATAGGATTTTCTCAATAACGGCTCTAACGATTTTGATCGAATTTCGTGCAGTTACTTGAGTATACATCTACAATAATACTACGTATTTTATTTTTCTCAATGAATGAATATAAGGCTAGTTTATTCTTGGGCAACTTTAAAAAAAATAGGATTTTCTAAAAACAGGCTCACAAGATTTTCATTTTCTAAAGATAACTAGACGACGCATTAGTACGTATATGAGAAAGTTTGTACAATGTATGTTGTACCGATTTTTTGTTTGCTACTGTCAGTGTCAGATATATTTGTAGAGCTATTTCCCCGTTTGGGAACACATCGCCAACACCGGATTCCCGGATGTGCTTTAACGTTTTGATGACAGATCTTTGTTTATTTAGAAATACAACCTTAGAAATTTATAAATTCGGTCAGAGCCGAATTAAGGACTCGCGGGGCCCCTTAAAGCGCGGGGCCCTATATCATGGCCTACATCGCACGCGTGCAATAGAAGGTTCGCCATCACTGCCCTAGATTAACTAAACGTTCTTCTTGCAGTTCTTGTGTTTCTTTATTTACACGAAATTCATAATTTACATTGAACTTTTCTAATAGTTCCAGACGCTTATTTTTAATTTCATTCTCTATTATTTCCTATTCTATTCTCTTATATTCTTGTTTTATACTTTTTGTCTCGTAAATCTCACTAGCCTTCCTTCCTCCGTTTCATGGGTAGTTTTTCTTTTCAATGAATTAAAATGAAATTAGGATCTTAAAATCAAACTCAAAATGGCGTACTTTGTTTTCAATCATATAGTATTTTCTTGCCGCTTGGTGTCACCAGGTGTGCGATAAGTATAGCAGTCGATCTGTTCTATAATTACAAAATAAACTAAAAATATTTTTTAAAAAACGTGAATACTGTTTAAACATCTTTAATCGGCGGACGCCCTAATATTTATTATCATATACAACTTTTGATTCAAAATTCTTAGTATACATTTATTTTTCGGTTTTGAATACATGCATATATCTGAGTGAAGTTAATAAGAAAGAGTATGATTAAGTTTCTGTTTTGACGCTTCAGATCGCCACTGAAGAAATATATGAGCACGATTCTTATTCAGCTGTAAAAGTTATAACTTTGGTGTATCTTTTGAAAAGTTTCAGTCGAAGTAATACTAAACTCAGCTTGATTACAGTATAGCTGTAAATATAATGAATTTGATAGTAATAGCGGCGAAGCAATGAACTTCCGGATAATTAAAGCGGAATGCTCTAATGTGGGCAATTGTGGTCAAAAAGGATTTAATTTAATTTTTTCTTCGTTATGAATATAATAAACGATCCAGTCTTTCCAGTCATATCTTGTTCTTATCTTTTCTACTTAAACATTTTAGATATGTTAAACTTTGGATTTTATTCAGATGCGAAAGTCGCAATTATTTTAGGAAGTTATCTCTGCGTAAATTTTCAAGACGTATGTCCGGGCGCAGAGATGCGAGTGTTGGGAGGAGGTGTGTGAGAGGAGGAGTGGGGGGGAGGAGGAGTTGGGGAGGGAGGAGGAGGGAGGAGGAGGGTTGGAGAGGAGGGGTGAGGGCATAGAGAGTGGGTAGAGGAAACGGCAGAAAACGAGGGACGGAAAATTCCCCACTCCCCATGGAGGACGAATGGCTCCCTTTTTTCCAACCAATTTCCATTGGATTCAATTACGAAAACATGCGCCCTTTTTTTTCTATGTCATCCATCTGTGTCACTAACCAACGACCTCTGACTCCGTGGGACCTAGCTCAGAGAAAAGTTACATTCTTCGTCGACCCTTTCTCCCCATATAAAAAGATCCTTTAAAAACAACCTATGGAAAGATATCGATAGTGCTTGATAGAAAAATATGATAATATCTTTGTCCGAAAAGAATGTTCGAGCAAACATTATATTGTGTGTTATAGGATTTATGTATTGTGTTATCTATAGCAGAGTTTCTCGAAGTGTGGTCCGTGGACAACTGGCGGTCCGCGTGAGTCTTCCAGGTGGTCCGCGGTCTGGTCTAAAATGCAAGTTAAGGATACACAACGCCGAGGCCATACTAAAGAACAGACCAGAACCCTAACCTCCAACACTCGCATGGCGTGTTACAATAATTATAAGGATGAAGATAACATTTTCAATAAATTCGTTGGAGTAGCTTACCTGATTAGTGTTAAAGCAATTAATGTTGACCAAAACTAATTAAGACAACACCATTGAAATTAACTACATTTTTCACGGCCTAAAATCTCAGTGGATACAAAGAAATGTCCTGACAACTGTTCCTACTCCCCTCCTCTGTTTGGAACGATCAAAACTCGTTGCTCCATTAAAGTTTTAACAGTTGCAAGACGGGAGTGGATGGAGTAGGTGCTCCGTGAGGTGTTTTGCCCGTCGAAGTGGTCCGCGGACCGAAAAAATTTGAGAACCACTGATTTATAAGAAGTAAGCTAGGGTAGCCTTCATCACCTTCTGCTCTGTGTCGTTCGCTTCTATCGAAAAGAAGTCCTCTCTTAGCCTCGAGGATTTCTCTTCCTCTCCGATCGCACCGCTGTGGCTGTCATGTTTTAAATCGTATTAAAATAGCTTTTTCATTTCCGTTTCTTCAATTTACGTAATTCATCTCCAATAATTAACTTTGCTCTTCCGGGTTTACAACTGTCCAAGCCTCAAATTTGAATCATAATTCTGACGAACTTAATAAAAGAATGTTTCAGATAAAAATGGCAAGTTGGTGCATTTACAATGGGAAGTTGTATAAAAAAGAATTTTTTCATAACTACTCCGCATTTCAAGGCTAAACTGATAATTTACAGTTTGTCTACATAGCTGCCAAGTTGCACATTCTCACCACTTCCATGCCGGTGTTACACGCACTAAAGATAGTATATAGGATTCATGGGCTTATGTCGACTAACTGGGACCACATGTAAAACTGACCGCGAAGCTGACCTCTCGACCGTCATTAACTCGGGTTAGAGGCACATACCTCGAGACCCATCCTCAAATCCGAGCTCAGGTGTCTTTACCCTCGCTCCATGGGGGCGCTAGCCGACCACGTCTTTTGCAGTAAAATTTAAACTATTTTATGTTGTTAACTTAGTGCGATTGTGACTCAAGCAACATATTCGGGTGAATGCGCTGATCGAGAGCGTCTTTTTAACGGAATTCTACGATAAATAATAACATATTTACGCTCACATCTAATCTTGACGCCAAGGAATACCAACCTCTTAAGAGTTTTCGGACGGGATTGTAATGAAAGCAGACATTCGCGAGTCGGTGCGGAGGGTGTAACGCTTGGTTGTTATATGGTGTTAGATGGGAGAAAAGGGAAACCGCTCATAAGTAAAAAGCTTTACAACATTTTTCGATCAAACTTTCAGGAATCAGTTGACTATTCAACTTTTCAATTTGAAACTGCTCGCCGTGTACATAGTAGTTCTGGGTTTGACTTCAGGAGCATATCTTTTCTCCATTTGAATAACTTGGGCGGAGCTGAAACGAAGCGAGGCCTCTTTTCTTTAGCATTTTCATATATCTTAAAAATGAGATTTCGACGCGGTATTTTCACAGTTATGCCGGAAAAAGTATGGAAATAAATTTCCATATAGTAGAAATTCAAATCTCATTCGAAAAAAGCCAAAAATTAGGTTTAATTTTTTGTTGGTTGGTCGGTGATCATATAAAAATGCGATTGACTAGATAAAAGCGTTACACCCTGCGCACTGTCTCGCGAATGTCTGCTTTCATTACAATCCCGTCCGAAAACACTTAAGAGGTTGGTATTCCTTGGCGTCAAGATTAGATGTGAGCGTAAATATGTTATTATTTATCGTAGAATTCCGTTAAAAAGACGCTCTTGATCAGCGCATTCACCCGAATATGTTGTTTGAGTCACAATAGCACTAAGTTAACAACATAAAATAGTTTAAATTTTACTGCAAAAGACGTGGTCGGCTAGCGCCCCCATGGAGCGAGGGTAAAGACACCTGAGCTCCGAATTGAGGATGGGTCTCGAGGTATGTGCCTCTAACCCGAGTTAATGACGGTCGAGAGGTCAGCTTCGCGGTCAGTTTAAAATGTGGTCCCAGTTAGTCGACACAAGCCGATTCATGTGTTAATGCATTCAAAATTAAATGAATATAAAGTTAGGAAATATTTAATGATATATTAAGGTCATTGAGAGGAATAAATTACTTTCATAATATTACTTCGGGAAACGCACACCTAGTTATTATTTTCTCTAAATACCTACTCTCTATCTTTAAGAGGAGAACCGGAGAGCAATATCTATCTATACGACACAACTTCGTCTCTCATCGTCCTCTCTCGTTATATTATAGAAAGACAATTTTAAAAACACAGCTGATGTACGTACGATTACATAGGTACCTATATACCCAACAAGATTTTATAGCAAAAATTTCAGAAATAAATTTCTTTGCATGTACTATTCAAACATTAATATTTAAGAGAACAAAAAGAGAAGCACAATAAGGTTTATGAAGCGAAACTAACGCCGTTTATGGCACAATTTCACTTACAATGGTATCTGCTAACCAAGAAAACGGATAAGATGAAATTATGCAGGACAATAAGTGTATAGCCGTGGTGCTACCACACCGACATTTTTGTGTTTAATTATTCTCTCAAAGATAAAATTATAACAAGAAATCATTGCTTTACAGGAAAGTTATTTTCAGTTCCACAACTATAATTTAATACGAGAATAAAATACGAGAGATCGACTGTAGGACCGAGCGATATCAGAGCTCGTTTTTCCCAAGGACCATACGGGATCATAACAGGAGAGTGATTCCCACGAGGGACGTTATTAGGTGGGTTTTGGTGTGCTGCACCCCCTGCCACCCACCAGTCTGGTGATTTGCAGGGTATCATGTAGATGTAGATGTAGATTTAGATGTAGATGTAGATATAATTTAATACAAATTTCTTCAGACAACATGAAATACAGGACATGCCATCATTCGAAGGGATGAAACATATGGAAAGAGGGAATTATTTATTAGGGCAGGTGGACAGACGGCTTGTTTTCTGGTATTTCTCATGAAATACTTGGACTTATCATAAAATTTCTACTTGTTCCTTTCTTAAATCAGTGGAATCGATTGCGTCGAGTGAGTGATTTTGCGACGTAATAAGGCCAAACTTGGACCGACTTTTCTTCTGCTGCGGCGTCACTCGCAAGCATAACCTGTTCTTAAGCTGCCTTTACACGTAGGAGTATACTCCTATAGAAGTTACTGCTATGGGAGTACTTGGATGTGTTGAATAGGTACTTTTATAAGAGTACACTTTTATATCAGTGCGTGCAAGTTATTTGTATAAGTAGGTGGCTTTCCTAGTTCCCGTCCATGTTGCTGTTATTCTGCGAGTTTCAAAATGGCGTCAACTGAGAAATATGTTTTTAATGATGAGAAAACTATGACTTTGATTGCATTGTATCGCGATCACCCGTGTTTGTGGGACACTAAATCGAAAGACTATAAAAATAACGTCTTACGATTAAATGCCTACAAATGTATTAGTGATGCTATGGGAATGTCTGTTGAGTTTGTCAAGAAGAAGATCAATTCCCTGCGTTCGACATTCATACAAGAGACAAAAAAAATGGAAAGCTCGATGATTACTGGTAGTTCAACAGATAATGTATATAAAAAATCAATTTGTTGTTGGTACCAGGAAATGAATTTCATTAAGGACCAAATAATCCCCAGGAAAACATCGTCGAACTTACATAATATTCAACAATTAGTGAGTATTTAAGTTTTATTTTATAATAAGGTAATTACCTAAATTCGCATAATTATATATATTTCCACTGAAAGTCAACCTGCCCTTATTATAAAAATAATCTGCGATTTCTTCTCTAATTTCTCTGGCATACATACTAGAACAATTACTTCCTTGTCTAGCAATGTTCTGTAATACTCCCATGTTTTCATTGAAACCGGCTGTAGAGGGTTCTATGTTATAAAATGAATACAACTTTCCGTTTTACGAATATAGTTATGCAAAACACAGCAACACTTTACGACCTTCTCTATTGTTTCTACTTTTAAACACATACATTTCTTAAGTATTCTAAATCTATTCACCATCATGCCAAAACTGTTTTCCACAATACGTCTTGCTCTACCCAGTCTGTAGTTGAATACTTTTTTTTAGTATTTAGTTCTAAAGATCTGGGGCAGCCTTTTATTAAAGTATCGGAAAAAGCGAATGCATCGTCGGCAAGTATCATATATGGAATTGGTTTTACTCGATCTTCAGATATATTTAAACTTTTATCAATATTAATTGCCTGGTACAAAGACGAATTTTTCCATTGCACCCAACATCTATGTATATGATTCTTTAATCAACATTTGTTCAATACCAAACCGGCTTCGTTCGACTAACAACGGTTTAACCCAACATTTCCTTCGTTTCTCACTTTTTTTTGTTTTCTAAAATCAATTCATCCAACAACGACAACCCCACAATCGCCGCCGCAGCTAGGCTTCTTTCTTGACGGCGCGGTGCCGCCATGATATTTTAGTTACTGTCTTACGAGCGTTGAAACACGATTAGAGATCAAGCACTCCTATAGCAGTAACCAGCAGTAACTTCTATACGAGTATACCCCTACGTGTAAAGGCAGCTTTACGCTTATCTTTAAACAGGGATAAATCCATTACTTCGGATTATAAGACGCTGATACGTATTTGGTAAACTTTTTTCGGGAAAGTTTTATGGGTCAGAAAATACAGTACAGGTGTACTCTCGCAAATCCAGTACAATCAGGATGAAGGAGAGGTTGACGGATTTCCCGTTTTTAATGAGCATTTTTTCTCATTTTAGCATTTTCACGGGTTTGCATCTCCTATTAAACGCAATGATCACTTGGCTATAGACACCGGTATCACGGAAGCGGTATCATATTTTTCATCCCTAATTATATGATGAGCTAAGAAATCCGATAACGATATACTGAGCTAGATGGGAGAATAAGGAATACCACACATAACTAAAGACCTTTTCAATCTTTTTCGATCAAATTTTCAGGATTCATTTGATTTTCAACTTTTCAATTTGAAAGTACAAGCCGTATACATAGTAGCCCTTGGTTTCATTACAACATTTCTACATTTGAATAACAAGGGTAGAGATGAAACGAAGCCTTTTTTCTTTAGCATTTTAACATATCTTAAAATTTATACAGGCAGTCCCCGCTTTTCGTCAGTCCGCTTTTCGTTGTTTCACTCATACGTCAGGTGCAATATGACACCACTGATTCATTCTTCCGTCTTTGTGATCCGCTTATTCGTCGCATTAATGTTTTTCGTCATTTCGATTTTTTTGTTACGATTCGAATGAAAGTGCCTAAATGCAAACATTGTTTCATTCTTCCATCCCTGGGATCTGTTTACTATGTATGCCCAAATTACTCAATTGTTTGTCCGATTTATCTATCGGACAAATTTGTGGTGACACCATCTAGCGTCTAGCGGCCAAATTATGAACTTTTTAGTGAAAATTTCGTGTTTCGCCTATCTCTGGAAGTTTATCCTGTCAGTTTTTAAATCCTAACTTAAACTGCAATAGTATTTTGAATGGGTATTTCTGGGAATCTTTGACTCTAGTGTTCTTGGTCAGGTACTAAAATGCTCATTTCAAAAAATGGGGCATGCAGTGTGATAGCGGTGATGCAACGTACGTAGATCAAACTGAATGGTCCTACAAGTGGAGGGAAAAGATGTAATGACGATGTCATAAAAAATGCGTAATTTGCTTTTCATGTTTGACTAGCAGAAATACCGGCGTTGCCCGGGGAAATTTGGTTCAAGTCCGATCGGAATTCTAGATGATACATGGTATTTAAGAATTCACTCGACCGCCCTTTCGAATAAAACGGGCAGAGAGAAACAAAAACCACGTATGAATTATTTCTGGGAGCCCTCCACAGCCGTACCAAATTTGATTCAAATCAATAGTAGGACTTGGGAAAATCAGTCCCCGCCGTCCAATTACGGATAAGGAAGTAGTCGTCTCCCACCTTTCTCACTGTGTATAAGATGTAGAGTTACCTGTTCTTTAAGAATAGGAAGTTTATGGGAACAGCTATTTTATTGGACAGTTTAGGCATCAGAATAGTTGGAAAAGAACTGTCCCGTACTTTCTGACCCATCTCTAGATGGCAATGCATTAGCATACAAAGTTATTTTGCTTTTTGTACAATTAAAATAAAACATTTGGGATTAAATAGTAGCCCTCGATCTTCCTATTTGTGAATAATGTATTTGTTGAAAGTTTGATTACTCTAGCTTTAACGGTGTGGAAATATATAGATGCACAAACAAACAAACTTTCATAAATATATGGAAAATTGATCTTATACTTGTATTGAAAGTGACAAATATAAAATGTGAATTTCCTAATTTATTTTACTCGAGAGTTATCGTCAAAAAACCAAATCGATGCCCCCCAAACCCCCGCTTAAATTTTTTTTTGAGATACACCACACAGCCTATATTTTAAGCTGGACCAGTCTAAAGATACGCTGCAAGTTTTATAAAAATTCGACAAGCCGTTTTTGCGTGATGCTGTAACAAACAAACAGACAGACAGGCAGACAGCAATTCTGCAAACAGGTTCAAACGTCTTCTTTTGATGCAAAACACACAAAAGAAGTAAAACCCCGACAAAAAAACAAATGTACAAACAGAGGTTACAATTTTATTTATATAGATTATGATGCATTGCATCGATATGCGTATTTTCAAATTATTATAAGTTTGAAGTGGAAAATTACAATTATAATTTTATGGTATATTTTTAAATGGAAATATTTCACATCGTTACCCCAGAAACATTGAACTTTATCTCTCAATTTAATGTTGTGTCTATGGAAAAGAGTGATCCGCTTTTCGTCAATCCGCATTTCGTCGCAGTTTTCAGGTGCGTGACCTGACGTATAAGCGGGGACTGCCAGTACATTGACGCGAGATTTTCACAGTTATAACGAAAAAACTAAGAAATAATTTCCACATCATAGAAATTCAAGCCTCTTCCGTAAAAAGCTAAAAATTAATTTTAAAGACTATTTTTTCGTGATTTTTATGCATTTATTAAATTCATCGCCATTCCAACTTTAAGGCTATGCGCGCACTACCGACTTTTAGTTGGCCAACTTTTAGTTGGTTGAATGATGGGTGATCCAACTAGAAGTTGGCTGACGAAAGTATGCGCGCACTTGACGACTAAAGTTGGCGAACCATACAACTCTAGCATCTCAGTTCTGAAATAGATTGTCGTGAAGTAGCTACCGTTTGTGCCTTAGTTCTTAGAAACTTTGTAATAATGATTGATTCCTTAATAAATCATTTCTTCATTGTTGTAATACGTCTGTAATAAGATTGATGGCATAATAAAATATTTCTTCAATTACCGCAGCATTGTTTGTCCGCAATTATCTTCTACCGATCGTTGGGATTAAAACGGATGTACCCGCTTTATAGTTAACAAACGGAAACATGTTCATATGAACTTTTTTGCTTATTTAGACCTCCAGAACACGTCCTTGAAATACTGATGCTTCCTCCTGAATCACCCTGTATATATATCATCATCATCATAGGTAGTCTGTCCGTTGACAGGTCCGTGATTATTCTAGGTTAAACTTGGTTCTCCATATACTCCTATTTTCCGCAGTTTTCTTCATGTCTTGATAGTTCTCTTTCCCTTTCAAGTCGTCTACTAGCTGTAACCTTTTCCTACCTCTCTCTTTTTCCATCCAGTTTTCCTTCTAGCACTTCTTTAATCATGCACTCTCTCCTCAGGTAATGCCCAATCCAGTTCGCCTTCCTCTTTCTGATAGTCTGTATAATCGTTCGCTTCTCTCCTATTCTTCGTAGTACTTCCTCATTTTTCACCCTATCTGTCCATTTTATCTTCAGCTTTCTTCTCCATGTCCACATTTCGAAGCTTTCCAAGTATTTTATATCATTTTTCCTAAGCGTCCATGTTTCTGCCCCATACAAAGCTATACTCCATACATAGCATTTTATCAACCTCTTGCGGATTTACTGCTTTATATTTCCCGTTAGCAGGAGTTTCTTTCTTTTCAAAGCGGCTTTTGCTTTTGTTATTCTAGTCCGGATTTCATCTGTACATTTTGATTCTCTCGTTATGATGCTTCCAAGGTATTTATAATCTGGAACTTGTTCTAATGGCTTTCCTCCAATACTTATGTTCAAATTTTCTTCTTCTTTACTTGATATTCGCATAACCTTGGATTTTTCTGTACTATTTCCATACCGTATTTTCTACCTATTATCACTAGTCTATTTATCATTTTCTGGAGTTCCTTTTCCTTTCTTGCTAGAAGTACTTGATCATCCGCGTATTGCACTGGTGGTGTAGTGGTTAGCGTGTCGGCTTTCCGCTACAACGTTCCGGGGTTCAAACCCCGCAAATGGAGGTTTAAAAAAAAAGCTATCATCGGTGCCTGACAGTAGGCAGCAGTACTGTCAGCATGGTATAGAGCCGAAAACAAATTATGTTGGCTGGGTCTATATCCAATAGAGCTGTAGGAGTGATCGGGACGATTTGAAAGGCTACAGTACTGCGATGTGGATAGCAAGAGGGAAAGTACCACATTAAAATTCCCTAGTAATGATTATATATATATATATATACACAGTGTGTATTTAAATTCCACCGACAGACTTCTAGGACTTGTAGGTGGGTTAGAGGTATGATCCGAAAAATTAATACGAGATATCTGCATCGCCTCATTACCAAGATACAGGCCGGTGAATATACCGTTGCCCCTGTAGGGGTTGCAACCATTCCCGCGCCTCTATCGCTGCTTGTAGTTACGTAGTTGGGACTGCTATGCGCGGTTCGACGTCACTGATCTGGCCGCAGTGAACTGCACTCCTTGATACCTCGATCAGTTGCTTGTTAGTCTGGCACGTGTCACCACGTCTCTGTTGTGATTTTGTTTGCATTAGTGCATGAGTGACTTCAGCAATGGATGTGTATACGTGGGAAGAAATTTCAGATATGCTCCTTGCGTTCGGTGCAGCAGACGGAAATGGCAGGAAGGCTCAGCGGCTGTATCAGGGACGCTTTCGTAATCGGCGACTTCCGCACTTCCCACATTAAATTCCAACTATTCTATTACACACATTTTCCAGATGTGCATATTTAGGAACACAGAAAACCGGCTCTTTTTTACATCTGAAGTCATCATTATATTAATCCAGGAAGATGCTTAAAATTTGGAAAACTCTCATCCTCTGCTTTCCTATTTGCCTTGCATTTTCACCACTGTAACTGGTGTCCATAAGTTCGCTGTCTGCATTTTTCGAAAATATTTATTAAAACAGTTATAAATTATTTTTAAGTAGAGAAACTTGCATTTCAAATTTTAAATGTTGCTAGCATTTTTTAATAATAAACAGAGAATCTTAAAAGGTTTATTGAAAATTATTTTTGAAATTTCATATCTATAACACTTAAGTGCTTAACGTAAATGCTCGTCAATATGAGGGGAAAGACAATTATGTATATTGCCGTAACTCCGTCCCTCCCCTCCCTACACCCTCTCGCTCCCTCTTCTCTCCCTCCCACTCGCTCGATACATCTACGTGAATGCTTCGTATTTCTATCCTATGACGTATGAATATTAAGGCAATAATAAGAATCTCGGGTCTCAACCATGATATCCATTGTTCAGGAAACTTATCGATAAAAGCGCGATATTTTGTCTAAATCTGTCACATGAGTAATTTAGAACGGAAGGCGTAAATCGACGATAAGAATAAGAAATCTTGAACATTCTTATTTAATACTGCCCACGTAAGGTGGCTGTTGGTCAATTTTTTCTAATTTTAAATTTCAAAAGGGTGGAAATGATTGCATTTTACGTGTTATCTTACAGAAAACAGAAATTTCTTTTGGAGTCGAACCCAGGTCTTTTTTCTGGATTTTATTGGTCATTGCCTTTTAATACGCGATTCGTGTATTCCTGCCAAATTTAAATATCGAAGCTACTCGGAAATTACAATAAATCGCTGCAAAACTGTGTAGACACGAAAACAAGAATCCTATGCCGATTATAATATAAACTAGCACAATTGTCCCACAAATATTATGTATGCGTGAATAATGAATTACGTTAAAATAATGTAAAAATTAATTACACCAACCTTTATTCGTATGTACACCAAAATAAAAAAAATTTATATAAAATCCACATAATCGAATTTCCAGAAAGTAATAGTATCTAGACATGGGCATATAAAAGTTGTTCGGTAAAGATATATGTTTTATTTGTTAAATATCATAAATAATTCTATATATACTCGATATATACTCTAATGCACCAAACATACACCGAATGCCCCTATGTTTATATAGCTCACAAATTCTATAGATATTTTCCGGGATCTGTTTGTTGGTTTGTTTGTCGGATGTAACGCTAAACCCGCTCGCTAGAAAAAATGAGAATAATGATATTTTTATTTTGACATGACCTCTGCAGGATTCAAACCCGCGACCATAACATTGCTAACCACCCCCTCTATCGATAGCTGGAGAGAAAATAGAGATAGAATCTCTAAATTTGGAAAGAATGCTCAATTCACATATGATAAAGTGGTGAGGAAAAAAATCTCGAAAAAAGTGCTGGGTTCGATTCCAATGGAAGGCATTTACATCTCCCATTAAAATAACACAATAAAATCGACTGTATACTTTCATTATTTTTACTTTCTCCATATACGTAATATAGAGATAGTATTATTTTCATGAAAAAAATCGACTACGGAATTTCAACGGAAATACACGTTTTGAGGTCCATAGAACACGTTTAGACTATTTTCGGAATGATGTGATTGTATGTGATTCTGTGGGCTCTGACTCTAAAAGTACTTGCCATATCGCTACCAAATTTCAAATATAACACTTTGGTATGAGCATGAGGAGCTGAGTAGTTCTTAGACAATACTGGTTAACCGAAAGTTTAGGTTTATTCGATGCCCGATATATGTATATATATATATATATATATATATATATATATATATATTTTTTTTTTGGGCAACTAGGTGTTGAAGGAAACCCAGTGAACACTTACCGGAAGTAGAGCCGCTGGGGTGTTGGAGAGACACATTGTTGTTGTGTCTCTCTTGTGCTGATGAAGGGATCATCCCGAAAGCTCTAACCTCTACAAATGTGTCTCTCCAACACCCCAGCGGCTCTACTTCCGGTAAGTGTTCACTGGGTTTCCTACAACACCTAGTTGCCCAAAATATCCTTACTTACTTTTCCTCTTCCTTAGTATTTATATATATATATATATATATATACAAACGTCCCCCTCCAACTGCCTCAGTTCACTGCCTCAAAGTCGGCGGAAGGGTGTAAACGGAGGCTAAAGGGCGAAGAACAGTGGTGTCCTCGGACACCGGTAGGTTCAACCATGCTGTGAAGTCTTTCTGCAATATCTCCGGCCAAAGTGAAAGAGGTACTCACCAACCCGCTCTGGGCCAGCGTGGTGTTTTAAGGCCCACAATCCCCCCATGACATGTACACCCATAAAAAACGGCCCTCATTCTCCGGAGGCTGGATTGCCTCTGACCGTGGCAGTGGTCAGGAACAAGGCTTGAAGGCAGAGGGTGCTAAGAATCCCCGGAGGTTAAACGCCCACTTCCACTCTTCCTCATCCTTACCCAATTCCTTTAACCTCAACCTAACTACCTTTAACTGCCGGGCTTTGTCCAGTGAAGATAAACTTCAAGAGCTCCAGGAACAACTGGAGAAGATCAAGTGGGACATTTTAGGGCTTAGTGAGGTGAGAAGAAAAGGTGAAGGTCTATTGGAGTTGAAGAGTGGACATATTTTTTATTACAGGGGAACTGACACAGGAAGAACAGGAGGTGTTGGATTCATCATCAATAAAAAATTGACGAATAATATCGTGGAAATGGAAAGTTCATCCGAGCGGGCAGCTAGACTAGTGCTTCAAATAAATAAAACATATCAAATTCAAATAGTCCAAGTTGATGCGCCAACGTCATCATACTCGGATGAGGAAGTGGAAGATTTCTACCAAGAAGTTGGAGAACTGCACGACAAAGGAAGCTGCCATCTAAAAGTGGTCATGGGTGATTTCAATGTCAAGGTAGGAGAACAAAAGGAAGACGACAGCGCAGTTGGAAAATGGGGCTATGGAAACAGAAATGAACGAGGGGACCGACTTGTAGACATTGCTGAATGTACCAGTCTATATATAATGAACACTTTCTTCAAAAATATTCCCAATAGAAAGTGGACCTGGAAAGGACCTAATGGCACCAAAAACGAAATTGACTACAAACTAGTCAATAAGAAGCTATTGGCTGAAGACTGTTCCGTCCTCAACCAGTTTAAAACTGGAAGCGACCATCGCTTGGTAAGATGCAGAATAAAATTCAATTCAAAGTTAGAAAGACAGAAGCTTATAAGAAGCCTAAGTCTATTATCTACACGCAGGTGCTAAAAAAACGAAAAGAAGAATTTCAATTCCAACTGAAAAATCGATTCAGTGCACTGGAAGACCAAGGAGTTGAATCTCAATTTATAGAGATACTCAAGGAAACTGCTGAAGAAATAGGAGGAACAGTTAAAACAAAGCCAGAGAAAAAGTTGACCGAAAAAACAAGACTGCTGATGGAAAAAAGAAGGAAAATGATAACTACTAATGATCCTAAAGAAATGATCCATTTGGCAGAATTAAACAAAACTATAAGGAAGTGCATCAAGGAAGATGTGAAAAAATATAACTATGAGCTAATCGAGAAAGCCATAGAAAACAATGGATGTTACAAGAAAATGAAGCAACATCTCTCGATCGGAAAGAGACAGCTGGTGGCCTTGATGCTAGAAGACGGCTCCATAACCCATAGTAGGACACTGATCCTGAAACGGGTACAAGAATTTTACACCAAGCTGTATGAGGATCCTCTAGGAAATGATGAAGTAAATGATGATGCAAACATGCCCACCGAAGAGGTCCCAGATATCCTTCCGGAAGAGTTGAGACACGCAATCAGAAGTATGAAGAATGGAAAAGCATCTGGAATGGATGGTATCACAGCAGAAGTATTCAAAGCAATGGGTAATCATACGGAAACAATTCTCGCTAAGATTTTTAATTCCTGTCTGAAGAAGAAAAAGATACCAGAAACATGGAACCACGCATGTATTATCCTTCTGCACAAGAAAGGTTCCAAAGAAGACTTGAATAACTACAGACCGATCAGCCTACTCCCAACAGTCTACAAAATATTCACCAAAATACTCACTATGCGCCTTCAAAACCATCTTGATTCTGCCCAACCCAGAGAGCAAGCTGGATTTCGCAGTGGGTATAGCACGATGGACCACATCCAAGTCGTGAGAGAGGTAATCAGTCGGACTAACGAGTATGAATTACCTCTATGTATGTGCTTTATCGACTACGAGAAAGCATTCGACTCTGTCCGAACTTCGTCGGTGTTAAGTGCACTAAAGAAACAAGGAGTAGAAGAAACGTACATAACCTTGATCAAGAATATCTACGAAAATGCGACAACATCTGTCCAGCTGCATGAAGAGACGAGTGCCTTTAATGCCGAAAAGGGAGTGGGACAAGGAGATACTATGTCCCCTAAGTTATTTACAGCAGCTCTAGAGGAAGTATTCAAAACGCTAGACTGGGAGGAAAAAGGCATAAAGGTAAATGGAGAATATCTGAGTCACCTGCGCTTTGCAGATGATATCATACTGTTCGCAGGGAGCCCAGAAGAGCTCCTTAGAAGACTGAATAGCTTGAGCAAGCAAGCCGAGAAGCTGGACTTCCCTCTTGGGGCAAACTTGGAGGAAGGAGGCAGTTGACAGGGAAAACTGGAAGAGTCTGGGGGAGGCCTTCATCCGTCAGTGGACTGAAAAAGGCTGATGATGATGATATACAATGGTCATAGATAATGTAATTTTCTACAACTTTCATTTGAAACAATTTTCCATAGCGGTTATTGTTTAAGAATTATTTATAGATAATCGGTTTTTTCGGTTTCCGTCAAATATATCCTTGAAAACGTCGTTATTGGTAATCTTCGTGAGGACCAAAGTTGTAGAGAATAGTATTTCTTCCATGTTTTGTTTGAGACAAATTTTCGTAGAACCATCCATTTCTGAGATATTTTGCTTTTTCTTAATTTGCAGTGTACAGCGGCACAAACGTAGCGGTGGATTATGTAAACATATTCAAAATTTACGTAATTTACGGCAATAAGGACGACTGTATACTTTAACGATACGAAATAATAATTTTGCCTTATAATGCTATTCATAAAAAGAATTTAAATGTCTATACCCCAAATATGGAGAAAGTCATGTGTTGGCCACATCAGATTTTTTCGTCGTGTTTCCGTCGGTATATTAAGGTGTACATGACAGTAGAAAGCCTCATATAATTATTAATAACTCGGAACCTTTAAGTGACTCTAATGGGTTCAAAGGTTTTACGTAACAGTTCACTTCGTCGTGGTATATAATTAAATAAGCCGAAATCTTCATCCTAATGTTTAATTACTCAAATCATTTATTTAAGTGCACCATTAAATTCCAACTATTCTAGTACACACATTCCTCCTCTCTGTGTGGGGATGTATGTGGTTGTGGGCGCTCTAACTCAAAAAGCACTTATCATATTAATACCAAATTTCATATATAACAATTTAGCATGAGCATAAAGAACTGATTAGTTTTTGGACAATATCGGTTAAACGGAATGCGAGGTTTATTCGAAACCCGATTCGGTTTTTGCAATATTTATCCGTTAAAATACCAATATTTTATATACAAAGTGATACAACTATGTTACAGAATGTAATTTCTTACAACTTTTATTTGAAATAATATTCCGTAGCAGTTATTGTTTAGGATTATTTATAAATAATCGGTTTTTTCGGTTTCCGTCAAATATCTCCTTAAAAACGTCGTTATTGGTAATCTTCGTGAGGATCAATGTTGTAGAGAATAATATTCCTTCCAAGTTTTTTCTTAAACAAGTTTTCGTAGAACCACCATTTCGAAGATAATTAATTTATTCGTAAATTTCCAGTATGCGTATACGTATTTTACGGCAATAAGGACGACTGTATTCTTTTACGATACGAAATAATAATTTTGCCTTATAATGCTATTCATAATAATTTAAATATCTATACCACAAATATGGAGAAAGTCATTTGATGGTCACATCAGATTTTTGTCGTGATCACAATACTTTCTCAATATACTTCGTATATGAGAAAGTAAATACGTTTTAATGAATCGGTAATATATAAAAGCCTTATTCTGTCCCTTTGTTCTTTTACCACTCCCTCTGTCACACTCTGAAACACAGAAATATACCTGGCAAGAGGGGACTAAGGTCAGCTTTTGAAGCACAATAGATACTCGCGGCGCGGGTTTCGAACCTCCGCTCGGATAGAAGGCAACCCTCTCAGCAGGAGGTGTGATTTCTGGTCACAGAAGACTGCCTCAATTTTATTTCGGAATTATCGATCATCCCCGCCATTTTTGACGGGCACTTCTACTAGTTAAATTCATATTTGTAGATCAAACGTCACTGGAATGAAGAAGTAGTTCTCGTAAGCTTTTCTCAGCGCACACAAAAATAGGCGTTTAATACATTACATTTGTGTCAGGAGAAGAAATAAATGAAAAATGATACCTATCGTCATATAATAGGAGAGAAAGGGTAATAATGCTGAATTAAAGTTCAAATAATTTATTTTTTAAAAAGGCGGCAATTCGGTAATGACCTGTTAACATTCAACCAAAAACATTTTAATGATGAATTGCAGATGCTTCGATGAAAACGATTACCTACCTGGAATATATCGGACAATTTGTATTGCAGTTCATGGGAGGAAAGATGTACGATTCCTTTTGAGAGCGGAAGTTTCCTTTTCCATGCGTTTCGATCCTTTAAGTATTGAGAATCACACGCAACAGAAAGCGTGATTCATCATCATATTAACACCTGTGATATTCACCAGCGATCCTGCAAGGCACGAATGTGAAGTGTTTTTCGGAATTCCGCGCATGAAACACTTTGCGATGCGCGTCAATAAAACGGGTGTTGGGATTTTCGCGACGGGGTTCTATAAAAGTGGGTGTTAAGGGGAGTGTTGGGGGGGGTGTTGGGGGGGGGGTGATTGAAGTGTCCGGGGAGGAGGAATGCGGCAGAGAGGGAGAGAGAATGATCGAATGCGAACTTTTGTTTACAGCGAAATGGAAGGGAAATGGAAAACAACGAATCCAGCCAAATTTAAAGAAGAATTAATTGAGATGGGAAGCGATGAGACGCCTTAATTAGACTCTGAAACCATTTTTCTAACTACTTGGCAATGATAAAGATTTTAAGGCGTGTGCGTTATTTACGACGTTTCCTTTCGTAAAAAGAAGGATTGGATTATCCTCTGCATATCTTCTTCGTTTTTAAAGGAAGCGAATAATCGACCGAGCACGCAGGAAGATACTGATGCTAACACAGGGACTGGAGTGAAACAATGTACGAGGGTCAGTCAAATGAAAACGGGCCAAGGTAAATAAAACAAAATAATCAACTCATCTACATGTATTCCCCAGAAATGTTGAGACCCTTATCCCACTGTGATACAAGTAGCTGTATTGTCTTCTCATAAAATTCCCTTAGCTGCTGGTGGAACCAAGACCGAACCGCTCTCCGCACATAGTCGTCCAACCTGAAACATCGCCCTTTCAGTGCATTTTTCAGTCCAGAAAAAATGTAACAGCCACAGGAAGACATGTCCGGACTATACGCAGGATGTGCAATTAGTTCCCATCCAAATCTTGTGTGTCCTTGTGAGCACCGCTGTGTGGAAGCGGGCGTTATCGTGCAGAAGAACCACTCTCTCGGAAAGCAAAGTTAATTGATGCACGCAATGATTTCAGGGTTTCACAGTAACGTGCTGCATCGATGGTGTACCCTTTTCCCAGAAACTCAATTATTAGGGAACCTCTGTGTTCGAAGAAAAATGTTAGCAAGATCTTGCATGCACTTCCAGTCACCTTGAATTTCTTTGATGGAGGTGAAGATGAATGCTTCCACTGCAGACTTTGGCGCTTGCTTTCTGGATGGAAATGGTGACACCACATCTCATCGACTTGGTATCATTTTCCCGAATATCACTTTCCCGAATGATCATTTTCCCAAAAATCATTTTCCCGAAAATCACTTTCCCGAATGGTCATTTTCCCGAATGATCATTTTCCCGAATGATCATTTTCCCGAATATCATTTTCCCGAATCATCACGGATTACTCTGCCTGTGTATTTGCCTAATAACCGAGGATATTGACGAGCCTTCGGCTCGCTTTGTTTTAATGGGTAGTCGTCTCCGGGCGCTACCGCACCCTTCGCCTCGCCCGGAACCAAAGAAATCCTCCCCGTTGTCCGGTGATTGGGTTCGTAAATGTCGAGACCGGCCAATCAGTTATGGGTTTGTTTAGTTTTGCGGGTAAATGTATCGTAAGGCCCTAGAGCCATGGGCCAGCAAGGTTTAGTTTGATGGCAAACCAAATACTTTTCTCAAACTCTGCCTAATAACCGAGGATATTGACGAGCCTTCGGCTCGATTTGCTTTAATAGGTAGTCGTCTCCGGGTGCTACCGCGCCCTTCGCCTCGCCCGGGACCAAAGAAACCCTTCCCGTTGTCCGGTGATTGGGTTCGTAAATGTCGAGACCGGCCAATCAGTCATGGGTTTGTTTAGTTTTGCGGGTACAAAAACAGTCTTTCGTTGTATATGTAAATAAAATTAACGTTCTAGAAAGTTTCCATTGTAAATTGGCTGTTGTACTTTTTTGTAATTATGTCATATAAATCAATTTTTAATAACATTAGTTAATTTTTAAATGTTAACAAAATCAGTCTTTCGTTGTATATGTACATAAAATTCACGTAAATTGGTTGATTCGGAAAAATTAGGATTCGGGAAAATGACGTATTCGGGAAAATGAGGATTCGGGAAAATGAGGGATTCGGGAAAATGAGGATTCGGGAAAGTGATATTCGGGAAATTGAACGTTCGGGAAAATGAAATTCGGGAAAGTGATATTCGGGAAAGTGAATGATACCGCATCTCATCACCTGTTAATATTCTGTTGAGAAATGTGTTTCCTTCTTCATGGCATCGTTTCAAATGTTACAAGGCCAAACCCATTCGAGCCTCCATTTGCTCACTCAAAAGACTGCGAGGCACCCACTGTGCTATCTGATGATGGTGCGGGCAATCCCATGGCTAACACCCACCAACTGAGCGATATCATCCTCTCGTACACGCCTGTTATCACGAATAGCATCATCAACCCGCTGAATGAGTGCATCTGTGATCACACGATGTATTATCCTTGTCCAGGCCAATCGTCGTCCTATAGCGACGTGCGCCCATCACGAAACCGTTTGTGCCATTCCATTACCAGCATCAAGGATATGCAATAGTCACCATGAACTGTAGCCATTCGTATATGAATGGCTCGGCCACCTACTTCTTCCGCTATCAACAAAAGCACTCCGCTGTTATTCTTGGACGCTTCCATAATGAAATCGCTAACACAGGTGCTTTGGACGGTAGCAAATACCACTGTGACACGGTCTGCGTGCTGCTTCTCTCTCGTGAGCGACACAAGAGCCTTGTTCTCGTACACCACAATGCACGGTGTTGCCAGTAGCTTATGAGAAAACTAGCATAATTGCCCGTCAATATGATGGGATATCTTTAGTTAACTTTAAAATAGTTGCCTCCCTCCCCCTCTTTCTCTCTCCCTCTCTCTCTCCTCCTCCCTCCCTCTCCCTCCCTCCCTCTCTCTCCCTCCCTTCTTTCCCTCACTCCCCCTCCCCCTCTCCACATCTTCCCCCCATTCCCTCTCTCCTCCTCCCCCCCTCCCCCTCCCTTCACCCTCTCCTTCCCTTCTCCCTCTCCTTCCCTTCTCCCTCTCCCTCCCTCTCTTTCCCTCCCTCCCTCTCCCTCCCTCTCTCTCCCTCCCTATCTCGTATTAAAAGCATTCAGAGCACGCTTACAACAACAATAGGATTTTGAGGTCTAACACTGTAATTGGTAGCCAAGGCAAGATTCCTTTAAAATGGAATTAATTCCACAAAATATGTGAATTAAACGTATAACAAGATGAACAGAATAAGAAACTGAAATTTTTTCTTAAAAATGGTTCAGATCCGAAAATCGTATGTTAACTCCTTCTAATTTTAATTTCCGAAATAATAAAAGCCTACACATCAAAAAATTGATTTTTACATGTTACCTTACGGAAAATGGAAATGTCTTCCTTGGAGTTGAACCCAGGACTTTTTTAGAGATTTATTTTCGTCATTACCTTAAAATATGTTAATCAAGCATCCTTGCCAAATTTCAATCTTCTACCTATTAAGGAAGTTTGTTAAAACGCTCTATATCGGCCATCGTGAAAGCGTGACCAACTAACCAACCAACAGACCTGGGCTATTATAGTATAAATTCACTACGATCGCGCTCCACGCGTTTGCTGGTAATTTATGTCGACCCGTTTTCAATTGACTGATCCTCGTATTTTTACCATAAACTCATTTTATACAGAACATTCCGTGGAAGTTACCATCAAGCATTGTGTGGTATGATGCAATGAAAGTATGCGTAATCAAGTAAAGTAGCCCGCAGCACTATTTAAATTTCAAAGTTTTGTTAACATATCAGCATAAAGTAATTAACAAATTAATTAAAAAAAGGTTTCTTTAAAAAAATAACTTTATATTATGCACTAAAAAGGAAAAAATAAATTTTTATTTATTTATCGATCGTGAGTTCGGCTGGTAAGGAGGAACAATATTTACAAGAATTTCAGTGGAATAAATTCCTTCTTGCCCAACAATGTTGATTTACTAAACTTTATTTAGAGCATTTGTGAAAGTTATATGGCGCCTTACAGGTTTTATTATGTTGCGCCATATAACTTTTACAAAAGTTCTAAATAAAGTTTAGTAAATCAACATTGTTGAGCAAGAAGGAATTTATTCCACTGAAATTGTTCTAAATTTTGTGCCTCCTTACCAGCCGAACTCACGATCGATAAATAAATAAAAGTTTATTTTTTCTTTTTTAGTGCATAATGTAAAAGTGTTTTTTTAAAAACCCTTTTTTTAATTAATTAATTTTTTCTTTTTAGTCTCAAGCAATAAAATTTCGCATTCTTCTATGGTTTCTAAAGGTAAGGGTAGTTAAATTACAAATTTTATTTCTAACTAACTGTTAATGTAACTAAAAATGTTAACATTCACCATTCTAGCCCTCTAAACCAGTATGACGTAGCATAATTAAAAGTGTAAGTAAGTTAAAAGCTCTATAACAACCCGAAACAAACGAATGAAGACAACCGAATAACTACATTTACGAATGTCGGTATACTTAATTATAAGTAAGAAATCGTTGCTCTATCCCTTACTGCTTCTCAGTTATTAATTATATTAGAAAAAGTGTCAAACTACGAAATAGTTTACTTTGTAGAAATATACGATGTAATAAACAAACATTTCCTCAATGTTTCCAAAGTTCATCTACGCTGTGTATACCTCACCATCTATCGCCCACCTGAGGAAACACAGATTTTTTGGATACTCGCTAGATGTCAGACAAAGAGGAAAAGTAAAAATTACAAGTATTTTGTCATTTTAGTAGGCTATATTACTGATTATGAGTTATTAAAAATAATAAATAATTAATCCCTATCTCATTAGTCGCGTCGGAAGCGTAACCGGATGTATTTGCACCGTTCATGTGGGCTGGTAGCGTGATACAAGTCTAAGTGGCCACAGACCGCTATATATAACTATATATATATACACAGTAGAACCTCATAAATCCGGCATTCGAAAATCCGGACTTATCAAAAATCCGGCAGTTTTTCAAAAGTGCACTTTTTAAAATTTTTTCCGCGGGTAGCCTAATCAACTATGGAACGATAAACGCACCGCTTCACATCAAAATTCGCGAATTCTAGAACCAATTTGACGGCAGCAGTTACATTGTATGTGTTAGTGAGTCCAATTGTCAGCTGACCAATACATGTTGGTACGTGTTAGGGAATAGTTTCCACAGTCACATTGTATAACTTGTATACAGTCGCATGTTCAGATTCATAGCGATCGTATGTGTCTTTCATTAGTGTGATATTGCTCAAGTTCATATTGGAATGTCTTAAAAAAACCTGAAAACCCTTCCAGTAGTATTATGAAGCGTAAACATAAATCGCTTTCTATTGAACAAAAAGTAGATTTATTAAGAAAACTTGAAAAAGGTGCTTCAGTTAAGAGACTTTGTGAAGAATATAGCATAGGCAGTTCTACTGTGTATGACTTGAAGAAACGAAAAAGTGAGTTGCTGACATTTTATGCAGATAGTGACACTTCTAAGGCGGAAAAATATTACACACTTCCAGGGTCAACGATATCGATAGAGTATTGTTTGAATGGTTTCGACAAAGAAGAAGTGAATGTGTACCGGTATCAGGCTTATTGCTAACACAGCAAGCAAAGAAATTCCACGACGATTTGAAAATCAATAAAGCTTGCTATTATTCGCAAGGTTGGCTTCATCGCTTCAAGCTTCGCCATGGAATACGAAAATTAGCAGTGCCTGGCGAAAAACTTTGTGCTGATTCGGATGCTGCCGAAACATTTGTAGAGGAGTTTACTAAGTTAATTTCGAATGAAAATCTTACTGCAGAATAAATATATAAAGCGGACGAGACAGGATTATTTTGGCGATGTCTTCCTCGGAGCACACTTGCAGCCGCCAATGAGGATATGGCATTTGGAGTGAAGGAGTCAAATGAGAGACTGACGGTTCTTGCGTCCGCAAATGCAGCAGGTATGCAGACACTAAAGCTAACTGTAATTGGTAAAAGTGCATACCCTCGTGCTGTAAAGAGTGTAAAGAATTTTTCTGTCAACTACCGTGCTAATAAACGTGAACGGATAACTTCTCAATTAATGTTGGATTGGTTTGTGAATTATTTAGCACCGGAGGCACGTGCTCATTGTAAATCTAAGGGACTAGTTGATGATTGTAAAATAATTCTGACATTAGATAACTGTCCTTCCCATCCTGATGTATCACTTTTGGTTTTGGGTAAAGTGCGTGTGGTTTATTTATCTCCAAATTGTACATCTATTATTCAACCTATGGATTAGGGAATATTACGCTCACTAAAGTGCTATTACAGACAGCAATTTATGCAGAAATTGCTTGTTGCTTGCAATAGAGGCCAAGGTGTTGACGGATTTAGAAAGGAATTTAACATTAAGGACTCGATTTGGACTCTAGCTAAAGCGTGGACTGATGTAACGGCTGCAACACTGAAAAATGACTGGCATAATTTGTGGCCTGCAAGCATGTTTGAAGAATGTGATGAATCACCACCAGATTTTCTAGGTTTCAATGTTAGTGACAAAAAGAGACTGGTGTCTGAAATTATGGAATTTCCTAAGGGATCGAGGAATAACGAAGGGTCTGGAAGAAGACGTTGAAAACTGGATGGAAATCGACTATGAAGTGCCTGTATTGAATCAGCTAACTGACGGAGAAATAGTTAAAATGGTTTTGGAACCCGAACGTGAGAATTATGAAAAAAGTGAAAGTGGCGATGATGACAATGCAGCTGCAAACAAGCCTCCAATAGACCGTTGCAAAGAATTAGTAACTGATACAATATCGGCTTTAGAGCAGCGGTCATGAATCGAATCACAGGATATGATGAATTTGTACTAATTAAAGATAAACTTATTAAGGAAAGATCACTATGTACGAAGCAATCTGTGTGATATGTTCAAGACAATTTCGCAGAAAAAGCTTTTAACACTGAAATTTATGAACCTTGCAGTCCCGCAACTAAAGACGCTGGTCTCGACCTTATCGTCTAGCCACCGAGAGTAGAAACGAGACGTGTAAATTGGTAAGTGTGCATTAAATTTGCCAAGACCTTATTCCAAATTCGTCCACTTGTTAATGATTCTTTCTTTTATAAGTTTAGGCGTAAATTTTGGATTTTAATGTTATGTATTTTATTTATTTTTACGTACAGGTCATGATATGGTATGAAGGTGTAGTGGAATAGTCAAGGGTGGCAAGAGGGCAAGGCGTCTATTATGATTTATTTAATATTTTGCATGTTTATTTACATACATTTTGTGTATGTATTTCATATTTTAAAATATTCTGGTGTGATTTCTGATTAACTTTTCAAATACATTATATAGATTACAAAAAGTTTTCTTTAGTTTTATCCCGCGATAGGCCGATTTGCCCCTGGATACTTAGGCAATGTGCAGCATTTTCAAAAAACCGGAACTTTCTAAAATCCGGCTCGCGCTAGGTCCCGAGGGTGCCGGATTTATGAGGTTCTACTGTATATATATATATATATATATATATATATATATACATATACACACACATATATATATATCGAGTGAGATTAATATAAAAGTTAATAAAAAGAGGAAAGCAATTGAAGACATAAAATATGCTTCGCAGATTTCCGACGGGGCATTCACAGCTACAGTGGCTTCGGCGCTGGGAACTTAAGTCCATTAGCTACAATTGGACGACGAGCGAAAGGGGAATTTAAACAGTGGGGAAGGGTATGGAGAGAGGGGAGGGATAGAGAGGAGGGAGAGGGAAAATAAAGAAGAGAGATGAAAATATGAAATGCGAAAAGGAAGAGGTTGAGAGCGAAGTGGAAGGGAAAGAATCCTGATCTAAAAAGAGCAAGAGAGTAGGAGGGAATGAATGACGAGGGACGGTAAAAGGGCTATGAAGGAAATACAAAGAAAAGAGTTGGGGTTTAGGCGAAATAAACGAGGCTCTCTAAGTTTTAGGAAAGAGGAAAATTGAAAGTAAAAGAAACGAGAGGTATCTAAAGGAAGTGCTGGTGCTATAAAATCCCTTCTTAACAGTGAGTGATACCAAATTGTACGTGCGTGTTCGTATTCAGCTATGTAACGCCGAAATCGATGTCTGTTTTACAAATGTCGCTGTAGGTTTTTATACGCGAGAGGAGATTTGGATGGCAGGAAGAAAAGTGAAATACGTTTTGATGAAATTCACGAAAGATAAATCTCACAAAAGTGAGGCGTGGTGCTTGACAGAACGGCAAAATCGAGGGATTTGTGAGTGAGGGGGTTTGAGGGAGTGGCGGAAAGGAGGAGCAGGTTGTACGAGATGGATATCAGATACACGGGAGTGAGAATGGAACATGGAAATCGAAACAATGAGAATAAAACGAAGTGGAAGTAAAAGATAGAAGGATGAAAGGAATAGGTGTATGGCCGCACGAGTGTAATTTTTAGAATGAAGAAACGAAGAGATGAAAGTTGCGATGGACGAGGAGGTAAACGGAAAGAAGCAGTAAAACGGTAGACATGGGGAAGAGAGAGAAAGGTTGAAAATGAAAGAGAAAGCGGAGATACATAGGAGTGAGGTAAGAGAAGCGAGAGAGAAAGAAGAGCAGGGTGAACCGAAGGAGAGATAGCGTGAGAGAGAAAGAGAGAGAGGAATCGAGGAAGATATGCAGTTAGAAGTCTGTAAGAGAAGGATTTGGGGAGTAAAATGTTGAAAGGATTTCGGCTCTCAACCGTGGGGTGAGTAATGGTCGGCTTTCACCATTTTTTCTTCTTTTACGAGGGAGCATGCAGAGTTTCCATTCAGGAAAGAGAGAGGAGGGGAAAAGAAGGGGGAGGAACGAATGGACGGTTGATTTAAATGGAGTCTCGTGCCAACACCTAAAGCACTACCCCGTGTGTTTTATACCTGGAACACAGCGAGAGCGAGCGATAGTAAATGAGAAATAGTGAATGTATGAGTGAGGAGAGAGAGGGAGAGAGAGAGGGGGGGGGGAGGGGGATGCATGTTTATGGAGTTTATAGGGGGCGTAGTGGAGGCGGAGGGGAAAGAAGAAGAAGAAGAAGAGATACCCACTCGACTGAGGTTTCCGTGAGCTGGACCGAGCAATCTGTGTTAATTGCTCGCTGGAGGCAGGTGGCGGCGCTAGAGCGATAGAAGGGGGAAGATGGGAAAGGGAGTGACGAGAGAGCGTTGTGCGGGGAGCGAGGCTTTGGACGAGTGTTGTTGTTCGGAGTGGAAGAGGAGATGCTGGCGAGCGAGCGTTCTCGAGTGCTCGTTTGGAAGATGGTGCGCTGTGCAGCGGGGGAAGAGTGCACGGTTTAGGAGGAGGGAGAGGGGTGGGCATAAGTGGAGAAGGGAGATGGCCAGAGAGGGAATATGGGTGGACAGGGGAGATTATTATTATTATTATTATTATTACATAAATGTTACAATTTGACCCCTAGGCCAGAGCTTCTTAAAGTGGTGGGCGCGGCCCTCTGAGGGGTCGCGGGATGGTCTCAGGGGGGCCGCGAACAAACGCGACATTTTCATTAAAGAAAATTGCAACAGGTTTAATGTAATAATATTATTATATGATATGGAAAAAATTGAAAATAAGGAATGATTATGCGGTGAAAATAAAAAATACTACGTAGAGAAAAAATTAAACAAATTTACTGGGTGGAAATAAGTGTATTGCTAGAAAATTTATTAAGGGGTGTCTTATTGCAAAATTTAATTTTTTTAAGGTTAAATTTAAATTTTTTTAAATAAATAAATTTTCCGAAAAGATGATACATATTTAGGTATATAAAAAGAGGAGAAGACCATAAAAACAACAAAAATATTTTATATAGAAATTTAAAAAAACCTTTCCTAACAATTGTCATTTTTTAATATTTTTTTAAGATTATTTATTTATTTATTTTTTTAATGGTAATTCAGAAAACCTATTTCATTGAATTAAAAAAAAGCATAAAAAAACTATTTGTTAAAATTCTTTTTGAATATAATAAAAAAATTATGATTACGAAAATTTTTTTGATTATTATCATTATTATTAATTCTCTTTCTTTGTTTCAGAAAAATTTTTATAACAAAGTGGCTATAGCTCCTCAGAAGTAGGTTTTTTGCAACCTGATTCATTTGCCATGATTTTGGTAAACACAGTGCTTCTTGAAATCTCTTTCTACTTTTTTTCATTTCCTAATGTTAACTGCGAATGCAAAATTAAGCTAAAGCTCAGTGGCAATCAGTTGAAGTGTTTTTTGAGTTCAACTGATTTCGAATTTATTTTATGTTTTTTAATCCCTAACATGGATAAGTGGTTAAAAAGAGAACATGATAGTGAAAAAAAGCAAATGAAAAAAGTGAAGAAGAAATGAGAGAAGAAATAAAATCAGTTCAAGAAATATTACATCTTTTAAAATCACAGTTAGCATCAGTCAGAGAAATTTATTCTTCAGAAAGTGAAGAAGAAGTCTCAGGAGAAACGCTGTCGGTTCCTGAATCATCAGGACTTTCAGGATCATCCGTAGCACCACAAAGTAAGAAAATGAAGTTGTCAGGACCCGAAAAAACTCGAAAGTATGATCCATCCTACTTAAAATATGGTTTTGTGTCATCAGGTGGTGATCAGGAAAAATCTTTGTGTTTGATTTGCCTCACAACACTGTCAAACGACTCTATGAGGCCTGGAAAGCTGGTTCGGCATTTTAATTCACAGTGAATATGAGAATAAAGCAATAGAATTTTTTGAAAGAAAGGCTCAAGGTTTAAAGCTACACAAAAATTTCTTTTCGAAACACATGAAATTTAATGAAAAACTTGTGAAAGCTTCCTTTGAAATTGCCCTATTAATTGCAGAGGCAAAAAAACCATATAATATTGGTGAAAATCTAATTTTTCCTGCAGCGATTCAAATTTGTGAAACAGTACACAGCTCAGAACTAGCCGAGTCTTTTAAAAAAATTCCTGTCTAATGATACTATTAAAAAAAGAATTGATTGTATTGGTGAGAATATTAGGGCTAAATTAGTCTCTCGTATCAGACAAAGTGAAAAATTTGCTATCCAGCTTGATGAATCCACTGATAGTTCAAATAGCGCTAATTTAATGGTTTTTGTAAGATATGTGTATAATTTCAAACTTCATGAAGATTTGCTGTTTTGTAGAAATTTTTTCTACGACTACTAAAGGAATAGATATCTTTAGCAAGGTAAATGAATTTTTTTCAGAAAATGAACTTTATTGGCTAAAATGTATTGGTGTTTGCACTGATGGTGCTGCGGCTATGACCGGAAACATTTCGGGATTTATATCAGAGGTGAAAAAACTTAGTCCAAACGCCAGAAACATTCACTGTATTATTCATAGAGAACATTTAGTTTTTCGAAAAATGGGAGACGAACTGAATAAAGTTTTATCAGATGTTTCTAACGTAGTTAATTTTATAAAGCGTCAGGCAACCTGTACAAGACTTTTTCTTATTCTATATAAAGAAATGGGCTCAAATTATGAAACCTTATTATATCACACTGAAGTAAGGTGGTTATCACGCGGAAAAGTTTTGAAAAGAGTTTTGGAACTAGACGATGAGCTTCGAATATTTCTCCTTGATAAAAAGCCGAATCTCTCAGCTTATTTTTGGGATCAAAACTGGATATTCCTAATGTCTTATCTAGTTGATTTTTTTGAAAAAGTGAATGAATTGAATCTTTCTCTGCAAGGAAAAAGCACCACAATATTAACTCTAAACACCAAGATTCAACTTTTCAAGAAAAACTTTCTATTTGGTGTTCTAGTTTTGAGCAGGGAAACACAGATACGTTTGTTTCCTTGCATGATTTTGTTTTGGAAAATAACATTTCATTGCCAATAGAAGTTAAAAGAATAATTACAAGTCATGTTATGGAATCGACTCAATATTTTTAAAAATATTATCAAATTTGAACCAAAAAAAGAAGACGATTGGATAAGAACACCATTTGCAAATAATTTACACTTTGCTCATCTTTCTTGGCCATTACAAGAGGAGTTAATAGACATGAGGTCGGATTCTACTCTTGAGTCAGAATTTGCTAGAAGTGATGTGTCAGAGTTTTGGATAAAACGACAAAAAGAATATCCTTCATTATCAGACATGGCTTTAAATATTTTGATCCCGTTCGCAACAACTTCCCTATGCGAATCTGCATTCTCATCACTACTGTATATTAAAAACAGGCATAGAACTTGTTTATCTGCAGTATCATTAGAAAATAATCTGAGAATCGCAATATCAGATATAAAACCGGATATTGATTTATTGTGCAGCAGTACCCAGGCACATCCATCACATTACATAAATATCGAATATAGAGCTCGGATTATTTTTTAAGTTCAATATCACTTTCTTTCTTAATTAAATTTAAAGTTTGTTTTTACCTTTTCTTTGTATAATATTATGTGAATAAAATAAATACAAAAATAAATTAAATAAAAATACCAGTTTTTTCAATACCTGAAAATTATCACACACAAAATATTTAATCTGAAAATTACAGGCTGTGTTCAATATACTGTACACAGGGGGCCGCGAGTTAAACTGTTGTCCTCAGGGGGGCCGCGGCACGAAAAAGTTTAAGAACCACTGCCCTAGGCCAGGTGGAAACTTTACAGAGTCAGACACACAGAACAACTAATACACTTACAAAATACATCTACATAATACCCTGCAAATCACCAGATAGGTGGGTGGCAGGGAGTGCAGCGCACCAAAGCATATCTAATAAGTTCCATTGCGGGAATCACTCTCTTGTTAAGATCCCCTATGGTCCTTGATATCACTCGGTCCTACAGTCGATATCTCGTATTTTATTCTCGTGATCGTGCCTGCCCATGTACGTAGGTGCCTCTAATATTCCTGAGACCTCCTCTAATAGAACTTCCGACCTAAATTTCTCCAGAAGCCTTAACCTAGCGCTAAGTCTGCGATCCTCTAGCGATATCCAATTCAAATCATTCAAGAGTGATGTGACGCTTAATTTTTGCTCATATTTTTGCTTAACGAATCTGGCTGCTCTGCGTTGGAATCTTTCTAACTCAACTATCTGTCCCTTTTCGTACGGATCCCATATGCTGGAAGCGTATTCGACCTGAGATCTGACCAATGATAAATAACACGTTTCTCATACCTGTTATGTGCTACTTCTTACTGTTCTGCCTACGAAGCCCAATTTCTTATTGGCTGCGCTACGATCCTTCGAATATGCATATTCCACGATAGATCACGACAAATGGTGACTCCTAAATATTTAACGTATTCGGCAGATTGGATATTCAATCTATCAATTCTGTACTCCTAGTCTAATTCCTTGTTCTTGCCCTTCCAGAAACACAAAAGAGAACATTTGCTCTGATAAATTTCGATTTGCCAATATTGACACGATGTTGAAAGGGAGTTTAAATCTTCCTGGAACGATTTTTGGTCATTCTGGCCCTTTATCTCCTTATATAAAACGGTGTCATCTGCGAAAAGTCTGATTTTGCAGCGAACTACCGAGCAGATATCGTTTATATACATATTAGGAAAAGTAGTGGGCCTATGACACTACCTTGTGGAACACCTGATGCAACTTAAACTAGGTAGAAAGATTTCCCATTACTAATTGTTCTCCATTGGAGAGGAAGTCTTATAACCAAATCACGATATTCGGGATTATGGCGTACTTTCCTAGCTTTCCTATTAATTTCGTATGGTGTACATTATCGAACGCCTTTTTATAAAATCTTTTATATCCGTTCGTCAGATATTTATATATTTATTTATATACAGTGTGTATTTAAATTCCACAGACAAACTTCTAGCGCTTGTAGGTGGGTTCGAGGTATGCTCCGAAGAATTAGTCCGAGTTTCCTGCGTCGCCTCATTACCGAGATACAGGTCGATGAATGTGCCGTTGCCTCTGTGTGGTTCGCAACCGTCTCTGCGTCTCTGTGGCTGTTTGCAGTTGCGTAGTTGGGATTTCTATCCGCGGTTCAACGTGACTGGTCTGGCCGCATTGAACTGCACTCCTTGATTCCTCGATCAGTAACTTGTTAGCCTGACACGTGCCACCACCTCACTGTTGTGGTTTTGTTTGAATTAGTGCATGAGAGACTTCAGCAATGGATGCGTATACGTGGAAAGAAATGACTGCTATGCTCCTTGCGTACGATGCAGCAGGCAGAAATGGCAGGAAGACTCAGCGGATGTATCAGGGACACTTTTCTAATCGTCCACTTCCGCACCACAGCACGTTTGCGTCCATAAATCGCTTTGAGGAAGCGGTCTTGGATATGGTTGCTGACGAACCGTCGACCAGCATGCACCGACATGGACACGCCAAGCATGCATCTCACACTGCCGTTTGGCAGATCGTGCATGAGCAGAAGCTACACCCGTATCATCTGCAAGAAATGCAGGCAGGAGTTTATTCAGTGGTTCTTCCAGTGCTGTGCTGCAGAGCCCCGGTTCCCCAGCGTCCTGCTCTACACAGATGAGGCGACCTTCACTCTTGTCCGTTTTCACCATCTAAGTACACTAAGGGACTTCCATTAATTACGTAAGAGATCTTAAGCCACGTTTTGAAATTTCGTTCCTAACACTGAAGAAAACGATATTTACCGTCCCATGTTATTTGAACATTAGGACGTAAAGATTCTTCATATCCAGCCCTCTCAGAGTCTAATGTAATTAAATGAGTCTAATAACTACCGGCTACAGATCGAGGAATCAAGATGTGCAGTCACGTCGAACTGCGCATAGCAGTCCCAAATATGCTACTACAAGCAGCGACAGAGGCGCGGGGATTGTTGCAAACCCTACATTTACATAAATACCCTGCAAGCCGCCAGAGCGTTTGGTAGGGGGTGTCACAACACCAAGTGAACTCTAACTAATTCCTCTGTTTGACTGTATTATCGCGTCTGGGAAAAAGGATCTGTACTATTTCTCTGTTCTAGCGATTGTTTCTACATATTTTCTCCTGCACTCTGATCTAACATTACGCTCACTAACACCGATGGGGACGACCATTCCTTGTACGTCTTCAACAAATTCGTAGTTTTCAAATTCAATTCTTCTTCTGCAACATCTTCCATTTCAGATCCCTCAATATCTCTGGTACACTCGCATCATTCCGATATTCTCCTTTCACGAATCTAGCCGCTCTACGCTGAACCATTTCGAGCTCCCTAGTTAGGCCATCCTCGAAGGGGTCCCAGACTGCGCAACAGTATTCCACTACGGGTCGGATTAGAGAAAAGTATGCGATTTCCTTCACATTCGAGGGGCATCCCCGCAGGACTCTAGAGGAAAGCCCTTGAACTCTGTTTGCCGATGCTATAACGGTTTTCATATGCTCTCTACTAGACAAATTGCTACTGAGAGTTACTCCTAGGTATTTGTAGCTATTGACGTATTTTAGCTTTAATTCAGATATTTGGTACGGGTAACGGTTGAAATTCATGGAGCGGGTGAAATACATTGCGGCGAATTTCTCTATATTCAGGTCGAGTTGCCAATCTTTACACCATTTCGTAATAGCCTGGGGGTCCTTTTCCAAATTCTCCTGGTCGTGTATTGTGTTGATTTCTCTATACACAAGTGTGTAATCCGCGAAGACTCTAACTTGACACTTTATATTATCCGCTAAATCATTTATATACAGGGGCAACGGTACATTCATCGGCCTGTGTCTCAGTAATGAGGCGACGCAGACAACCAGGACTAATTTTTCGGAGCATATCCCGAACCCACCTACAAGCCCTAGAAGTTTGTCGGTGGAATGTAAATACACCCGGTATTTATTTATATATTAATTTACTTACATATTTTGGGGTTTATCATTCTTCCTTCCCTCATATCTATTTAAAGAATGATAGGATCGTATATAAAGTAACATCGTTTGATAGCATGTGGCTTACACATGGTTTTCATTCCATTAACAATTTCGTGTCTCATCTAGAAGTTAAACTGTGAATGTTCAACTTTCCAAAAAGCTATTTGTTTGCGATGGCTCTGCCGGAGAGTTTGGGGACGTTTAAGTAGCAAGAAACTGAACTACTATATTCACAGCATTCTGCGACCCTAAACTAGAAATTATATCCGGAAATTCTGATTTCAACGTGAGTTGTCATTTTGATATTGTAAAATATATATATTTAATTGTTACTCTGTATATTTTATTTAAATTTCTATTCTGTATATAGGTTAAAAATTGTAATTCTGTGAAAACAAAAATTATAGCTTATATGTAAGAATCGGTGCCAGACAAAACAGCAATTCCCAAAGAGCTAGTGGACATAAGAGCAAGTGGACGTAAGAGCAAGTTATGTCCACTATCTTGCAGTAATGAGAAGAAAACCCTTACTATATGAACATTAAATGGTCAATGAATTTTTAGAAGAATGGGATTTTGAATTACAGAAAACTGATTTTAGGGGAAGGTGTCAGACACTATTTCGAATAACAGACTTGGAGGAGTGTTGACTCAGAACCGATATTATCTTTTAGATATTATATGTTCTGAGTCATCCCTTTTTAACCTTTTCCCCTTGTTCCACCCCTACAAATACGGCTGGAGTAGTGTTTTTGTTAACCACAAGTACACGATGTAGGCTCTATATCATTTTATTAAAGCGCTATCCTCATTTACTAATCCTAGTACTTCGCTACTCTTTCTATCTTACCATAACTCAAGACCTCCAGCTTTCTGACATCCTCTTTCCTAAGGGTCCATGTCTTGCAACCATAATGGTTGCTACACTCCGGATTACAGATTTCACTAACTGCTTCTTGATTTCTCTTTTAAATTAATCCCTGTCCTTCCAGTCTAGACCAATTTTCGTTAGTGTCTCCATTAACTTGGGCCTGAGAACTCGGTCGAAAGCGTTCTCAAAGTCTACAAAACATACATAAACATCTTGGATATATCCTATATTTTTATTGGTAACCATGAAATTACATATACTACAATTCTAAATATACAATTTGAAAAACAAGATGGAAACCAACAGTTACAAATAATCTAATTACAGGAGAAAACATGTAGATTCACCTGTACATTTAAAAAAAATTATATTAAGTAAATATACACCAAATTTTACATTAAATATACAGAAAATTCATTTATAAAAATCTATTAAATATACACTAAATATTAAATACACAAGAAATTAGAAAAATTCAATGTCCTTTAAATAGAATTATTTTTGTGTTTATACTCCTGACAAAATCACGCTTCATCTCTGATGTATAACTTTTTCCCAAATGATAGCCTTATTTTAAATACTCAAGTAAATTTGGGCGGCTTAAACGAGTAATATGATTTTCCTCCACAGGGTGGTCAATATATGGTCTTTGAAGTGATCAAAGGTTGATACCTCCTGGTTCAGGGCTTCAACCATTAATGCAGGTAAAATACCCGGTATGGTTATTTTCCCTGAAGCACTGAAAATTCTAAAGACTCTTTCTGCTGCCTTACATAAATTTTCAACATCTTAGCATGGAAGAACCAAGCCTCCTTTACTCTTTCTGTGAAGAACGCGCAACGGTTTAACTTCATCAGAGCCAGAAGATCCTAGATTATGAAACACTGTTTTTCGATTAGATACTGATGTTATTGAAAACAATCAACAGTGTAGAAGTACAACGTAAAACTTACCCAAATATTCCTCATCATTAACGACAGGGAGTGGCGGAGACGTTAGTCTTAGTTATGGCGGTTTTCTTGGAGTGCACCTTTTCATCATCATAATGATGAGGAAATTCAAAACTGACGGGGTCGCGTCTGATTTTAGCCATTGACCACCGAACGTCCCTTGATCAAAACACTCTTCGGAAAAATGTTTCGAACATACTTTGGAATTTCACCGCTGTCGTGAAACTCTCTTTTCAATGCGACTACCCACTTCTTTTTCAGTTTTTCATTTGAAGGAAAACTAATTTCCAAAAAAAGTAAGTTACAGTAAATTCCAGAATTACTTTACATACAAGATCCGCAAACATTAGGCACTTGCCGAAGTTGACGTTAACGTTCACTCCGATAGCATAAAATAAGAAAATTATTTACGAATAAACCATGCTCTACTCAGCGTCTTGCCACAAGTCACGTGACTACTGCTTGCTCATGTCGTCCTCACCCAAATGACGTCACGCTCAGTTTATCGTATTAAAGGTCTATGAATTACCCCAATTTGTCTTTTGTCTGGCTGGCTCTATCTTAAGGCCAAGAAGCACGGCACGATTTCTGCGCGATTCCGTCGAGTAAGACGGCGCTCTCGACCAAGTCGACTCGACCGTATACCGCAATCACCAATCACAGAGCTGACGCTGAACACGTGACACGTGCATAGAGAAGCAATGGTTGAAAGTGTTGCAAATATCGGCTAGCAGGGGAGACGGGATGGCCCATGGCCAGCCCCTCCATCTGTCTATAAAATTTGTTAAATTTAAAATAATTTTGACCTACATACACTTTAATAAGACAAATCAAATCGTGGGATAACTCACGTTGGACATTGGACTTGGCGAGTATGTTTAAATAATGACAGAGCGCTCTATAATGTAATTCTTCGTATTTTCTTTGGTTCACGACAACCTCCGTCTAGGGCAGTGATGGCGAACCTATGGCATGCGTGCCATAAGTGGCACGCAGGAGGATTTTGGTTGGCACGACAAGGAAAGGCAAAAAACAATCAAAGCATATATCGTACAAAGTTAGTGCAGCAAAAACATGTGCTATTTAGTTAGCTATTGTAAACATTAGTTTTATGGTTACAAACGTCAGTGTATTACGTCTTGATAACGAATTTAATTACGTTGGCACGCAAAAAAAAAATCAAGAACTTTTTTATGGCACGCGAGGCTGAATATATTCGACAATTTCGGTGATATTGGCACACGGGCAATAGAAGGTTCGCCATCACTTCTCTAGTGCTAGTTCCTTCAGGAAATTGTTAAAGAATCCCTGCTCCTTCTGCCTCTTAATCCACTCCCTGGCCCAGACTTACTTTTTATCGTCTTCTCTTAAGAACTCATCTATCAGCAAGAGCAAGACTGCGTTTCTCTTTCGATTCATTTTCTTGTTCATAATGATATTCACGCAGCGCAGGTCGACACAATACTTTCAGCTGTCCAGGCAGGGCAATGGAGACCTGCGATTGGTCGACAGCACTGTGACGTATTTCGATAACCAGCGATCTGAGCGACGTAGACGCAACCAAATCGAAAGATGGATGTTCTGTTTTTCATGCATCGACTATCGGTCGTATGTCGCTCTCGACAGAATCGAGCCGAAATCGTACCGTGTTTCATGGCCTTTATATTTATAATCCCTACGTCCTAAGTACACTGGTTATTCAATTCTGACAGCAGAGAGGGGAGATGAGCAGAGGGGGGAGATGGGCAGAAGGGGGGAGAAGGGGAGATGGATGGGGAAGGGGGATAATAGGCGAGGGGTGTAGATGTGTTAGTGGGATGGATGGTGAAGGGGATGAATGGGAAGATGCACGTATGTGGCGTGGTGTTGTGAGCGAGGATGTAGAGTTTGAATTATTTGGTAGTATATTATGGCGGCTTCGCTAATTAAAGCCTATTTTATGGTATTCAAGTGTCTTTTATGCGAAATCATAAATAGTTTATACGCTTAAACAGGGAATAAGCCCTTAATCTTAATGGTCTTTACTCTTTTCACGAGGCGCATTTACCGAAAGAAAGAGATTTTTGTCGGATTTGAGTCTCTTTGTTAGATATATCGTTTCAAAGAATATACTAAGAGAAAAGGTTGGATCTTGATAGGGAGGGTTATAGTTCTGTTGGTTATAGAATTGTAATGTACTCAAGTAATGAATATTTTTTTATATTTCATGTATTTATTATAAAAATGGAAAATTAATTCATTTGTTTGTAAATTTTAAATATTCCTCTTATGACAGGTTGAACCTAGTAAAGATCCACGGGAAGATAGCCTCTAATTTAGACATAATAGTTCAATTAGATAACGCTTGAGTTCGCCAAATTCGAATTTATGATAAATTAGTTCATCTTATCGACATCCTCCGTCTTACTATATCAGGGATACGCGTAATGATCGCATGGTTACCACCGAAATTGATAATGGAAAGATAAATGAACATAGCGGCATTATTTTGCTATCTCTAGGCAATGCTTCAGGAGAATGTGTTACGATAACGTGCCCATGGCGCAGTGACGTGTGTGGTGCCTTTCAGCGGATAGTCCAGTCTGATATGCAAATTTACATTTGGTGAATGGGAAATCGGGTTTTCTACATACATAGTGTGAAAGATTGCTAAAAGACAAAATTACGTGCTGAATTCGAGTCAATGTATTTGCAATTCGAAAGATCTCTTCCGAAATATTTAGTCCAGGACCGTTTATCATCGATAAACCGGCAAACGTGCGATGACCCCAAAGAGTCACGGACTAAAACGCGAATCTACACGATCGCTCGCTTGATGCCGAATCCGCACCGAGAGGTATTCGAGTTCATCGGATGCGAGGGTATCCGCGCTCAGGGCATGGCGAGAGCATCTCTACTTCTTTCTAGATGACTTTCGATAGGTCAATGCGTGTGAAGCGCGACCCTATTCCTTTTGATGGTGGCGAAATGTATCGCTTTTTTCGGCTTGACCGATCGATGGGATTTCAGCGGCCATGCAATGGACGGGTCGCTGCTGGGGTTGAGTCAGCTCACAACGATGGATTAATTTCAATCGGAAAGAGAAGGACAAAGGCCTCCAGCCACGTGGATACGGCTGTTTGGTGGAGGAGTGAAATGGTCCCGTAGAGCGGCGAGCCGTGGTGGAGGGTGGGAGGAGAGGGTGGGAGGAGAGGGGGGAGAGGAGAGGGTGGGAGGAGAGGGGGGTGAGGAGAGGGGGGAGAGGAGAGGGGGGAGGAGATTTTCTCCTTCAAAGTGGAGGAATAAGGGGAGATAGAGTGGATGATAAAAATCGTTTCAGTTAACTACAATAAGCGAATTTAGAAAGTGAAGAGAATATTGTTAAAAACATATCCATAAAAGTTTGTGTTTACTAAGGCACAAAGTGCAAGGAGTTAACGTTTATTAATTTAGAATCAGTGAATTGGTGACTAGCTTCTCTAAAAATCTTAAACGATTTCAGATGCCGCGTACCAGTTGCTCGATTTAAAAATAGTGTTCACCAACTATATTATATAAATAATGTATTTTTTGATTACATCGGGTCAATACTTCAAAGTTTGAATGGAACTCATCACTAGGTAATTAATATTTCCCCCGTTTAATGCAGACTACACAATTTCTGAATATTATCTAATTTATAATTATTTTTGCAACTGGGTTCAATTTTATAAAAGTTGAATTTCCATTTTTTGTCTATCGAGCCACGCCTATCTATTATGCCGCTTTTTTACGCAAAATACGTCTTTTAACGCTGAATCCTAATAATGACGTCGATCACACAGAAATAAATTCTAATTCCCATAAGTCTATCATTTGAATTAACCTAAACTCGAATTGAATTAATTTTACCGATCGAAATCCTTATATCTTTCAAGTTACCTTTTCTATTACTCGAATCTTCCATTACTCGAATGAGAACACATTTCAAAACTCATTTTTTTTCCTTAAGTCGAACTTTCTGGTGAATCCGTCTTCCCATATTCATGATATTTCGCCTCACCACAAGACTATTAAGTGTGCTGTCTTCAACGGCCTGAACAACAAGATCCTTTATCATTAACACTCTCCCCATTGAGAGTAGGAATAAAGTATTGCCATTGACTAAATGCCCGTTTTTAGGAAAATCATATTAGTGCTTTGAAATGAATATTCCCCATCTGGAAACCACAGATGCTTTCGAACATTTATGGCTTGCATCCCATAGATCCTGTCTTACAGTATCGCTCATTAACGAGCAATATTCTACATTCTGTTTCCCTCTGTTGTGCTGAGTATAGAAAGAGTTGGAAAGGATATCAGGAAGTTAGGAAAGTGTAGAGTTTACCACAAAAAGAAGCGTTTCGTGAGATAGAGAATTTGAAACTAAACGATATAGTTTAAATGAACGTACATATACCATTAGACGACGAAACACCTAGACAGTCTCATTGGCTACTCCTTCGATATTAGTGTAAAGAACTAAACATACTCTATTTGACTAGTTCCACACATATTGCTTGAAGACATTCTTATATAAGTAATTAGAGAAGCCTGCATTTCAAATTTGAAATGTTGCCAGCATTTTTAATAATAAACACAGAGAAGTTTAAAAGGTTTATTGAATATTATTTTTAAACATTTCATATCAACAATGCTTAAGTACTTAGCGTAAATGCTCTTACTATGACGGAAAAGGAAATTATATTCCCGTATCCCCCTCCCTCCCTCCCTCCCCTTCCTCCTCCCTCCCTCTCGCTCGCTACATCTAACAGTAAGTAAATGCTTCGTATTTCTATCGTATGTCGTATGAGTATTGAGAAAATAATAGGAACCTCGAGTCTCGAAAATGATATCCATTGTTCAGGAAACTTATCGATAAAAGCGCGATATTTGGTCAAAATTTTCCACGCATTCCTTAAATATGAGTAATTTCTAACGGAAGGTGTAAATCGACGATAAGAATAAGAAACTTTGTATATTCTTCTTTAATACAGCTCAGGTACGGTGGCTGTAGATCAATTTTTTTTTAATTTTAAATTTCAAAAGAGTGGAAATATTGCATTTTACTTGTTATCTTACGGAAAACAGAAGTTATCTCTTGGAGTCGAACCCAGGTCTGTTTTCGTGATTTTTTTCGTTATTGCCTTTTAACATATTGCAGCCGAGCGTCATTAATAGATGACGCTCAGACTTTTGCCGAGATCCGAGTGCTATCCATAGACGACGGGCAACTACGCAGATCTGTTTCGGCTTTCAAACTCTCGTCCACTCCCATTTCTGCAGGTATAACTCTCGAACCTTTACAGCGGTCACATTTGAGGCCTGCCTTTCATGTGCTATGCGTCGGTTCTTCGTCCGAGTTTTTATTTTTTGTAACAGCGGCATTTTTCAATAGGCGTTTCTGTCGAGGTGTTTTATTTCTCCGTATTTTCCTAACTTTTGCTATGTTGTTTTAATATTCCCTTTTTTTTATAAAAGCTTTTAATATTTTCTTTAATTTTTGATTTCGGTGATGTTAATAAATTCTCCTATACAAAAAATTCAGTTATAATAAAATGACCTTGTACGAATACTGATTGTCCATCATACACGCCCTTGCAAAGGAAACTACTCAGCAGAATTAGTCCGTATTTTGGAGACCCTCTATAATATCAATAGATTCAGATTTTCCAAAATACCGTGAAAAAAGAAATGATAGGAGTGTCCAAAAGAGGTGTAGGCAATGTTCAAAAAACAAAAGAAAACTGCGAATTTCGACAAAAAACGGTTACTTTCAACAAAAAAATAATAATTTGCATTCGAATAGGATAAGTAGACTATTAAGAAGGAATATCACAGAAAAAAATCCTCGGATTTCAGAAATTCTCGGAAAATACTATTCGGGCTGAAAGTGTTAATACGTGATTCGTTCATTCCTGCCAAATTTCCAACTCGTACCTACTCGGAAATTAAAATAAATCGCGTCTAAAAAGTAGCTGCAAAAGTGTCTAGACATGAAAACAAGAATCCTACGCCTATTATAGAGATACTTTACGACAGGAATGTCCAACCTTTTTCTGTAAGGTGCCACATATTATGCTGAAAATGTGTCGCGTGCCACTTAATATTTTTGCATTGGTGGTAGTCTAGATGGCAGGGGCAACACGGAGGGAAGCAGCCGTTTTATATACTTGTTTCGAAGATGGACCTGTCTATGGTCCTTTTGAATGCGGGTTGGAAGATTTTTAAGATCATTAATACTATCAACAATGAATACGATATACTAAACCAAGATTTCCGGCAAAAGTGAAATGAAATTTTAAAAAGTTTATCAACTGCTTTCAAAACATATGAGCTAATAACATACTGAATGTACAATTTGAATTTGTTAATAATATAAATTATTAAAATGTCGTTATTACTGCGGCTCTACTCCTCCGTTTCCATGTTGTTAGTAATCGAGATGGCAAGAGATTCACGGTGGATCAGTCACGATTCCTGCTGAGAAGATGGTCTCGCCTCTGTCTCTTGCGGTTGCTGGTTTAAAGTTTACTTTGACTTTATCCCAATCAGAAAATAGTAAAAATGTTAAATTGACGTAAGCCACATTTCAATAAAAAAAAAGAGGTTTCTTAAAATCTCAGAACTGGCTAGTCAGACCAATTCATTCTCATGGTTCTTAAATTGTAATTTTGTGAACATATGATACTATGATAGCGAAGATTCGTAATGTAAGTGGCGCCAGTATCAATTCTGTCTTGTCCACCTGAGCCGCATAACATGCGAACACTAATTCGCAACATTTTCGAATTTTTTGTATTTTCATTGAGGAATTTCCGACTTTGTTATAAAGGAGCTTCGATCCCAGAGGCTACGTTAAGCGAGGTATACCTGTATACTAAATAGGAGTGGGGCAGTTATTTTGAAATTTGAATAACTTGGACAGAGCTGAAACGAATCGAGCAAGCCTTTTTTCGTTGGCATTTTCAAATATCTTAAAAATGATATATCAATGCGGAATTTTCACAGTTATGCCGATAAATCTATGAAAATGAATTTACATATAGTAGCAATTCAAATTTCATTCGAAAAAGGTGAAAAATTACGTTTTACCACTATTTTTTCGTGATTTTTACGTATTTATTCAATTCATCGCCATCACAACTGCAATTTCTGAAGTCTATCTTTGACTAGATCCTAACGCGTAAGAAATGTATAAAAATTGTGGTATATAGTATGAATTTTGGGAGATTTTCGGATGATATTTGAATTTCACGATATGGACATTAATATTTATAATTTTCTCACGAACTAAATGGAAATCTCGCCAAATAGAGCATTGCTGAATACAGGAGAAGAGAAACGAAACAGGATAGACAGAAAAGATTGAACGATCAGAAAAACGAAAAGCGAAGCATAGAGCTAATGGTTAACCAGAATGAACAGTAAATCGATTGGCAAGCAAAAGATTTATATGTGCTAGTAAACTAGTATATGAAAGTTCATTACGATCTGAGTAGCGATTATTGTAGATCGAGTTCTTCATATTTATTTAACAAAATTCATATATAATTAATTAGTATATTTAACGAATAAATCTTCATTAACCTATATATTTGACAAACAACTTTTATACTCCCATGACTATTGCTACTTTCTGGAACGTTCGTTTTGTGGATTTTATATTTATATTTTTACGTTTTGTTTCATTAATGTTTATTTTATTTGACGTAGTACTTAATTCAGGCATGCCCGTCATATTTGACGGGCAATTTCGCTAGTATCAGTATAAAACTGGAATAAAAAATCTTATGACATCGTAATTTACTTGACGTTATTTTCAACCATTGTTGTCGAAAGCTTGTTTTTGTCACCTTGCTTAACATTTTAATGGTAGAAAAAGATTGTTTTGCATTACGTTACGAAGCGAAATTATCCTCAACTCCTTCTTCATTTTTCTTCATCAACTCATACTGACTAAATTGGAACATTTGATTACGTTTACTACTGATAGTTACACTATTTATTCTTTGCTTTATGACTTTATTATATATAGTCATAATTGTTGAATAATTGACTACGTTTCAAGGGTCAACAAAATTACGCCACTTTAAATTTTTACGGCGTAATACATGGCTTTGTGATTGACTAATTTATCGAAGTGAAAGCAAATTTATCTCTTCCCCCCTTCTCTCATACTAAAATGTCCTACAATATTTCGAAATTCTCCTTGGTTACTAAGTCACTTTTCTTCCACAAATAGTACCTGGTAAATTCTAAATAAAAAAATGCGCAAATATTTATAAAGTTCAGGAACCTGGAGAAGGAAACTTAGTAGCAATCGTCAACTCAAAACGATAATTTACGACTGGAAAATAATTTGAAATCTTAGCAATGGAAACATTTTCATTCCATCAAGAAATAATTCCATAATCACGTAAAAGCATTTAAAATATTATGTAAGAGCAGGTGAAATTTAACAGCTAACGATCGAAAATGTATTCTAACAAACGGAAGAAAGCTTGGTCCCCCTCCCCTTCTCACCCATTCTACTCTCTATCGTTCTCCCTACATCCTCCTCTCTACAAGTCCTCCGCTTTGATTTTTCGTGAGTAAAATCCGTCGCAGGGAAGGTGTCCGCTATACGTCGCAGTGACGCGTACGACGCAGGTTCGGGACAGAGGTCAAAAATCGAAAAGAGAGCGGGCAGAGGAAAGAGAGGGAGATGACGAGAGGACGGGGAAAAGATAATAGGGGACGTGAATAGGTAGGAGGGGAAGGGAAGAGGTATGAGGGGAATTGAATTGGTAGGAGGGGAATGGGATAGGTATTTAGGGAAGTGAATAGGTAGGGGGGGGAATGGAATAGAAAGGAGGGGAAGGGGATAGGTAGGAGGGGAAGGGGATATGTAGGAGGGGAAGGGGATATGTAGGAGGAGAAGGGAATAGGAAGGAGGAGAAGGGAATAGGAAGGAGGGGAAGGGAATAGGAAGGAGGGGAAGGGAATAGGAAGGAGGGGAAGGGAATAGGAAGGAGGGGAAGGAAATAGGTAGGAGGGGAAGGGAAGTGAAGTGGCAGCTACGGAAGAGAATATGGAGGGGAAAGGACCTGGTAGGAGATGATTAGAAGAGGAAAATTATTAGGAGGAGAAGAGATGAAGTAGGAAGAGAAAGGAAGGGAAGGGAAGAAGGGAAGGGGTAGTAGAGTAAAAGAGGAGGTTGGAGAGAAAGATGAGGTAGATGTATGGACAGTAGAGGGAGAAAGGAAAGGAGAAGAAGCGGGGAAGAGAATATGTAGGGAGAAGGAAAAGACGAAAATAGGTAAGTTCTATCAGGGAGGTGGGAAATCTTTTTTCGTTAGAAGGCCAAAAGTCGCTCCAAATAGTCTCCACGAGGCTGCAGTTTATCGTGGACAGTGGAAATTATATGCGCAATGTAATGCCGGCCCTGGTCGAGGGGTGGCAAGCGTGTTTAGCTCCCAAAGCTAGGGTCGTTTGCTCGAATCCTGCCGAGGGCATCCCCGTGCGTGTTCGTCCTTGTTATTGTTGTTACGATATTCAGTATAATTAGTCCTGTGCTGTCTCTGAATTCCTGCCAATAAATAAATAATTAAAATAAATAAATAAAATAAGTTATTGTATTTTTCCCATGATGCATATGTTCATAAATCGAACAAGTAATGTTTCATTCCTTCACATTTACCAAATTTTTTTTAAATACGAAAAATTAAACAATTGAATGCCTTTTAAAGAACCATGTTGCATTCTTTAGCATTTACCAAAATTAAATAAAAATTACGAAGATACTAACACAATTTAATGACTTTTGAAGAAAAGTTGGCATTCCTTCACATTTACTAAAATGAAATAAAAATATGACGAAACAAAAACAATTTAATGACTTTTTGCTTGTTTTTTGTTAACTAAGAACTTAATGTTCGGTTCCAGCACTGTTGTCTTCAGGTTCAATAGGTCTTTCAAGTGACTGTCATCTAACTAACTAACTAGCTATTCCTCACGTTTCATCTAACGTTTAGACTTGGCACATAGGGTCTGTTGATGCAGAATGCAGTGAAACGAAATTATGCCATCCGGTTTTGGTAGTCCCCTGTTTAGCAAAGCAAAAAAACCTTCACGTTTTGCCCTCACGGCAGGTGCATCGTGTATCTAACGAGATTACACAAATTCAGTTTTCCTTCGAGATGTTTCTCCTGAAAGGAAGTAAAAATGCCATTCCACGTGTTTATCCCGTAAGCGTAGCCGAAGTCAGTAACTCTACAGGGCACTTAAAATCTGGATTCAAAACACGAATAAAAATTGACAATTGTGTAGAGTCAGTAATATCAGTGGACTCGTCTAGAGCAAAGGAATAATAAATTTGCCAGATTTTACGAAGTTTTTCGGTGACGTTGGCAGCCAATTCATGCTGCCGATCGGTTATTAATCATGTTTATTTATCATTGAAGTATCTAAAACAAAAAAAATTAAACTGATCTAATAAAGCAATTTTTGGCAATAAGCGTCTCGGAACAAAACTTCGCATCGCATTTCAGTTTGTGTTTGTTTAGAAGAATATGCAAAAAGGCCGCAGGTTCCCCGCCCCTGGTCTACTCCATTATTACTGTGCAGTATGGACATCTACATCTACATGATACCCTGCAAATCACTAGAGTAGTGGGTGGCAGGGGGTGCAGCGCACCAAAACCTACCTAATAACGTTCCTCGTGGGAATCACTCTCCTATTATGATCCCGTATAGGAGATTTGCCCTTTCTCTCTCATTCCCTATCCCGTGTTATTTTTTGTATAGCTCTATCTCTCTCTAAAGATAGCCTCTTCTATGGAAGGTGCGAATAAGCAAATCTTACCACCAAAATCATTATTTATTGCTTTCTTTTAGTGTTTTCAATTTTATTTTCCTGATTTATAGAAGGAAATTTGCTCTTTAATAGTTCTGAATTTTTTAATTACAAGAAAATAATTGAAATAGCGTAATATATTATTATATGCTACTACAAAGTGATACAAGATCTAGACTACTCATCTGCCCACAAACGTTATTTTCTTTGGTTTTTCTTATGAGTCAGAGATTGAGAGGTATAAGACGAGGGCAGCCGAACAACGAAAACCATTGTTCGGCTCTCTTCGGGCGATGTGCTAGCTTAAGCAATTCTTTCGACACTTGAGACCATTATAATACGATAGAGAGGTCTCTTCCTGGGTCCAAGATCTGTTTACAAAAATAAATCACTGAAGATGCGTGTTCCGGAGCAAGCGATGCGTCATGCCCTTACGCTCCGCTCTTCGCAGGAGAAATATTCTCGTGTCGCTCTCAAGAAGTTAGTCTGAAGTGAATGCTATTACAAAAATCGGTACAACATACATTGTACTAACTTTCTCATATACTAATGCGTCGTTTAGTTATCCTTAGAAAATGAAAATCGTATAAGCCTGTTTTTAGAAAATCCAATTTTTGTTAATGTTGCCTGGAATAATCTAGCCTTATATTATTTTTTGAGAAATATGAACTACACAGTATTATTGAAGACGTAAACTCAAATAAGTGTACGAAATTTGATCAAAGTCGTTACAGCCGTTTTTGAGAAAATCGGATTGTTGTTAAAAATGCGTTGAATAAACTACTGTTAATTATTGAGCAATGCCAACTATTTCTATATATATACTCTGCTCAGTATGATAAAATGCCTAAGTACGAGATTTTATTCATTTTCGCTCTACCGTCTAGGCTCCAGAGCCAGTAACAGACAGACAGACGGCAATGCGAAAACCACTTTTTCAGATTCAGCGACATCTAAAACGTATATTTCCGTAAAAATCTCGATGTCGAATTTTTTCTCGATACTTCGTATGAGAAAGTAAAAATTCAATACAGATAATTCATTGAAGTTATATTTTCTAGTAAATTTCATGGTAAATGGGATAAAGCAAATGCCTTTTTTTAAAAGTTTTAACTTTTCTAATTTTCTTATTACGCGTACATTATGATACATACAACATCATAGCTCCGTTTCTACTGAACGAAATAGGACAAATTTCACCATGTTAATTCTATAATGACTATGAATGACTACTGTACAACTAAAAACTTCATAAGCTTTATCAAACTCTCTTTAAAGCGCTGCAGCCAACCATTGATACACATAAAATCACTTACACCAAGACGCAGTACGAAACAATCAGCCTTTTCTAGCAGCAGGGGATCCGATATTGGTAAATTCGATGCCCGCATCTGGTGGAAACATTCCAATAGTCTTTTTTCAAGATCTTTATGCATTGCACCACGTACACTTCTTTTTAGCGCCGTTCCAGCTTCGGAAAGGTCTTCTATTTTCTTCCTGTTTTTTAGCACCGTTGATAACGTTGGTAAAGAAATTTTAAATTCATTTGCAATTTCTGTTTTGGTGAGCTCCATCTTATCAAAATCATCAATGATTTTGAGTTCAGTATCCAAGCGTAACTCGATTCGTTTTCGCTTTGTACCCACGTTGAACAGCGGTATTTTTCACTTTTGACACAAACCGAATGTTTACTCCACTAAAAAATCTGATGTGCCCAACACATGACTTTCTCCAGATTTGAGGTACAGATATTTAAATTATTATGAATTGCATTATAAGGCAAAATTATTATTTCATATCGTAAAAGAATGCAGTCCTCCTTAATGCCGTAAATTATATTTTGAATACGATTACAGAATTCATCGCTACATGGTGGTGGCGCTGAATACTGGAAATTAAGAAAAAGCAAAATATCTCCGAAATGGATGGTTCTGCGAAAATCTGTTTCAAACAAAACTTGGAAGAAATATTATTTTCTACAACTTTGGTCCTCACGAAGATTAGCAATAACGACTTTTTTAAAGATATTTGACGGAAACCGAAAAACCGATTATTTATAATTAATTCCTAAACAATAACTGCTATGAAAATTTGTTTCGAATAGAAGTTGTAGGAAATTATATTCTCTATAACCTTTGTATAAAATTGTATATACAATAATGATTTTTTAACGGAGAAATATCGCAAAAACCGAATCGGGTTTCGAATAAACCTCAACTTCCGCTTAACCGGTATTGTCCAAAAACTAATCAGTTTTTTGTGCTCATGCCAAAGTGTTATATATGAAATTTGGTATTAATATGACAAGTACTTTTTGAGTTAGAGCGCCCACAATCACATACACCCATCCAGACACACAGAGACACACACACATAAAACATTCCGAAAATAGTCTAATCGTGCTCTAGGGACCTCAAAACGTGTATTTCCGTTGAAATCTCGAAGTCAATTTTTTTCATGATTACAATACTTTCCCCATACTATGTATGGAGAAAGTAAAAAGTGGTTTAAAACGTGTAAATCTCACTTGCACAGAATAAATCGATGTTTGAAAACATTTACGCTAGTCTACATATTACGCCAATGCTCACAGATGTGGCGCGACTTATGCGACTCATGTTTCAGCTCTCGTCGTGTTTCACACTGAACTTGACGGCTCTGGTTACCTCTCCGCAAATGACAAGTGACCTTGACAGCTTGGTATCGTGGAATACACTGTACTAACCGTACTGAAAAGTATGGTTATATGTACTATCTATGGCGCAAACATTGACTTTATAATACATATTAACCATATATTGTATTAAACGAATTTTTAACATGGGAATGAATATCACTTTTGTATGGGAATGAGATCTACTTTGTATACATGAGAACTTCGTATAAACCGATATTGTATTAACGAGGTTTTCCTGTATGTGTGTACGTGTGTGTATATATGTATGTATATATATATATGTGTGTGTGTGTATATATATATATATATATAGGGCAATTTCTTGGATGTCGAACTCTCCATCCGTGAAAACCAAATCCACAACACTTAAAACCCTCCAACCGCCTTCAATATCTCCACTTCCACAGCTGCCACCACCTCCATACTAAAACTTCAATCCCCTATGCCCTAGCTCGCCGATGACGGAGAATCTGCTCCGACAGACTCACTCTCCATCCTCGAAAAAGCATTCCTCAAACGCGGATACCAGCCGCACTTGATCAGCGACTAAATCCGACGGGCAGTCGCACCCAGCACCCCTAACCTACACTCCAACAGCCCCGCAACCCCCGACTCTACCCCCCAACTCACCCTAATCACCACCTTTTATCCCGGCATCCACGATACCCTAAAAAAGCATCTTAAAAGCAGCCCATCCAATCGTCACTTCCTTCCCCAACCAGTTCTCCTTCCTCACCCCCAATCCTCTCCTTCCGCATACCTCCCAACATAGCCAAAATCTTGTGGAGAAAGGAATCCCCATCACCCACTCCTCTGCGCCCTGCAGGGTCCCACCCCTGCCGCAGACCCCGATGCCTAACATGCCCTATAACCCATCCCTCCAACTCATTCTCAAACCCCCCACTAACATCACCTCTCCTAAACTTCCCCTATCAACGGCATCACCCGCAATATAATCTACCTACTAACCTGCACCCAATGCCCCGCCTTTTACGTTGGTCTAACCAGCAATCCCCTCAACATTCGCATTAACGGCCATCGCAACAGCGTTTGTCTTAAACGACAGCTACGCGTGGCCGTTCACGCAAATAATCATATTCTGAATTTCAATGTTTGTTTCACGGTGAGGACTATTCGCGCCCTCCCGGAAGTCGCTTCCGCCCCCGAATTCCGTCAATGGGAATTGGCCCACATCCACATCTTAAACTCTTTCCCTTCTCCCGGCCTCAATCTCAGTTAATATTTCCTCCTTTCCACCCTCTCTTTCCCCTCTACCCCTCCCCCCCCCCCCTGCATCCTCCAATCCCCGACCTTTCCACGCTCCCTTTCCTTCCACCCCTACACCTTCACCCCAGTGTCACTGCCATATCAGTTGTGTCTCTCTTCTGCTGACGAAGGGATCATCCCGAAGCTCCAGTAGCTTCGACAAATTTATCTCTCCAATACCCCAGCGGTTCTCCATCCGCTAAGTGCTCGCTGGGTTTCCTTAAACACCTAGTTGCCCCAAATATCCTCATTTACCTTTCCTCTTCCGCAAGTATTTATATATAAATAAATAAATATCTACATATTCATTCATAAATCACCTCTTGAGACGCTACTTTAGAGTGCTAAACATAAAGGTATAAATTAAAATAATAACTGAGTAGGCTTTTGTTATTCCTAAATAGATTTCAAAATACATACATACTAAAAATGCTTCACCAATTCCCACGTATTACAATAATGCTGGTAAAATTTTCTGGAATCTTCTTCTGGTCCTTGATTGTTAACAACTAACAATTTAAAACCGGAAATGGAACCTGCCGAATATTTAGCTAAAGATTCATAGATGCCGAATCACCGTTCTCGAGTTGTTCTCATTAAATGATAAAATCGTAGATACATAATGACTGAACGGGGTCGCGGCTTTTATTATATAATGAGGAAGGAAAATCCTTCCCATAATCAGATCCGTTTTGTATGAGAGAGAGAGAGAGAAAACAGCTCGAAAAGGAAATGCATTGTGTATGTGTTTGCGTGTGAGGAATGGAGGGAATTGTTTTATTTTAGTTCTCGTGCAATTCCTTATTTGTTCCATTTTATGGCTGAGACCAGTTTAAGGTCTCCGAAACCTCGATCCTGAAATATTCAACTGCTTTCCGGTATCGATCGAAAGAGAGACGCCTGCACCCGGCACGCGAGGACTCATGCTGCACCCCGGGCGAACCTTCCCGCTCCCGTCTGCATCCTTTCTTCGCACCCGACCCTCATGGGACCGGGATACCGAGGCTTCGATGTATCGTTTTTTCTGATGCAAATATCGATTGTGAAGATATTTTTACTGTTGATAACCGAAAGTAGCTATCGGAATTCTGTTAAAAGTAATTAATTTTGGTTTGGTACCAAAAAGACTAAGGAATGCAGTTATATTTATAGGAACGATGAAAAAGGACCGTCAAGGAAACTATTTCGTTTGATGTATATCGTGGTAAAATTTTATTTTTTGGTAAGGACCTTCTCGGAGTGCTTATTTGAATTCGGCTTTGTTTCATGCCTAATTGCCCTTCGTTATTCAAGAAACTAGAGCAGGAAGGGGAATTTCATTCGAAAACTGTTTTCAAAGATTAACTTCGTCAGAGATTGGGAAAATAAACATTTTAGATGAAGAATCCGAATTTTATTAGACGGATTTTCAATGTTTTCGGAACATTCATTGTCTCCATTTAATTCCTAACTTCATTCCTTTAATATTTGTACTTAATAGGGAATCGTTGTTTTCGAATCCAAATTTTTAGTATACGTAGAAAGAAATTTTCAAGATGCGGACTTGATATCTGTCTTGCGCTGGTGATTAAAATACGAAATTAAAAGAAATTAGGATGACACTTTCAACTCATAAATAAGTAGCTGAAAACCAATAAAAGTCATCAATTACATATTTTAATGGAAATGGTCTTTGGCTTCTGAGAAGAAGTAGTACATGATTGAAAATCCCTGCTGAAGATAAATAATACGCCTACCTAAGAATCTAAAATATAAAACAATGAAGCTTAGGACATTTAGGATACTCGTGGATCACTGATAAAAAATGAAACTCAGGAATTCACTTAAGGCACAACCATTCACTGAGGTAATTAGATCAGTGTCTACCTATAGTCGCTCTAAGCAATATTTTGAATTCTGCCTTGTTTTTCTTTAAAAGGATTAGGTAATCCGACCTCTGATGTTTTCACAAACGCATTTTGACCCTCTGGCTAGTCTTGTTCACTTGTACTTCATTGTTTGTTTAGGATTGCCTGCTGCCGCATCATATAAATAAATGCCTTAGCAAACGTTGTGTGTAATGCTTTTTGAAGCAAACGACTTAACCGAATTTTATGAAATTTTCAGGTTGGCATTATGATATAAGGGGCCGTCCATATATTACGTAAGACTTTTGGGGGGGGGGGGGGAGGGGATGTGGATGAATCTTACGTTGTCTTACAAGGGGGGAGGGAGGGTCTACGATTGGTCTTACGTAAGATTTTACTTTAGCGAAAATGCAGTTTGCGTCCCAGAACTGTACTCTGAATGAAACGCATTTAACACCGCTAATGCGGCGCTCCCGCTCTCTAGCGATAGCAGGACTCATTGCCAGTCGAAGCGGGCGCCGACGCGCCGCCACATGAGGGCGCTGCACTTTTATTGCCGAGCTCCCTTGTACCCCCACCCCGCTCCCTGAGTCACACACTGCATGAAGCACGTGCTGCAAGTTCCAACCTGACGCAAGCCGCTACCGGCAGACAGGAGTGCTGCGCGAGGGTACGGCGGGTTTAAATGACTTACTTTCGCTCGAATGATGGGGTATAGAGCAGGAGACTCCATAAAAGGCTCTTTGAAACTTTCAAGCAAAACTGCAGAACAAGCCCAGGAGTAGGCAAATGTCATCTGGCGAAGAGCGAAAGTAGGAGAGAAGTAAGGCTTCTGGGACAAAATCCAAGATGGCGGAGACTAGACAGTGGCGTCACCTTAGAAAACCAGAACTAAGAAAGTGAAAGCATGCAGTACCTTGGAGGGGGGGGGAGGGGGGGGGGGGGGAGGGGAGGGGGGGGTGCCTCGTGTAGACTGCTTTCTATGGTGCTATTTTTTTAGATAAAAACTATAAAATTAGGGTAATTCTACTCGCATTTGAATTCTGTCTTCAAAAATAAGAAACTACAATTTATATTCTATCCAATAGTTGAAGTCCCGAGTTCGTATCCTGACGGGAAGTAATTTTAAAATGCAAATATAAAAACCTCTACATCAATTTACATGTTTTCTTATGGGCAAAAAAATGGGGTAAAAAGGGGCCAAAATAGCCCCTCAGAATAGGAATTTTTCCAGTTTCGGATTTTTTCCTTTGGTTGTGACTAAAAAGCTATAATGCTACCAAATTTCAAGTTTCCAGCACATCTGGAAGTGCCTAATAATTTTGTATCCTCCTATATATATGATATACTAGTCAATATGTGCTTGCATTCTGCAAGCATTTTCAAATTTTAGCCTTTTTGCAAATTCAAATTATACCCAATCGATGTTGTACATAATCATATAACCATGTCAAATTTGGAGTTTGTTGCTCATTTAGAAGTGCCTTATAATTTTAATCCTCGTATAGGGCAATAATGGAGCAAAACAGCCACTAACATTATGAGTTATTACACTCTCAGATTTTTTCCATCTGTTGTAACTAAAAACCCATAATTCTGACAAATTTCAAGTTTGTATCTCATTAAGAAGTGCCTTATAATTATCACACTCGTATAGGGCCGAAAAAGGGCAAAACCAAACATTAAAAATAGGAATTTTTGCAATTTTATCTTAGTTTGCCATGAAAATTCTATAATCGTGCCAAATTTCAAGTCTCTAGGTCCTATGCAGCTGCCTCGCATTTTTTGTTCTCGCATGGTGTCGAAAAGGGGCAAAACCGCCCTTTAAAAATGAGAATTTTTGTAATTTTGTAATTTTACCTTAGGTTGCAATGAAATATCAATAACCGTGCCAAATTTCAAGTCTCTGGGTCCTATGCAGTTGCATCGCCTTTTTTGTTCTCGAATGGGGCAATAATGGGGCAAAACAGCCCCAAAAATGAGGATTATATCAATATCGGATTTCCTTCATTAGGTGTAGTTTAACATTAACAGCATTAAAATATAAGCCTCTGATTCCCATTAAAAGCTTACCCATATGAAAGGATAGAGCTTCTTACCAAGGAAACCTATTGTAAGACCCAGAAAAATTACTACTTTTTTGAGATAAAAACTATAAATTTACGTTAATTCTACTCGGATTTGCATTCCGTCTTCAAAAATAAGAGACTACAATTCATATTCTATCCGATAGTTTAAGTCTTGAGTTCACGTCCTGACGGGAAATAATTTTAAAATGCAAATATAAAAACTACATCAATTTACATGTTTTCTTATGGGCAAAAAATGGGGCAAAAAGGGGCCAAAATAGCCCCTCAACATAGGAATTTCGCCAGTTTCGGATTTTTTCCTTTGGTTGTGACCAAAAACCTATAATCCTACCAAATTTCAAGTTTCTGGCACATCTGGAAGTGCCTCATAATTTTGTATCCTCATATATATATATATATATATATATATATATATATATATATACCATTTTCAATCCAATAGCAACACTTTTCAAGTCAATAACAACACTTTTCAAGTCAATAACAACACTTTTCAAATCAATAGCAACACTAATTAAAATAACCTTCAAGGCTCTTCAAACCATAACGGCATTTCTTACTTGCAATTACGATTCTTATTTATATTATAAAATTAAAGTTGAAGGTAATAATGCTTTAATTAAAGTCATTGTATTGTTTTAAAGGTTCTAACTTTAAATTATGGTTACAATTAAGATAAATGTCATCTCATGACTTTTTAAGACCTAATCTTCATTTATTGTTATTTTATATAATATAATATATTTTTTTATCTTTAGCGTTTTCAACATGTATGTTTTTCTATTTTTATTTTTAATTTTAATTTTAGAAGTGAATAATACTCATGGACAGTAAATGAATACTAGATTCCCAATGTGCAGAGTACTCCGCTTTGAGTATGCGACATATCGAGAGGGAGAGAAATAAAACAGCCCTCGGAAGTTGTATGTGCACTCCCTAAATATGCGTTTGAGACCTGCAATGGAGTTGTTAGGTCGAACCTGTCGTTCTGAGAGGTAAAGAAAAAAACTGCAGACGTAAATGATTCAAGTCAATAACAACACTTTTCAAATCAGTAACAACATTTATTAAAATCGATAACATTTTAAAAATCAATAAGAACATTTTTAAAATCAATAACATCATCTTAGTTATCTTGTAACTTAACTTCAAAAACACGGACAACATATTATTAAACATAATAAAAACAACCTGTATAGCCTGCACTTATTGTTAAATTAATGAGTGTATGGCATTCCTGCCGACGCCAAATTTACGAGCATTTTTAACACGTAATTATTGCAGTCCTGCTGTGTAATTGTTGCAAGACTGTCATTTATTACAGAAATAAGATTCTGTTCCCCTGTTGAAGTAACAAGGAGGCGCTTTGCAGAAGACTTTACTTTTGAGAAGAGGTTCTCAGTGGGGTTAAGCATGCATGAGTATGGAGACAAAAATTTAAGGTGATATATTCCCGAAAGGATAGGTTGCAATTTCTCCTGCTTATGAATCCTAGCATTATCCATTATTAGCCATGATCCCTTATATTCTTCGTTTTCTCTGAGCTTAACCACTAGTTCGCGAACAAACTCCGAAAACTTTTCTGCATTACACGTTCCGTCGCTTACTACTTTAGAGTGCACAACACCTTGATTGTTCATGGCGACAATTAATGTAACACTTCTCCCTCTCACAGTTGGAACGACTACATTTTCTCGTGTCCCTTTTCTAGATCGAGCTTGGCTTCTGCGCAAGTGCAAATTAAATCCGCTTTCATCGATAAAGATGCACTTCATTTTGTTTACTGGCCCCTGTGATGTAAATTCAATGGCGTAAGCCTGCCGTTTTGCTATTGTAGCAGGAGCGTTTACGCGATCAAGTTCTCGGTGGTAGGTCTTTAATGTAATTGCCAACTTTTCAAGACCAATAAAAATACTACCCATACTTAAACTGATTCCCTTTGATTGTAGCTTTTCACCTATTTCCTTCAAAGTAGCACCCGGCGACTCCTCCACGACTTGTTCTATGCATTCAAGCACATTGTTAGTTAATTTTTTATGATTTTGTCCACCACGTGCTTTATGAACAATAGCGCCCTCACGCCTATAAGAAGTTATGATCCCTCGCGCAGTGCTCTCTTTGATGTCAGCTACTCCAGAGGCTTCTCGAATTGTCATGCCTTCATTCACTACAACTTTTACTAAAATCTCTTTTTTGGAGACACTTATCTTTTGGCGTCTCTCCCTATTTTCAGAACGATTGCTATTTGTATCTTCTCGACTGTCCATGGGTATTATTCACTTCTAAAATTAAAATTAAAAATAGAAAAACATACATGTTGAAAACGCTAAAGATAAATAAATATATTATATTATATAAAATAACAATAAATGCAGATTAGGTCTTAAAAAGTCATGAGATGACATTTATCTTAATTGTAACCATAATTTAAAGTTAGAACATTTAAAACAATACAATGACTTTAATTAAAGCATTATTACCTTCAACTTTAATTTTATAATATAAATAAGAATCGCAATTGCAAGTAAGAAATGCCGTTATGGTTTGAAGAGCCTTGAAGGTTATTTTAATTAGTGTTGCTATTGATTTGAAAAGTGTTGTTATTGATTTGAAAAGTGTTGCTATTGATTTGAAAAGTGTTGCTACTGATTTGAAAAGTGTTGCTATTGATTTGAAAAGTGTTGTTATTGACTTGAAAAGTGTTGTTATTGGATTGAAAATGGTATATATATGATAACTATAATATATAGATGCTTCTTACACATGATATATCATATATATAGGAGGATACAAAATTATGAGGCACTTCCAGATGTGCCAGAAACTTGAAATTTGGTAGGATTATAGGTTTTTGGTCACAACCAAAGGAAAAAATCCGAAACTGGCGAAATTCCTATGTTGAGGGGCTATTTTGGCCCCTTTTTGCCCCATTTTTTGCCCATAAGAAAACATGTAAATTGATGTAGTTTTTATATTTGCATTTTAAAATTATTTCCCGTCAGGACGTGAACTCAAGACTTAAACTATCGGATAGAATATGAATTGTAGTTTGTTATTTTTGGATACAGAATTCAAATCCGAGTAGAATTAGCGTACTTTTGTAGTTTTTATAGCAAAAAATTGCTAATTTTTCTGGGTCTGACAATAGGTTTCCTTGGTAACAAGCTCTATCCTTTCATATGGGTAAGCTTTTAATGGGAATCAGAGGCTTATATTTTAATGCTGTTAATGTTAAACTACACCTAATGAAGGAAATCCGATATCGATATAATCCTCATTTTTGGAGCTGTTTTGCCCCATTATTGCCCCATTCGAGAACAAAAAAGGCGATGCAACTGCATAGGACCCAGAGACTTGAAATTTGGCACGGTTATTGATATTTCATTGCAACCTAAGGTAAAATTACAAAATTACAAAAATTCTCATTTTTAAAGGGCGGTTTTGCCCCTTTTCGACACCATGCGAGAACAAAAAATGCGACGCAGCTGCATAGGACCTAGAGACTTGAAATTTGGCACAATTATAGGATTTTCATAGCAAACTAAGATAAAATTGCAAAAATTCCTATTTTTAATGTTTGGTTTTGCCTTTTTTCGGCCCTATACGAGTGTGATAATTATAAGGCACTTCTTAATGAGATACAAACTTGAAATTTGTCAGAATTATGGGTATTTAGTTACAACAGATGGAAAAAATCTGAGAGTGTAATAACTCATAATGTTAGTGGCTGTTTTGCTCCATTATTATTATTGTAATTTTACCTTAGGTTGCAATGAAATATCAATAACCGTGCCAAATTTCAAGTCTCTGGGTCCTATGCAGTTGCATCGCCTTTTTTGTTCTCGAATGGGGCAATAATGGGGCAAAACAGCTCCAAAAATGAGGATTATATCGATATCGGATTTCCTTCATTAGGTGTAGTTTAACATTAACAGCATTAAAATATAAGCCTCTGATTCCCATTAAAAGCTTACCCATATGAAAGGATAGAGCTTGTTACCAAGGAAACCTATTGTCAGACCCAGAAAAATTAGCAATTTTTTGCTATAAAAACTACAAAAGTACGCTAATTCTACTCGGATTTGAATTCTGTATCCAAAAATAACAAACTACAATTCATATTCTATCCGATAGTTTAAGTCTTGAGTTCACGTCCTGACGGGAAATAATTTTAAAATGCAAATATAAAAACTACATCAATTTACATGTTTTCTTATGGGCAAAAAATGGGGCAAAAAGGGGCCAAAATAGCCCCTCAACATAGGAATTTCGCCAGTTTCGGATTTTTTCCTTTGGTTGTGACCAAAAACCTATAATCCTACCAAATTTCAAGTTTCTGGCACATCTGGAAGTGCCTCATAATTTTGTATCCTCCTATATATATGATATATCATGTGTAAGAAGCATCTATATATTATAGTTATCATATATATACCATTTTCAATCCAATAACAACACTTTTCAAGTCAATAACAACACTTTTCAAATCAATAGCAACACTTTTCAAATCAGTAGCAACACTTTTCAAATCAATAGCAACACTTTTCAAATCAATAACAACACTTTTCAAATCAATAGCAACACTAATTAAAATAACCTTCAAGGCTCTTCAAACCATAACGGCATTTCTTACTTGCAATTGCGATTCTTATTTATATTATAAAATTAAAGTTGAAGGTAATAATGCTTTAATTAAAGTCATTGTATTGTTTTAAATGTTCTAACTTTAAATTATGGTTACAATTAAGATAAATGTCATCTCATGACTTTTTAAGACCTAATCTGCATTTATTGTTATTTTATATAATATAATATATTTATTTATCTTTAGCGTTTTCAACATGTATGTTTTTCTATTTTTAATTTTAATTTTAGAAGTGAATAATACCCATGGACAGTCGAGAAGATACAAATAGCAATCGTTCTGAAAATAGGGAGAGACGCCAAAAGATAAGTGTCTCCAAAAAAGAGATTTTAGTAAAAGTTGTAGTGAATGAAGGCATGACAATTCGAGAAGCCTCTGGAGTAGCTGACATCAAAGAGAGCACTGCGCGAGGGATCATAACTTCTTATAGGCGTGAGGGCGCTATTGTTCATAAAGCACGTGGTGGACAAAATCATAAAAAATTAACTAACAATGTGCTTGAATGCATAGAACAAGTCGTGGAGGAGTCGCCGGGTGCTACTTTGAAGGAAATAGGTGAAAAGCTACAATCAAAGGGAATCAGTTTAAGTATGGGTAGTATTTTTATTGGTCTTGAAAAGTTGGCAATTACATTAAAGACCTACCACCGAGAACTTGATCGCGTAAACGCTCCTGCTACAATAGCAAAACGGCAGGCTTACGCCATTGAATTTACATCACAGGGGCCAGTAAACAAAATGAAGTGCATCTTTATCGATGAAAGCGGATTTAATTTGCACTTGCGCAGAAGCCAAGCTCGATCTAGAAAAGGGACACGAGAAAATGTAGTCGTTCCAACTGTGAGAGGGAGAAGTGTTACATTAATTGTCGCCATGAACAATCAAGGTGTTGTGCACTCTAAAGTAGTAAGCGACGGAACGTGTAATGCAGAAAAGTTTTCGGAGTTTGTTCGCGAACTAGTGGTTAAGCTCAGAGAAAACGAAGAATATAAGGGATCATGGCTAATAATGGATAATGCTAGGATTCATAAGCAGGAGAAATTGCAACCTATCCTTTCGGGAATATATCACCTTAAATTTTTGTCTCCATACTCATGCATGCTTAACCCCACTGAGAACCTCTTCTCAAAAGTAAAGTCTTCTGCAAAGCGCCTCCTTGTTACTTCAACAGGGGAACAGAATCTTATTTCTGTAATAAATGACAGTCTTGCAACAATTACACAGCAGGACTGCAATAATTACGTGTTAAAAATGCTCGTAAATTTGGCGTCGGCAGGAATGCCATACACTCATTAATTTAACAATAAGTGCAGGCTATACAGGTTGTTTTTATTATGTTTAATAATATGTTGTCCGTGTTTTTGAAGTTAAGTTACAAGATAACTAAGATGATGTTATTGATTTTAAAAATGTTCTTATTGATTTTTAAAATGTTATCGATTTTAATAAATGTTGTTACTGATTTGAAAAGTGTTGTTATTGACTTGAATCATTTACGTCTGCAGTTTTTTTCTTTACCTCTCAGAACGACAGGTTCGACCTAACAACTCCATTGCAGGTCTCAAACGCATATTTAGGGAGTGCACATACAACTTCCGAGGGCTGTTTTATTTCTCTCCCTCTCGATATGTCGCATACTCAAAGCGGAGTACTCTGCACATTGGGAATCTAGTATTCATTTACTGTCCATGAGTATTATTCACTTCTAAAATTAAAATTAAAAATAAAAATAGAAAAACATACATGTTGAAAACGCTAAAGATAAAAAAATATATTATATTATATAAAATAACAATAAATGAAGATTAGGTCTTAAAAAGTCATGAGATGACATTTATCTTAATTGTAACCATAATTTAAAGTTAGAACCTTTAAAACAATACAATGACTTTAATTAAAGCATTATTACCTTCAACTTTAATTTTATAATATAAATAAGAATCGTAATTGCAAGTAAGAAATGCCGTTATGGTTTGAAGAGCCTTGAAGGTTATTTTAATTAGTGTTGCTATTGATTTGAAAAGTGTTGTTATTGACTTGAAAAGTGTTGTTATTGACTTGAAAAGTGTTGCTATTGGATTGAAAATGGTATATATATATATATATATATATATATATATATATATATATGAGGATACAAAATTATGAGGCACTTCCAGATGTGCCAGAAACTTGAAATTTGGTAGGATTATAGGTTTTTGGTCACAACCAAAGGAAAAAATCCGAAACTGGCGAAATTCCTATGTTGAGGGGCTATTTTGGCCCCTTTTTGCCCCATTTTTTGCCCATAAGAAAACATGTAAATTGATGTAGTTTTTATATTTGCATTTTAAAATTATTTCCCGTCAGGACGTGAACTCAAGACTTAAACTATCGGATAGAATATGAATTGTAGTCTCTTATTTTTGAAGACGGAATGCAAATCCGAGTAGAATTAACGTAAATTTATAGTTTTTATCTCAAAAAAGTAGTAATTTTTCTGGGTCTTACAATAGGTTTCCTTGGTAAGAAGCTCTATCCTTTCATATGGGTAAGCTTTTAATGGGAATCAGAGGCTTATATTTTAATGCTGTTAATGTTAAACTACACCTAATGAAGGAAATCCGATATTGATATAATCCTCATTTTTGGGGCTGTTTTGCCCCATTATTGCCCCATTCGAGAACAAAAAAGGCGATGCAACTGCATAGGACCCAGAGACTTGAAATTTGGCACGGTTATTGATATTTCATTGCAACCTAAGGTAAAATTACAAAATTACAAAAATTCTCATTTTTAAAGGGCGGTTTTGCCCCTTTTCGACACCATGCGAGAACAAAAAATGCGAGGCAGCTGCATAGGACCTAGAGACTTGAAATTTGGCACGATTATAGAATTTTCATGGCAAACTAAGATAAAATTGCAAAAATTCCTATTTTTAATGTTTGGTTTTGCCCTTTTTCGGCCCTATACGAGTGTGATAATTATAAGGCACTTCTTAATGAGATACAAACTTGAAATTTGTCAGAATTATGGGTTTTTAGTTACAACAGATGGAAAAAATCTGAGAGTGTAATAACTCATAATGTTAGTGGCTGTTTTGCTCCATTATTGCCCTATACGAGGATTAAAATTATAAGGCACTTCTAAATGAGCAACAAACTCCAAATTTGACATGGTTATATGATTATGTACAACATCGATTGGGTATAATTTGAATTTGCAAAAAGGCTAAAATTTGAAAATGCTTGCAGAATGCAAGCACATATTGACTAGTATATCATATATATAGGAGGATACAAAATTATTAGGCACTTCCAGATGTGCTGGAAACTTGAAATTTGGTAGCATTATAGCTTTTTAGTCACAACCAAAGGAAAAAATCCGAAACTGGAAAAATTCCTATTCTGAGGGGCTATTTTGGCCCCTTTTTACCCCATTTTTTTGCCCATAAGAAAACATGTAAATTGATGTAGAGGTTTTTATATTTGCATTTTAAAATTACTTCCCGTCAGGATACGAACTCGGGACTTCAACTATTGGATAGAATATAAATTGTAGTTTCTTATTTTTGAAGACAGAATTCAAATGCGAGTAGAATTACCCTAATTTTATAGTTTTTATCTAAAAAAATAGCACCATAGAAAGCAGTCTACACGAGGCACCCCCCCCTCCCCTCCCCCCCCCCCCCCCCTCCCCCCCCCTCCAAGGTACTGCATGCTTTCACTTTCTTAGTTCTGGTTTTCTAAGGTGACGCCACTGTCTAGTCTCCGCCATCTTGGATTTTGTCCCAGAAGCCTTACTTCTCTCCTACTAGCGAAAACTGAATTTTGGAAGGATGGTATGGCATTTGAAAAACACATTGACAGTAAAATTCAGCAACTGACTCAAGAAGCTACGAAGAGAAAAGCTACTCTCAAGAGCTTTTCTGTGAAGGTAAGCATTGCAGATGACACGTTTCAGACATGTTTTGCAATTACAGCCTGTCTCCGCATGCACGAATGTCTCGTAGAATGCTCCTCCGCATGTCTGGCCCATGTTTATTAGTTTTATTCGATGTCTAGGTGGCTCACCACAGCAGGGGTTCCAATGCGTCAACATGTGGAACGGCTGCGGCCGTTGCTTCGACTTCAACGGATGGTGCATCAACTTCACGCAGTGATACGAGTGAAGATGTAAGGACGTTGTGTGGTTTTAAATGGGAAACGGGTGGGACACCGTCACCTCCTGCACCCCAGCGTGGTGAATCATTTTCCGCACCAGATAGTCCTGTCCAAAGCCAAGGACGAAGGCCACTTTCTGATTCGGAAGAAGAGGGAGGCGTTGACGATCCTAAGCCGGTTTCGTCTTCACCTAAAAAGCCCAAGCTCGTCGCTCCGGCTCAAGCCCAAACCGAAAAGAAAGTTCATGCCGATGAATCACAGCTCAACGCGTTGTATCTGAGAAGGGACAGTGGTTTCCTGGGAGAGGAAGGTGAGCGGGAAATTGAAAAACTGAAAGCAGACCTGGTCCCGGCCAAAATGTTGCTGAAAGCGAAAAAGAGAAATGATGAATATCAGGCCAAGTACAGAGAAAGGCAGCAAGCTCTCCTGACAGAAGTGTGTGCTCAAAATCCGGAGCAGACCAAAAAGGTAATAAAGGCTTTCATTCATGACGATCTTGTGAATGCTGACCCTGTGTAATTCTGCATGATGCTTTTTTTTAGGTCAAACGTGGAGAAGGCCCAGGGCGACCGCGGCTGGAGGATGACCAATCCGAGCTAATCCGTGCTATCACAGAGATCGCATTGTTCGGGAGACAAGCGGACGAAAGGCGGCGATCGCAAATGATCCGCACTTGTCGAACTCCCGCCGAACTACATGCAGCCCTTGTAAAAAGAGAGTTCTTGTTGTCGAGAAGCGCGACCTACCTCCGCCTCCTGCCCCGAAATCTCAGACTCATGAGGGCCAACGGCATGTAAAGACGGCTCCTGTAAAGCTCGTGCGGGCAAAAAATGACCTGCATAAAACTCATCCAGATCAGTTCTTTTGTACAGCAAGTATCCGATTCGTGGATAGCTTGGCTTCGATGCTTGGACCCAACCAAGTTTTTTTTCTTTCACAGGTAATTAGATGACCCATAGCCCAAAATATTTTACTTTCGCGATAAATGATGTTATTGTTACTGTACATTATTTCACTTACAGGACGATAAAGTGAGAGTACCGATCGGCGTTGCAGCTGCACAGAAGCAATCTCCGGCCATTATGCACATGGAATACCGTGTTGTCCTCCCTGACCACAATTGGGTCATCGCAGATCGACACAAGCTCATTCAAAGTGTTATGCCGCGATACGGATTGAGAAGGGCGGGATGGGACAAGAAAAGCAGTAATTCACAGTGGGCCGACATATGTCGCCATTCGATCAGGCAAGCACTCTTCATCCACCGCCAAAACCCATTTCGTGGATTACAATCGCATGATGGAAATTGAAGATTTAAAAAAACTGGCGATAACAGAAGACGGCAAGGTGAAGCCTATCGTCAAAATTTCCATTGACGGGATACCAGATGAAAATCCCCGGTACCCGAAGACGATAGCTGCTGCTGCAGGGCACTTTAAAGAACATAATTGGATGCTATCTTTATAGTTACGAACGCCCCAGGACGCTCTGCTTACAACCGAGTAGAGCGAAGAATGGCCTCTCTCAGCCACCTTCCGTCAGGCCTAGTACTTCCACACGACACGATCGGTAATCATTTTGATAGCAGGGGGAAGACAACCGATCCAGAGCTAGAGCAGAAAAACTTTGCAAGAGCTGGTGAAATTGTCGCTGAAGTTTGGAATTCACTTGTTATCAACGGAGACATAGTATTTGCCGAGTACTGCCCTCCTGGAGGTGACGCCGACGGATCAACACTCCATTAGCAGATCCCAGTTGGTACCAAACACACGTGCAAGAATCTCAGTACTTCTTGCAGATCTCGAAGTGCACCAACAAAGATTGCTGCAGTCTCATGAGAAGCAATCTGCGTAGCGTCGTCCCTGATGGATTTTTTTCCGCCGCCAAGCCCTCTACGTCTCTCTCCTAATCTGAGCATACCGCCTCCCTAAGACGTGCAATAAAAGATAGACCGCTTCGCAACTCCATTTGTACAGCTGTCACTAAAAATTCCAATCCCGTGCAAATATGACCCATTGCCATACGACTTCTATTGTCCAACCATGCAAGATAAGCTGTGTGGCAGGATATGTGCTACTTGCGGAAAATATTTAGCCTCAAACAGGGCAGTAGCAACGCACAAAGAAGTGCACAGAATTCAGACTTGATCTGAGAAGAGGCAAGTTTCACGAGTCACTGCGCGTCGTGGCCGGGAGCTAATGTGCATCTTTCAAGACAGCGGAACGGGATCAAATTTCGTACAGTTACTTAAGTTTACGGCTTCAATACCACTATATAGTTCATATTTCTCAAAAAATGATTATAAGGCGTGTTTAACCTAAGCAACTTTAACAATAATACGATTATCTCAAAAACGGCTACAATGATTTTGATCAAATTTCGTACAGTTACTTGAGTATACATCTACAACAATACTACATATTTTGTTTTTCTCAACGAATTGGTGTTAAAAATGCGTAGAATAAACTACACTTAATTATGGAGCAATGTGAACAATTTCTATATAAACTCTGATTAGTATGATAAAATGCCTAAGTATGAGATTTCATTCATTTTCGCTCTCCCGTCTAGGCTCCAGAGCCAGTAACAGACAGACAGACGGCATTGCGAAAACCACTTTTTCGGATTCAGCGACACCTAAAACGTATATTTCCGTAAAAATCTCGAGGTCGAATTTTTTCGCTATAACATTACTATCTCGATACTTCGTATGAGAAAGTAAAAATAATGATCATATCAGCACAAAAGTTTATATTTAAAGTTTATATTGGTCTAAAAAGGATTTGTTTGAAACTAATAAACCGAAGTGGAGGTTTACATTTTCTCGCTTTTCTTCCAAATATCACCTTTCGGATTTCATTTAACAATAAGTAAATATTTGCTTTTATCAAAGTTATGGGCAATGTGATTTTCGATAAATTTTTGAAAAGTTTATTCATAAAAAAATTGTTTAAAAGTTATTCCGATTATTATTTTAAATTTACGTGGTGCCTTATTTTCCGTTGCTATGATAAAATTGAATCTATCATCGAAATGTTTATATCCATACAGCATACAATATTTCTTTGCTTATTTTTTACTTTCTCATACGAAGTATCGAGAAAGTATTGTTATCGCGAAAAAAATCGAACTCGACATTTTTAGGTGTCGCTGAATCCGAAAATGTGGTTTTCGCAATGCTGTCTGTCTGTCTGTTACTGGCGCCGGAGCCTATACGGTAGAGCGAAAATGAATGAAATCTAGTACTTAGGCATTTTATCATACTGGGCAGAATATACATAGAAATGGTTGACATTGATCAATAATTAAGAGTAGTTTATTCTACGCATTTTTAACAACAATCCGATTTTCTCAAAAACGACTACAACGATTTTGATGAAATTTCGTACAGTTACTTGAATTTACGTCTTCAATAATAATTTACAGTTCATATTTCTCAAAAATGAATATAAGGCTAGTTTATTCTAGGCAACTTTAACATCAATTCGATTTTCTCAAAAACGGCTTTAACGATTTTGATCAAATTTCGTACAGTTACTTGTGTATACGTGTTCAATAATACTACGTATTTCATTTTTCCCAATGATTGAATATAAGGCTAGTTTATTCTTGGGCAACTTTATCAAAAATTGGATTTTCGAAAAACAGGCTCATACGATTTTCATTTTCTAAAAATAACTAAACGACGCATTAGTACCTATATATGAGAAAGATTGTACAATGTATGTTGTACCGATTTTTTAAATGTGAAAAGTGACCCAAAGTACTTTCAACTGTGAAAATTACTCAGTCTTTTAAATATATGCATGAGTATAATTGCCGATAATTATTATTGAGGACGCTTAAGTCGAGTGCAATCATGTACATTACTTTGTATGGATGGAGAAAGTCATGTGCTGGACACATCAAATTTTTCTTATAGCATTTGATCATTTTCGGCTATATGACCTCCTTATATAATATGTTGGGAGTGTTTTAGGGATTCTTATAGGTATAATATATTTTTGAATCCGCTTCAGGATCTTTTGAATTAATAAGCCGATATTTGAGTTTTTCTTGCATTGCTTAACTATCTTTCTTTACTATTTAACTTTTAAATTAAGATTCATTAGCCAAATATTTTAAGAATAGCCTTATATTTCAATTCAAGCTGTTGGGGACGGCTCCACATTTAAGCTGATTAACAAAAATGCAGCAATTCTTATTTTTTTAACTAGAGAGTTATGTCAATTTATTTTTTAAGTACGTCCTGTTCTATCCAAAGTAATGTCATTATTATGATGTTTAAAATATATTCTTTTGTCAGAATATGCATATAAATTGATGTTTTCCAAAACTAAATCTCTGACGGCCACAATCGACTATGTTATCGTTGAAGTCTCCCGTAATTATTTCTATACAATTATTTTCTCTTTCTTTTGTATAACATTCATACATCTTTCATTGAGACATATATTTTTCTCATCGTCTTTTACTTGTATCGTTATCGTAGTTCTAAATATATTAATTTCTTTTATTAATAAAATAATATAAAAAAATTCTTTTAGACAACTTTTATTTTCGCACTAAAAAGTAAAAAACAAATTTTGATTTACAAGAAAGTTTAATTTATTAGACTTGATTTCGAGCATTTGTAAAAGTTATATAGCTCTTTAAAATTTTAAGAGAGTTAAAATCCTCTATAACTTTTACAAAGGTTCTAAATCAAATATATTAAATTAAATGTTTTTGTAAATCAAAATTTGTTTTTTTACATTTAAGTGCAAAAAATATTAGTTACTTTAAAATAAATTTTTTTATTATTTTATTTTTTACTTTTTCTCGAGAAATAATTCATCTCCTGCAGACGTTCTTTACGCTTTTTCTCTATTTCTTCGAGCTTTCTCTTCAAATTATAATTTCTTTTTTCAGCCGTATTTCACGCTTTTACATGGCGTATATTTGCTACGGCGAAGTTAATCTAAAAATTCTTAACGAGGTAAAGGTAAGTTTTACGCGTGAGTGCATAGGACTAAACACAAATGTAAAGGTGGTAAAATGAAAAAAATTCTGAACTTTCCCGGGAATCGAACCTAGATTCCCCACATTCTAGGTACTTTAAAAAACTAAGCTATCGTGCCAGTTTATCCCTCCATTCCAGAATTGGACTCATACTTCTCCCAAGCTATAATCGGGTATTTAAGGCTGCCGCTAGATGGCCGACGCACAATGCGATGTGGAATGATACGAAGAAACTGCAAATTACGATATATTTCATCCTATACATCTCCAAGTTGAAGTCATACTATTAAAACTTTTAAAATCACAACTCACATAGACTTAGAACCATTAGGATATCTTACTGCTTCTGATTTATTAACGATTTTGAGGCCTAATACAAACAGTTATTAATAAAAAGATATAATAACGGAAAATAAAAATTATGCCTCTCACTGTGTCTTAAGAACACTAATCTGAAGATGAATGGCTAAACTGCTCGGTAAAAATCTCGAGGTCGAATTTTTTCGCGAAAACAATACTTTCTCGATACTTCGTATGAGAAAGTAAAAAGGTACACGAGCATCGGTTTACTGTATATGTACGCTACGAGGGAAATCGCAACCAATTAAAATGCATTCGTGGATACGGTTTGACTTCAAGGGGACGGAGAGGAATATCTCCCGGGCGAAGAACGTCCAGAGAATGAGAGATAGGGAAAGAGCCACGGACAGGCGACGCACAAGTTGAGTGCGAAGGGTGAATCCAAAGAAAGGGGGAGGAGGAAGGGCGATTCGGAGGGAAGGGGGGAAGGAGGAGGAGGTTGGGGTAGGAAGCGGAAGTGGCGAGGAAGCAGCGAGAGGCTTAGGAGTGGCTCGCAAAAGGAGTGGAAGAGGAAAGGAAGGGTCTGGAGGAGAAAGGATAGAGGTAGAGAGAAATGGCAGGTTTGCGCGCAGCCAAGGGCCGGCGTTAATGAAAACAATTAAGGTGCCGCGTGGCATTTGCATATTTCCCACATTATACAACCCGAGCGAGCCTATTTTTTGGAAGGTCTAAGGACCCTCGCCCAGGAACGCGGCCCGAGCTGCGAGGGTGTCGGGAGATCTCTGCGAGAGGACAAAAGCGAGTCCTCTTGCAGCGCTGACCCCTCGAGGGGGAATAGAGGGAGGGGGACCTTCCTCATCCTTCCCGTCTCTCCTACCCTCCCTCTTCCACTCACCGGTTCCTCCCATTCCGTGTAACACGTCATCATCATCCAGACACACCCACGCAGTTTGTCCGTCGGTAAAAAGAGGTGGGCCTCTGTCCCCGGGTCTTGCGAGGGAGGGCGGCGGATTACTCATCATCTAATCCATTGCTTTTTATTCCGTCACGGTTGAAACTTATTTTCGAGACGCTCTCTCTCTCTCTCTCGCCACGGCGTCCTCTCGATCCCTGTCGCTGGCAGGTTGTCGCCCCCTTCATGTGCCGATGGAGAGCAGAAGCCGGTCCCTTTACTCAAACCCCCACCCATATCACCCACTTACATTTTCTCCCACTGCGTTTCTCCACCGCTTCCTGCCTCTCCTCCCTCCCTTCCTTCCTCCCTACCCTCCATTCTCTCCCTCCTCTCCTCCCCTCCATTCTCTCCCTCCTCCCCTCCCCTCCATTCTCTCCCTCCTCTCCCCTCCATTCTCTCCCTCCTCCCCTCCCCTCCATTTTCTCCCTCTTCCCCTCCATTCTCTCCCTCCTCTCCCCTCCATTTTCTCCCTCTTCCCCTCCATTCTCTCCCTCCTCCCCTCCATTCTCTCCCTCCTCCCCTCCATTCTCTCCCTCCTCCCCTCCATTCTCTCCCTCCTCCCCTCCATTCTCTCCCTCCTCCCCTCCCCTCCATATCCAACTCCTGGATCAGCCATCGGTCTCTACCGCAGGAGAACCGCAGCCCCTAGAATTGAAGGGGAGGTTGGTTGGTTCCTTTGGGCCCCTTTCCGGCCTAACTCCTGTTGCTAATCTCCATTTCGCGACTTCCGCCGAATCCTTGTGAGCGCCTTGTTCAATTAGAGCACCACTCCCACAGAATGTACTTCCACTCTCTCACAACGGAGATTTAAGGCGCTCATCCACTTTGCGACAAGATAATAAACCTGTAAGGCGCCGTATAACTTTTATAAAAGTTCTTAATAACGTTTAGTAATTCAACATTTTTGATCAAGAAGGAATTTATTCCACTGAAATTCTTAAATTTTGTTTCTCCTTACCAGCCGAACTCACCCTCAATAAATAAATAAATATTTATTTTTTCCTTTTTAGCGCATAATGTAAAAGTTATCTTAAAAAGAACCTTTTGTAATTTAAAGAGTTTGTCATCATTCTTGGGCAGCAATGTAAATAAATCCGTTCTGCCTTTACTTAACTCATATACATAATGTTATAACTTTTCTAATTATTCATGCATGACATATAGGTTGAGAGTAATAAAGGTGCGAATAATAATTTTTGAATATTTTAGTAGATCATAACATTTACAAACAATTGCTTTTACATTATCTTACATTAAGCACAATCTTTACAGGAGAGAAGAGAAATACGAAATACGTAAATGCCGACCAGTTAGCGTGCACCCGTGCTTTCATATATCATTCAGTATTAAGAAAACTATAAACGGCATTGATACGCAGTCTTTTTTAAAATACTATTTCAGCTTATATTAACATTTCGCTCGCTGGATATACCCACTAAACCAAATAGAAAAAGACGTTTCCCGCAGGTCAATATTTCATGTTTTGACTAAAACTTTGAAATAAATTTTACGTTTCATATATTTTTAAAAGACGTTTCATAAAGCTTATGAAATTTTTAGTTGTACAGTACTCATTCGTAGTAATTATAGAATTAACATGGTGAAATTTGTCCTATTTCGTTGAGTAGAAACGGAGCTATGATGTGGTATGGATCAGAATGTACGCGTAATAAGAAAATTAGAAAAGTTAAAAGTTTTTTAAAAAGGCATTTGCTTTATCCCATTCACGATGAAATTTACAAGAAAATAAAACTTCAATGAATTATCTCCAATGAATTTTTACTTTCTCATACGAAACATCGAGAAAGTATTGTTATCGCGAAAAAATTCGACCTCGAGATTTCTACGAAAATATACGTTTTAGGTGTCGCTGAATCCGAAAAAGTGGTTTTCGCAATGCCGTCTGTCTGTGTGTTACTGGCTCTGGAGCCTAGACGGTAGAGCGAAAATGAATAAAATCTCCTACTTAGACATTTTATCATACTGAGCAGAGTATATATAGAAATAATTGGCATTGCTCAATAATTAAGAGTAGTTTATTCTACGCATTTTAAACAACAATCCGATTTTCTCATAAACTGCTATCACGATTTTGATCAAATTTCGTACAGTTACTCAAGTTTACGTCTTCAATAATACCGTATAGTTCATATTTCTCAAAAAATAATATAAGGCTAGATTATTCCAGGCAACTTTAACAACAATTCGATTTTCTCAAAAACGGCTATAACGATTTGGATCAAATTTCGTACAGTTACTTAAGTATACATCTACAATAACACTAGGTATTTCATTTTTCTCAATGAATGCATATACTGCTAGTTTATTCTTGGGCAACTTTAACAAAAATTGGATTTTCTAAGAACAGGCTCACACGATTTTCATTTTCAAAAGATAACTAAACGACGCATTAGTACCTATATATGAGAAAGTTTGTACAATGTATGTTGTACCGATTTATTTATCACAGATGCATCAGAATTGATAGGCTTTATATTTTGTCAAAAGTCCATAAAATTATGATTCTGATCCACAGTCTCATTATGAAAATTTGGTCCGCAAATATATTAATAAACAAAATAGTAGGACTACTGTATGACTTCTTTAATTAAGAGGATAAAAGAGCAAAAAGAAAGCAAAATGAGGAGTAAATGAACGTCGATACAGAGGACGAGAAAAGGAAATTGAACTGAGTAGGTTTGCAGAAAAATCCATTAATTTGAATCATTTATAATCAAATGCGCATGTTACAGTAATCATAAAAGTAGAAGTCACTTGACAGTAAACGAGAATGAAAATACCAAAAACTGCATTTCATCTTATCGGGGAAATCCATTACTATACCAAAACATCCAAATGAGACTACATTTTGGAAATCTACTCAAGCGTTGACTCATGGGAACTTGAAGAGCGAGCGATGCGAGCATAAAGTAGAAAGAACACGTGCGAGAGAGAGTAAGGAGGGGAGAGGGAATGGAGTGGCGTGAAGTGAAGTGAACTGAAGAGGGAGGGAGAGAGGGAGGGAGGGAGAGAGGGAGAGAGGGAGGGAGGGAATGGAGGTATGAGGGGGAAGGGGAGATAGGAGAGGGAGGAGGGAGAGTGTTGGATGTGAGGAGTAGAGGAACGCAGAGGGCGGAATAAGAGACCAGGCACTAGAGATAAAATTTTGGCCTAACCTCAAAAAAATAATGCGGAGTTAACTTTTTGCATAGTTGTTCCATTCTACCCCATAGCAACATATTAAAAGTCCCCATCTATCAGACGTGATCTTCATTCAATTTTTGGCACAAGAAGGGCGTAAGTGACAAAATTTGTTTTTTTCGTCAAAGCGTCGTAAGTATCGGCCGGAGGCTTATAATATCCGACGAAGGTGTTGAGATTGGGTCATTTATTACCTGTAAAAGCAAATTTAAAATTCATTTTAACAGTGTACTCATCATTCGACTATAATTCATTTTAACAGTGTACTCATCATTCCTTCGTCAACATTAACTTGCATAACATTCAAAGTTACACAAAACAGCTCGCTGCGCCTAAACGGTTTCAGATACAATCATATGGCTTGAAATAAAAGTTGTTGAGCACACCTTAAGCTTTCAAATGACATATCTACGAGTTTTGCTTGAGTAATTTTAACTGAGTCGAAGCACGAAATTTGGCATCCCGTACCAAGCGGCGCGCGACAACAGTTGGCCCGCGCCTTGCAACGCGCGACGCTCGGCAGCAATGTATGAATTGTTGCCTTGCGTCGCGCGTTGAGTTTGTTGAGTTGAGTGTGAGCGCTGAGTTTGCGAAGGTAATGATTTTCATGTTTCTGCATGCATCGTGACTCATAAGATGACGTCCTTATAACTGGTGGAATTCTTCATTATAACTGTTGAGTAATGTTTTCGAATAACTTTTATTCGTGACGTCGAAGGGTTGGTTTACTGTGGATACTGTCAGTGTACAGCTGGACCCTAGAAGTACCTATAGGATGCCGGTGTCATTTTTGCAGGTTTTAGCGTGCACGAATAAGCAATCTGTTGCTGGTACACTGAGAAGGAGACCGATGATAGAAATCCACGTGGGGTCAGTGTTGTGATCGTACATCATAATAATGTCGGAGGAATTTTTCTTGCTATGTAGGAATCCCCTAAGCTATGGAGAGGAGACGGTTGTCGTCACCCGCGGGTTAAAAGGCCTTGTGGAAGCTAGTAAGGTGCGGGAAGACGGCCTGCATGAAAAGTTCACAGGTCGGTCGAGTATTACTATACACAAGGAGTACAGGAAACTCTACACACGTCGAACAACAATTGAGAACGGCATCAGAAAGACAAAATCGGCAGCAGGCAGTACGGAAGGGAATGAAACCGCCAAATCGGCTCTGACATCTGTCCTGGAGTCCTCCAGTGTGACCTATGATAGAGTGGAACACGAGTCAGCGGTTATTGAGGATGGGGGATACCTCCTTCATGCCCTTGTGTGGCCTCGGCCATCAACTTTCAAGCATGTTTGCGAAGCTTACTTGAAATTCGCCCAGCAACATTTTTCTGTTACTGCTGTGGTGGTGTTTGATGGATACGAACAGACAACCATCAAGGGTGAAGAACGTCGGCGCAGAGGTGCAGCAAAATCTTCGCGGAACTTTGTCATCGATGTAAATATAACGATCACTTCACAGCAAGCGGAATTCCTCAATAATAAGCAAAATAAAAATGGGCTCATACAATTGCTTATGGAATTCTTCCAATAAGCTGGGCACCGCGTGAGTCAGGCTCCTGGAGACGCCGACACCGCCATAGTAGAGCAGACTCTCGAAATGGATCGTGAAGATCGGAAGGTGACCGCCGTTGCCAATGATACGTACGTCCTCGTTATCCTGGTGGCACGAGCTAAGAGTGGTTCGGAGATCGAAGTTCTTCACCCCCTACGAGCAAGAACGCTGCGAAAGTCTTCCAGAGACATTGGTGAGATGGGAGATAGCTCTTCTGTCATACCTTTTCTGGGTGTTATACCACCAGCGCCGTGTTTGCCAAAGGGAAAAAGCAGGCGTGGACTCTCCTCAAGAACGACAGCAGCCTCCGAAGTTCCATGAAAATTTTTAACAACCGCAACGCAGATCAGGAGAAGATAGTGTCTGCTGAGGAAAATTTTATGATTTCGTTATATTATAATGGAGCTTGCGCAACACTCGATGGTCTGAGAATTCGCTCCTATGCCATAAAGGTTGCGAAGCAGCCAGCAACAGCATCCTTCAAACTCGCAGCTCTTCCTTCAGCCAGCGCGGCGTGCAGGCAGCATTCCTTGCGAGTATACTTACAGGTGCAGGAATGGTTGGGAAACACCCTGGACCCGACATGCTGGGGCTGGAAAACCGTTGACGGCTCCTTAGTTCCGATTCCTACGCTCCTCCCCCCTGCCCCGGACCAAATCCTCAACCTCATATCTTGCAACAGCAAGGATACCTGTGGCGGGAACTGCGAGTGTATGCGAGCAGAATTGAAGTGCACTGTAATGTGTGGACGATGTCGGGGTTATGGCTGTAGCAGTATTGAAATAGATCACGAAACCGATGAAGAAGATTAAAAGGTGCGCATATTTTGCTCAAAAAATAAATGTAATTTGTTATTTGCAGTGTACATTCAAAAAAATCTTCCTCTTCTGTTGCAGGTTTATTGAAAGTAGTTCGTCTCTGATCGGTTTCTTCTTTCGATTCCTTCCCATAAGCTTAAGTAGCAAATATAGTTTAATTTCTATCAAAAGGGAGAGTCGACTACGAACCGTACTCATTTTCAGTCACCTGGCTAATCTGTTTATGACCGTACTTTCACTTATCTTACTTATTATTTGCTGTAAAAAAATAGTAGACCATTTGAAAGCTTAAAGTGTGCTCAACAACTTTTATTTCAAACCATATGATTGTATCTGAAGCCGTTTAGACGCAGCGAGTTAACGTTGACGAATAAAATTCATTTTAACAGTGTACGCATGACTCGAATTTGCTTTTACAGGTAATAAATGACCCAATCTCAACACCTTAGCCGGATATTATAAGCCTCTGGCCGATACTTACGACGCTTTGACGAAAAAAACAAATTTTGTCACTTACGCCATTCTTGTACCAAAAATTCAATGAAGCTCACGTCTGAGAGATGGGGACTTTTAATATGATGTTATGGGGGTAGAATGGAATAACTATGCGAAAAATGAACTCTGCATTATTTTTTTTGAGGTTAAAATCTATAATGCCCGGGCTAAAAAGCGGTCCCGAATGGAACGTGAAAAGATATACAGGGCAAGTGTGTGAAGTATAAGAATTTGTATGTCGCTGTATAGCGTGTCTTCACTCTCCATGTGATTTTATATAGTAACCCAAACAACTCTCCAAAATGGCCCATTGCATTTCTTTTCCCTTTTGATTACCACGTCTTTTTCGGTCTCTTTCGACGGGGGCCGAATAGTTTTATTCTCCGAATGACAACCCTTTCCTGCTACCATTAATTGAATCTTCCTTGCTATATTTCGATCACATCTTGATCATTCGGCTTCCTCGGCAGTGCGGGGTGAGGCTACTTCTATAATTTTATTTTCTCCCTCTGGAAGTCTATGGAGGTCGTGTATAGGAATAAACTCCTTATTTGCTTTTATAGTTCTTTATCCTTTACGTTTCATTAGAAGCTCGTTTTCAAAGTCTACAATTACACTAGAAAATAAATCCCTTCAGTTACATCGCATTGCGACTAAACTGTAACTTACGACATAAAGCTTGTTATGTTCCCGTTTATTACCATTGTTTTATTTTTTCTTGCGTTTTTAATTAATCAATGGTATTAACCCTCACTAGTCTGTTATAATGGCGAAATAAATAAGTCTCTATAATTTCTGTGTACTCGGTTTCATCCAACTGGCGGCCCGCAGCCACATCTGGACCGAAGTACGGGCGAGCAGGGCGGTCGCCAGGGGCACCTAAGTCCTATGGGCACCTGACCGTCGGTTCGTTTGTATCTTCGTGATCGGTACAGAGAGTTGGCTCACTGACGAGATTGCAAGTCAGGAGATATTCCCTCAACACTATCGAATTTTTAGAAAGGATCGTAGTATCCGGACGGGAGGTGGAGTATTTATAGCAGTCAGCAAGGCATACGAAAGTTTTCCACTACAGATTGATGATGTCGAAATAGAAAGTGTTTGGTGTGGAGTTAGAAGAAGCGATTATACAACAGCAAATATTTGATAGGCCTCCCAATGCAAGTTTAGAAATTATTCATAATCTCGAGGAACAAGTAGCAACGGTAATATCGAAAAATAAAGAGAGGGCCATTATAATAGGAGGAGACTTCAACTTACCTTCAGTAGACTGGAATCATAATTGCTTTGATCCCGGTGGTAGAGAGCGTGAATCATGCGAAGCAATTTTAGAAACCTTCGTTAAACGCTCGTTGTGTCAGCTAGTAAGATGCCCCACGAGATCGAATAATATATTAGATTTACTCGTAACGCATTACACCGAACGTATGAACAAGCTTTCCATAGAGGAAGGAATAAGCGATCATAATGCTGTGTACGTAGAATTTATGCTAAAAGTGGAGAAACAGGTTAAGGCTAGAAGACGCGTATATATGTACGCCAAAGGCGATTTCTCGAAATTTGGGTCTTTTTTACAGACACAATTCCCTAATTTCTGCGGGGCATCTATAGACGCTAGTACAGAGGAATTATGGTGCGTGTTCAGGGATATGATGCGAGAGGGTACGGATAATTTCATTCCACATAAACTTAAACGTGATGGTGCGGAATCAAGATGGTACAACCAGAAAGTTAGATGCGCTCTTAGACGGCAAAGAAAACTTCACGCTCGCTTAATTACTAATTCTTCAAAAGTCACAGAGGAACAGAGGTCAATGATACGGCATCAATATAGAGAGGCACGGTCAAGAGCTATAGTAACAATGCGAGAAGCATTTAATGATTACAAAAAGAAAGTTTTGCAAAGTAATTTGAAAGAAAATCCGAAAGCATTTTGGTCGTACCTTAGGGAGGTTCATGGTAGAGGCCCCACCATAGCGACATCGAGAACGGAGGCAGGTGATGTAGTACGTGATAGCGCGGAAAAAGCGAATTTGTTAAATGAACACTTTCAGAAAGCGTTTACTTCAGTGAGCAAGGAATTTGAGGAACCAGATTTGAACGATGAGGGAAATTCGATGGAAGATTTGATATTCTCTGAAACAGGTATCGCGCACCAGCTAGAGTCGATTAAGCAAAATAAGTCTCCCGGGCCGGAAGGCATACCCGCGCGTGTGTAATCGCACCTTACTTGAATATAATATCCGAAAAATCCGTTGCACATGGTACCGTTCCGAAAGACTGGAAACTAGCATACGTAACGCCCATCCACAAAGGCGGTGATAAAGAGAACCCCGGAAATTATAGACCGATTTCCTAGACGTCATTATTGTGTAAGATTCTAGAACATATAATCGTTAGATCTGTTCTGCGTTACTTAGATGGTCGTTCTTCGCTAAGCAAAAACCAACACGGGTTTCGGAAAGGTAGGTTATGCGAAACGCAGCTCGCCCTGTTCGTAAACGATTTGTTGCATTGCGGAGAGAAAAGCGTTTGATAAAGTTCGCCATAATAAATTAATAGGAAAATAGGAAAATACGGCTTAAACCTAAATATCGTGAGTTGGGTAAAAGACTTCCTCTCCAACAGAAAACAGATAGTAGTTATTGATGGGAAATCTTCATACCCGGTTAAAGTCGCATCAGGTGTTCCACAGAGAAGTGTCATAGGCCCGCTACTATTCCTGATATATATAAACGATATCTGCTCGGTAGTTCGCTGCAAAATAACACTTCTCGCAGATGACACCGTTTTATTTAAAGAGATAATGAGTCAGGATGACCAAAAATCGCTCCAGGGAGATTTAAACGTCCTTTCAGCATGGCGTCAAGATTGGAAAATCGAAATTAACCACAGCAAATGTTCCCTGTTGAGTTTCTAGAAGAGTAAGAACAATGAGTTAGACTCGGAATACAGAATTGATAGATTGAATATCCAATATGCGGAGTACGTTAAATATTTAGGAGTCACCATTTGTCGTGATATATCGTGGAATATGGATATTCGAAGGATCGTAGGCGCAGCTAATAAGAAATTGGGCTTCGTAGGTGAATATTAAGAAGTAGCACAGAACAGGTACGAGAAACGTGTTATTTATCATTGGTCATATCTCAGGTCGAATACGCTTCCAGCATATGGGATCCGTACGAAAAGGGACAGATACTTGAGTTAGAAAGAATCCAACTCAGGGCAGCCAGATTCGTTAAGCAAAAATATGAGCAAAAATTAAGCGTCACATCACTCTTGAAGGAGTTGAATTGGATATCGCTAGAGGATCGCAGAATTAGCGCTAGGTTAAGGCTTCTGGAGAAATTTAGGTCGGAAGTTCTCTTAGAGGAGGTCTCAGGAATATTAGAGGCACCTACGTACATGGGCAGGCACGATCACAAGGATAAAATACGAGAGATCGACTGTAGGACCGAGCGATATCAGGGCTCGTTTTTTCCAAGGACCATACTGGATCATAATATGAGAGTGATTCCCACGAGGGACGTTATTAGGCAGGGGTTTAGTCGAACCAGGGCGTCGCCCCGTTACTTTTTTAAGCAGCCAGGGCGCGCCCTGCCTCTTTTCCGTGGTGGCCGATTACTATAAAGATTCAACTAGCGTCCCCGCTAGCATCCATAATATGGGGAAATGCGAGCATAATCATGGTCACCTAGACTTCCGAAAATATTGGTCGACGCTAAATCTTTCATTTCCCTTTCACTATTCCTGTCCGCCACTGCCTCACTTGTGACTCCATACGGGTCCACACTGACCCAAGCAGCAAAGGTCATACTACCCGGGCGGCAACCCATGAGGCGGAAACTCACCCAGGGCGACGACAAGAAACTTAAACTGGGTCTTTCCATCGCAACCAAGGCTTTCGTAGGTAAATTGGGTTCGGAAGGCCGACAGCTAAAATACTACCAACGAGTCCGGGTTTCCTTTTTGAAGAATATGACCCGAGAAATGGCGCACCTCCAGGGTTTTTGCGCCCCTGGCGGTCGACCTTCCCTTGCGTTTGCCCTGATTCTACCCCGACCACTTCCGATTATCCTTGAAGACCCGTAAAGTCGTCAATTATGACTTCATATTTCAATGTTTTCATAATGTCACTTTCTATTGACATAAGTTATAAACCAGTTAAGGCAGGCATTGTTGTGCGTAAATAATTCTTGATAATTTTTAACTTTGAAAACGACCTTTCTGCAGATGCCACTGTCAAAGGTAAGGTTAACAAAATTCTAATGGCTATGAAGGTATTGGGATAAAGAGCAGTTAAGTGCTTTTGGGTGATGAAATTCAATACATTTATAGGTAAAGCTGTTCAATTACCTCAAGTTATTAGGGAAACTAAAATACTCACTGTGATTTTTAAGGAGCTGGAAACTCTCCCTTTTGGAAGCAATTGTTTAATCCAACACAAAATAAAAGAAAATTTTCTTGGGGATCTTGAAAACTTTCACCGACCTGCGCACATTCAAAATTGGAATTCTTTCTTTGTGGCCGAATTCATGTCTCTTGCGTAAAACTTGGTTCTGTCTCTAATTTTGTTGTCAGTTCTCGAGCATCTTTGAATATTTTATTTAACCATATTTCTGACCTACAATCTTCGAAATATGCTTGAATCTGCGTAAGAAAATTTATTGAAGCCTTCATATCAACGGATGGACTTTGCAACAATTTACTAGTTCCATTTATCTTTTTAAAAATGCCATACCAAACAACCAGCGAACAAAGAAATTGGAATTTTTTGATTATTTTTGCTAAATATTTTGTCTCATTTCTTGAGGCAGAATCTCGCGAATCATTGCTCTGTATCTCAAAGAAAGCATCATAAATTTCCCAATTTGATATCTTAATGGCTTTAAGGCATTGATACGACTTCCCCATCGGGTGTCACTCAAGGATTTTAAGGTCATTCAGGGAACTTGTTTTATTATTAGTACTTCCCATCGTTTAGTTGAAGCAGAGAAGATATTAAAAAGTTCTTGCACAACAGAAAAAAACCAGTTACTTTGCATAATGTTTTTACAGCATCATTGACAACTAAATTTAGAGAATGCGCACAACAAGGAATAAATAACGTCATGGGATTTAGATTTCGTATCCTTGATTGGACGCCTGATTGCTTGCCTCGCATGTTAGACGAATTATTGTATCCTTGCCCTTTCATAACATTTAACGGTCATTTTACCTTATTCAGATCCTCCAATAAAAATCCGTTAATCCTTCCCCAGTTTTATCCTGAATTGGAAAGAAACCTAAGAAACGTTCATGGATTTTTACATTTTATCCATCTTAAAACGTAACATAACGACTAAAAATTGATAGTTGTTATCGATGGCTTTTATCGGGTGTGCAATCCAATATTCTGAATAATATTTTGTCTAAAGAGTTATATTTCTGATATTTTGCTTAATGCGCCAAGAAATTGATTCTATAAGCTGATTCTGTATTTTTTTTTCTAAGTAATGTGCTTGCAATTTATTGTTTTCCGGTATCCTTTTCTGTTTTACAATTCTCCGCAAGTTCTCTCCCATATCACCGCCAAACCGTCCTCGAAATGCTAAACATTGTTTGGCAAGATATTTTACAATTTCCACAGCCCATTTCAAAACTTTATACCAATGCTGTTTTTCGCTTTCCAAAAGAATAAATTAATCGAATCAACGGTTTTGTGATTTTTAATTCTTTTGAGAATTTCTATCCGATCATCGTACTTCAACAGATGTGTTCTACTGGTTTCGTGTTGTTTCAGAACTCTGAATATATTTATCCAATTTGAAAACCTAGTTTCCCCAGTTAAACTACTGTCAAAATTTCTAAATAGTTTACAGCAAAAACAATAAACCGAATTTCGTATTTCCGATTACACTAACCAATCTCTATGCATTTTCTCGCGATGTGGCAACAACATTCTATTGTAATTTTAACAGTAAAAGATCTCCCTTTGTCATTTTTTGGGAAACTAAAATCTTGAAGCTGCACTGGTTCCCTTGTGACCCGTTCCACGAAACTCATACTTTGTGTCCTTCCCATATATTGTTTCCTACATCCGGAAACTATTAAAAGGGACACGGAAAACCCCAAAAAAAGGGTACACCGAGGACCTCTACCCTACCCTCTACCTCCCTCAATTTTTCGGAATATGCCACTTTGAGCTGGGTGGTCTTTACACCATGTGTGAGGCCAAACTTAACTTAGAGGCATAGGCGTCTGAAACCGGCCCTGTATGCCAGTCTTTTCTTACTAGTTACTAGAGAAAGATCGCTCCGCTTTTGTGCTCCGGAAGTGATTGCTGTAGAAATGGGAAGTTTATATACTAGTGTGTCCACTCTGTCTTGTTTTTCTGAATGCATACGCATCATCATCTTTGTTGCCATAGGTGTTTATTTCTTCAAACATTCCTGCCCTTGTTAATTCTTATAGAAACACCAGAAGTGGCATTTTTTGAATAAGAAGAGATCTTGTCGCGCGGTCGAGTGTAGGTGTCTCTAGCCATTTTCATTACTGAAATGTAGTCATGTACGACCAAAAATTTTAAGATGCATTAACATTAAAATATATGGAAACCTAGTTTGATATATTAAAGTTATTTCGTCCCTATGAAATTATTTTTAAACTTTTCAACAATCCTTCTTTCAAATTTCAATTATATTGATTATCTTTATTGCTGAGCTGTCTTTCGTAGATTTTTTTTACAAATCATAGTTTTCCACAATACACGTTTCTTAATGCTTCAGTATTTAGTTTACCTCTATTGAAAAGAATTGCCTTTTGCTTTACCCGATAACATGTATTCTAATTTTAAAATTGTTGGTTATATTTTATATTAATTATATTTTACTAGTTAATTCCTATTATAATTTTATTCATTTATAAAAAGAGGTATTTTAACGGAAGTCTCCCCCTACCCCTGAACCCTCAAATCCTTCCTCCTCTCACCCACCTTGTAAAGCAAAAAAATCCACTTATCGAAATTTTCCTGTATTTCATATCGCTAAGGCGTACGCGTAACGCACTTGTTTACACTACTTATGCATATCTAAATAAACAATATTGTAATTAACAGATGAAAATATATAGCTTTAATATAATGTGTCAGTGATTGTTTCCAGTGTGGTTTAATGTCATTTAAATTTATTTCTACACGGGGACGTAACCCTGGGTTGGGGTGATGTTTCCTCGTTAACAATCAACATAAGTAAAACTAAAACGAAATTTCCATACAATTTCTTATATTTAATATTGTTTATATATAATTTTTTAAATAATTGATTGTTATAAAACAGCTATTCAACATTATGTGATTATAAAGTAGTGATGTACAACAACGCCTTAGTTATTTTTGCGTATTTAGGCGGGTCATGAACTACAGTATATATAAGATCTTAGCGCCCTGGCACTTTTTATAGGACTACACCCCTGTTATTAGGTAGGTTTTGGTTCGCTGCACCCCCTGTAACCCACCAGTCTGGTGATTTGCAGGGTATGATGTAGATGTAGATATACAATACTGGTAATCTGCCTAAACATTACCAGTAATAAAATGCCTCTTCTCCATTCAGAAATTTTTACCACAATGTGCGAAAACGGATGTGGAAAACCGGGAGGGCAAAAGCAGCCGAGAAACTTCACCCGCACACCAACTAACATGGGTATCCACTACGGTTCTATATTTCTCTTGGAAATGCCCCCAAACTGAATAACTAAGGGATGCACGTTGTGGGCGCATACTTTCCGGCCAATCTCCTATCTTCGCTCGAACAAAATTTCCCCTGCTTCCCTCCCCCATCCCCAGTCAGGCCCGCCAGTCAGTGACTTTCAGCATATTTGATCCGCCACAACAAAGAAGTTGGACAGTCCTAATATAGAACATGAAAATGGCGGTGATAATTACCGCGTAGTTACAGAAATATAAACTGTTTTGTCCAAATCATTTGACTTAATTTTTATCATGTGCGAGTAATGAATAACTATCTTGTTGTATCAAGTACAGCGGTTATTTTCGTGCTAACCTCTTTCTCACCATAGAATGCCCAAAAGACACATTTCAGACGCTTTTCCGTAACGTCAATCACTTCTTCATCAGACGAAAAACATTGCCTCGAGAGAGCGTCATTCAGCTTCGGGAGAAAATCGAAAGCACAGGGGCTGATGAGAAAGGGCGAGCCCTGCATGAGAGCCCGATTTTAACTCTCCGCGGAGTAGCGTTGACCATTTTAGGAGAAATGAGACAAAATCGGAAGTTAGCATCGACGGCTTTCCTCTATGACCGTCCGATTGTTCGGATCCTGTATTGCTCACCACCTTCGAATTTGTTATAAACTTGTTTTAAACTTAGATATTTTGAATGCCGTGTCTATCTCACCCATTGCAATTGCGTCTTGAGTCAATATAAAAATAGGTATTTAGTGACTTAATGTACGAGTGATAAAAATCTGCTCGTTTGTGATGAACATAGATTTTCAGCCAACACCGAATAAAAAAGCGTTTACGGATTTTGAACAATATATGTGCAATCATAATTAAAGAAATGAGGTGACGAAAATATCGATACGAATACTGTCCTCAAATACGGATATTCATATAGAAATTAATTTCTATGCATATAACAAAATACACAGCATTATAAATTATTTGGCGAATTTAGTAGATATAGGATTTGTCTAGGTATAAAAATTAAAATTAATTGGGATCCTCTTTAACTCACCCGTTTCTCTCGTCCAGTAGTTGATCGCCTTCGGAGACGCTTCCACGTGACACTGTAGAGTGACGTCAGTGCCTGTAGGTGCGCCCACCAACTGGTTTGGAACTTGTATTAGGGGATGAACTGAAAATTCAATCGATCACTTTTTCATTACGATTTTATTTTCAAATTTATAAGAGTATGAATTAATTATCTCTAAGCTTTTACATAACATGCAAAAAAGTTGCATGTCCAAATTTTTTTAAACGAATTTTTAAATTTGCACTTTTTGTTCATATTATATTTCTCCGGATGTGATGTTTGCGTTATTATCTCAGATATTGGTCCAAACTTTATTTTTTGAAGGTTCACTAATCTTCTTGTTTGGATAATACAAACGATCAGAAACAGGACGGCGAACTGCATTGGGCATTTCATGAGGAGATAGAATCCAAGATTAAGGATTCGATTGAAGAAGAATCACTCGAAGACAAACGAGTGAAAAAGGAATTAATTATGGGTGACGTGAAAACAAAGTTGCCAAGGAAAGAGGAAGTTTGCGCAGAACATAACTCGATTTAATGTATAATCACTGATCTGTCCGCGTATAAGTTAACTCTAAAAATTACAACCCTTATTTAATTTAGTAAGCATTTCGCGGTAAAGCAGCTTAAATGCTAACTGCAAATTCATTGTTTCTTATGAATTACGTTCCAACGGGTTTACATATTGTTATGCCACGCCAAGAATCGCTACCTGTCCTTTGCTATCGCCTCAATTTCTCAGAGGTTCGTTTGAATCACAAATACAATAAGTAGTGCAAATTAATTTTCATTAAACCGCCATCCAACCGCTACATTTAGGATGTAAACGCAGAGTCATTTTAGTCAGGAAAATATACAAGACGAGGGTTTGAAAAATGCATTTTTGTAATATAGTTAATCGGAAGTTAACGCTCATAATTATTCTATTTTCAGAGTTCGATCCCATTGTCGAATAATAAATAAAAAATGGCATATCGCAAACCTAAATAATAAATAGTTCTAAGAGATATTTCAAAATTCCTATTAAATTTAAGAAGTACTTTTAAATAAAACAATTATTTTAAGATTCCTATATGTCACAAAACTGTACCCCGTATAACAACGCAATTTTAGATCACCAGTGCTCAACGGAGTAAGACGAATATTTGGCGTACGATATAGAAAACTACGTTTAATGAGCAGAAATAGAAGCTTTTCTCTATGGACGTTCAGGAATAGAAATTTCTATTTTTGTTTGAAGGGAAGCCTCGATAGTAACGCATAATCGAATATGCTTAATCTTATGAAATATATAATTTTTTTCTAAATACCTTCGTTATGGAGTTCTATTATATGAATATGGTGTTGAAATCTCGTTAGAGAAATGGTAGCGCTTTAACTACTGTCATAAGAAAAGATATTACCTAATCAGATAGTTACGAAGAGCAGGAAGAATACGAAGGCCAAATTTGGTAAGATAACGTCCAAGAATTTTTCAGTGGCAATGGCAGGATAATGATTGCAGCATTGGACGGTGAATATCGAGGACCCCAGCACTCAAACAAATGGCAGAATACATCAAGGCATCGAACCGTAATTTTTTTCGCTACGGTTTTTGTTCCGGTTCACTCAAAACAAAATTTCGGTTCGATTCCGGTTTCGCTCCGGCAACCATCAGTGAACCGGTCGGAATCGGTTTTTCCCGCTCCGATCTTAAAATATTTTAAAGAAACTTTGAAGAACTAATTTATAATTTTTATTTAAATCAAATATATCTTCACTATAACAACAGTGATATTTAAAAAGCTAATAATCAAAATACGAAAATAAATTGTATAAATGTAAATATTTGCTATGTATTTTATTTATTTAAGATTATATTTAGAAATGATTTACAAACCATACATGCGTAGCAAATAATTTCAACAGGTTAGGAAATTGTAAAGTGAATTGCAAAAAAGGACGTTTCCTGCGAGAGTTTTCTAAACTTATTATGTTATGCAAACCGTTCATCTCATTTTCTGATATACTGTGCTTAGTCTTTAGTATTAAATATCATTAAAATCCGCTGAATAGCTACAGAGAAAAGAATTGCATCGGGGTGGAAGAACGGACAGACCGAAGCTAATATGCGCTAAAGATGGAATGCCTAATAATGAATTATTAATATTTTAATTCACAAATCGTACTGCAAAATAAGAGACCGCGTTGTCTCAATAGTACCAGTAAGTTGAATATGACATTACGCTATCTTCATTAACAATTTGCGGGTCACGTCCACTGCTCATTTTATGATAAAAACTGTAAATACACAAGTATATTTTTTCATTCCAAGTTCACGTAAATGCATGAAAAAATGTATAAAATTTTGGTGAGGAAGAATCCCTCGGAAATTGAAGGTCCGAGAATCCAGAAAGGCTGATAAATGTTTATTAACATGATACAAATTTACTACGACTAATTATTTTTAATCATTTAAGTAGTGTGAGAATGTTAAAGTTCATTATTTCATCATATTGAAATGATTCGAAAAATTGTAACTATGCGAAAACGTGATTTTCACCCGGCAGCAAATAAAAAAAATCGACGTACATCTACCTATTACCCTGCAATTACCCAAGTTGGTAGGTGGCAGGAGGTGCCGTGCACTAAGCAGTCCTTAACGATTTTTGTTTTCACGGGTACACCTACAATTGTGATTCCTGATCTACCTAACCTACATGCAAATATGCGAATGAATGTCATGTTTTAGCTATACATCAATATACCGATAAATATAAATCCCCTTTACATTTTACTTTCAGTGACCATAACAGGAGTAACATTGTTACAAGGGATAGCCGTTAGGAAAACTTTGATGCATCGCACCCCCTGTCACCCACCAATATGTTGAATTGCAAGATAATATATAGATGTAAAAAACCGCTCTATTAACCAACTCCCTCAAAGTGAAAATCAAAAAGAGTTAAATTATCGGGTAATATTATTTTCTAATAACGTTATGAGAACCGGAGAAAAGAAGAAAAACTACTGCCACCAGGAATCGAAGCGTAGCCTTTAAAGTACAATGAATTCACACTAGCCTCCCAACCAAACTGACTGCTAGTAACAATAATACAAATAATTATTATAAGCGACATAGTATGTTTTTGCATATTTTTGTCGCTGATTTTTCGAAACCAAGGATGCATTCGCATAAACTCTGACATGAGACACTTATTTGCACGTAGACTCTTATGATCCACATTTCGTCTAAATACGTGATCCGAAGTCCTGTCCTTTTTATTATGCCTCTGTAGATCTCGTGATCGTAACTGCGAGCTTAATTGAACAATGGACAAAAGAATTTTGGTTCTTGTAAATTATCCGCCCCGTTTTTCGAAAAAAAAATTACTAACTTCATTCAATAGCCTTAACACTTATGAAAAGCATAAAAATAATATCAACAATTAATAAAACACATTGAACAACAGAAATAACAATGTCAACAAATAATAGCTTCTCCATTCGCGCTCGATGATTCATCTTCTCCTTAATGCTGGCAACACTTCGTTATTCACACCGATAAGATAAACATTTTAATGGAAATAACAAATATACATTAAATTTTTATTCCTATTTTCAAGAACGATTAACATGCAATATAAAATTGAATTTTTCGAGTTTACAATATTTACAATATTTAAAATTACTAACCTGCAACAAAAGGCAAATAATGCAAAAAACAAACGTGGAACGGTTCTTCTACAATAATTAGCAAGGCCAGACTGATGGATGCTAGTTCATATGAAGGAATGGTTGTGGACATCTGTAGTTAACGATACATTGGGGAAAACTTCCCTTCTCGCACTATAGGCATAGATACGGTTCAAGGAATTGTCAAATCGGTCAATTTCCCCATGGAATTTCCGGAAGTCGGTAGATATTATCTTATTGTTATATTCATGAAATGAACCAAAGGACTTGATGATTAGTGAACTATGTCGGGGATTTGTATATACAATAATGATGTCTTAACGGAGAAATATCGCAAAAACCGAATCGGGTTTCGAATAAACCTCGACTTTCGGTTAACCGGTATTGTCCAAAAATTAATCAGCTCTTTATGCTCATGTTAAAGTATTATATATGAAGTTTGGTAACGATATGGCAAGTATTTTTTGAGTTAGAGCGCCCAGAATCACATACACACACACGCAAGTACACACACAGACATCATTCCGAAAATAGTCTAAACGTGTTCTAGTGACCTCAAAACGTGTATTTCCGTTGAAATCTCGAAGTCGATGTTTTTCGTGATCACAATACTTTCCCATTACTACGTATGGAGTAAGTAAAAATATAACTCCTCATGGTTTGATAAATTTCGGTATCCAATAAATATGAAAGAATATACGACATATTAAGATACTATCCGTATTACTGTTAAAAATACTGTACGTGTCTGACGATAAATCGGTTGTTTGCGTCGCACACATCGCGCATATGCATACGTTGCCTGCCACAGTTTGAACTGAAGGAATTGTAGATGGTAGTATACTACTTGTTATGTTTTGCGCTTTTTTTTATAAAAAAGAGCTTATGTATCCGTCTGTCCATTTCTCTGCCTGCCGTGTACAAAATAACCCAAACAATACGTAAGCTGCAATCACCAAAATTTCAGGATATATAGTTCTACATTCGGCCTAGATATGGGAAAAATCTGGCGTCCGACCGTCTGTCCCTTTACCTTTTAACAGTATATTAGAAAACCCCTTACGAACTATCTATACGGGTCCATTACGGCGTTCGTATTGTTGACCGTATTTACAGCAACGAATATAAATAAATAATTATGCTATTAAGCGAAAGTAAGTGAAATTACAGAGTTCTAAAATTTTTTTCTACGAAATATTTTGTCGTTGCTATTTAATGCCAATTGTTCTTGAAGAAATGTTAACATGATATGCTGCTTAGTATTGTAATGGTAAAATACATTGCTGTAACATTAGTTAATTAATTTTTTGAAACAAAAGTCTATTATATAGGTCTTAAAATGTACATATTTAAATAATTAATGTATTGAATATTATTAAAGATGCAAGATTTTCTAGATAGGTTGGCCTGCGGGGGAATATTTTTAGCTTTCTTAAAACAGCTCCTTATGTAATTGGCGCTGCAATTACTTTCTCACTTGTTAAAGTTATATATACTCTATTGTTAAAAGATTATCGATGAGAAAATTACAAGTTCTCCAGAAATTCTTAACTATGTAAAGCGCAGCTAGAATCTAGATTCCTGTAACTCACGACAATGAGTCATATAGCTTAAGAATGACATGTACGATTTCGAAGATTTTTTCATAATATTCCTCTTGCACCCATAATATCACGGGTTCAACTCCGGCAGCGTTTGATTTCTGTTTGATAAAAAAGGGGATGACTGTAGCATATTGTTCACACGCATTTTAAATTACGGTGCTAACTCGAAATTTGGACGGTTGTGAGTTTGAGAGTCATGTTTTTAAAAGGGAGAATTCGAATCTGTTTCGAATTAACTTAAAAAAGTGGTTAGTGATAGAAAAAACGAGATTCTTCAAGTATTTAACAATACAAAATGTAAGTGTAATATTCTGACTGTGTAACGCTTGCAAGGAAATGGCATTCCTATGGAGAAACGTAACTTCTAGCGAAGTAATTTCAAATTCCTTTCCGTAACTGATATTGCCTTGTCCTTATGTTTGAAAAAAAAAGCTTTAGCTTTTGAAAAGTGCGAAAATTTTTTGAGTCGGAGCTTTCCACAATGGAAGAATCTTCACTTTCTTCTCCACGAACTCGGAATTTTAAATGTGGCAAAAATACCGAAATAGATAAAAGATTAATGGTGTAACATGCGATGAGTCAGCTAAATCTCACTAAGAGAGACTCTTGCAGTATGCAAATTCGATGCGAGTTTGAAGTCCGTGGTAATTGATGGATCAATCTTTCCCGTTGGAGTGGACGTTGACCAATAAGGCTTTGAACTTGTCACCCAATTCTGCCTCGGAAGAGCATTCATTTCGGCTGTCAGCGGCATGCAGAAAACAGGGTCTTTGGTGTCAACGCGGTGCGAAGGCGATATATCCCCGAATAATGTTCCGATGGGAGGGTTGAAGGTGTGGGAGTGAAGGTGGGGGGGTAAGGAGGAGAGCAGGTCGAAGCGGAATAATGCGAGGAGATAGGAGTGAGTGCTCTTGCGACGTGTTTGTAGAGGGCTGCTCGAGAATCTGCGAAGGAGAATGGAGTGGAGGAGATGCTACGTGGAGGTGATAGAGGAAAGCGTACTTAGGATGAAGGGGAAGGGAATCACAGAGACCCGACTCGCTCTACCTAGTTATCATCAAGTAAGAAACTCCCCTTACCAAGGGTTAACTGATGATTTTCCTTTTGATGCTATTTTAGAAATTCTGTAAAAATTTTGTTTCCAATTACGTCATTTTAATCGTCGGGAAATTAATTGGAAAGACAGAAGCAAAGAGATGAAAAAGGAATTTATAAGAACCGTCAGCGCTAAAAGTTCGCTTTACACGCTTAATTCAGGTAACTGAATATTCCAAAGGTTCAGAGATAAAACTCATGAATCGTTCATATTGAGAGAGCCTGTATCTACGCATGTATTTGAGCTTTAAGTATAACAGAATGGCGGATGGCAGGGAATTCAGCCATCCATAACACATACGGCCACAGTTTTGCTATTGTGTTCTCTGAAGAAATTCACACGTTTTAATCTTTCACGTTACGATCGATCTCACGTATGCTTGATTGAAATTTCGGCTTAGACTCCTCTCCTTTAATTGGCCCTAACCACCTGCAAATTTGCAAAATCGCACGCCTAGGCGTTTCTCAGAAGCAAGAAGGAGAAAGCACTGCTAGATAATTTGCTGGAATCAAGTCGAGCCAGTAATGAAAAGAATACGGAAATAAACGCTATGCGTAAGAGGGAAACTGCCATATTAAAATTCTCTAGTAATGATTATATGGTTGCACAATATGAGTTCTCTCGAGGTAAAATATTCCGGAGGTAAAATAGTCCCCCAATCGGATCTCCGGGCGGGGACTGCCTTGAGGAAAGCATTTGTTGAAGGTAACTTACGCATAAGTACTTGGAATGTAAAAACCATGAGAAAGACAGGAAAGCTAGAGAACCTGAAAGAAGAAATGAGAAGAAATAGGATTGACATCATAGGACTGTGCGAAGATAGATCGGAAGAAGTGCAGTTCGACTCGGAAGATTTCACGGTAGTTTACACTGGAGGAAATAGTGAGGCAAGGGGAGTAGCTGTGGTACTTAGGAAAGATATGATGAAGAGCATGACAAAAATAACAGCAACGAACGATAGGTTGATGGCAATAAAGCTAAAATCAGTCCCAGTAGACATGTTGACATGATGCCAACGTCCGCTCATGAAGAAGAAGAAATCGAGGAGCTGTATGAACAAATTAACGAGATTTACGAAGAAGACGGAAGAGGAATGGTACACTGCATAATAATGGGAGATTGGAACAGCGTAGTTGGTGAAGGACAAGAAGAAAATATTGTCGGTCAATACGGACTTGGGAAAAGAAACCGAGGAGGAGAAAAACTGGTAGAATACTGTGTTAATAATGACCTAGTTGTGACTAATACATGGTTCAGAAACCATAAATGAAGGCTGTACACATGGAAAAGCCCAGGAGATAGAATGAGATGCCAAATAGATTACGTCCTAGTAAAACAAAGATTCAGGAACAGCATAAAGAATCGAAAGACATTACCAGGAACAGACTTTGATTCAGATCACATCCTTCTAATAGTCGATGTAACTATAATGCTTAAACAAATAATAAAAACGAGAAGAGAAAGACAGATTTGGGACATAGAAAAACTGAAAGAAAGGCAGGATGCATTCAGCACTAAGGTAGAAAATCGCCTTAGAAATATGGAAAACAAACCAAAGACCGTGGATACAGAATGGGAGGAAAGTAAAGCCAGTATTAAAGATACCTTGAATAAAGAGATTGGAAAACAAGAAAAGAAAATCAGCAAATCATGGATCACTAAGGAGATGTTGAAGAAAATGGATGAGAGAAGAAAATGGAAAAATGTTAACAGTGAAGAAGGTAAAGCCAATTATAGACACATAAACAATGAGTTGAGAAGGGTAACAATTAAAGCTAGGAAAATTTGGATAAAAGAAAACTGTGAGGAAAAGTAACAAATGGAGAAGTTTGGACCGTACGATACGATGTACGTTAGGGCATTGGAATTAGAAAATAAGAATAAGATAATGGAATTCGTGGTAAAGGAATTATGAATACATATGGAAAACTAGTCCCAAAACAAAAGGATGTAGCACAGGTATGGGAAGAATACATTAAGGAACTATACAAAAAGCGGCAGGATCGGTACAAATGGAACTGGAAGAAGAGAATTGCATTGAAGAAGACAACTTGTGACCAAGTATTATGAAAAGCGAAGTAGAAAAGGCGATACTGGAACTGAAGAATGGAAAAGCTACAGGAATCGATGGAATACCGACAGAGGTAGTACTTAAAGTCATGGGATCGGAATGACTAAAAGTGATTACGAAATTAATTAACAAGTTTACCACTCGGGGGAGTGAGTGGCCTCAGGATTTCCTAGAAGTATCAATGATCCCTCTAAAGCAGAGGTTCCCAAACTGTGGTTCGCGAACTCCCAGGGGGTTCGCGAGATGTCTCAGGGGGTTCGCGGCAAAAAAAATCCGTAATGGCGAGCAAAGTTTTTTGGTAAATCACTTAATTTGGACCTGGTTGGCACTGAGGTTTTTGACAAATTCTATAAAAGTACCTTTTTATTAAAATGCAAAATAATCCATTAGTTAAACAATATTTATATCAAACTTTTATTTGATGCACGTAAAGAATGTGTCTGGAGCCTACCTATTTTATCAGCCTTTCTGGAATAAAAATCATCGCTCCGTTTTCACTACGTAGAGTGTTTAGTAAAAACGGAAACTGTATAGGCCTTCGTCTTTGTAAGGAATAAGTTGATAGAAGACCATTGTCTTCTTTAAACAATGCACAAATCGATATCATGGCGGATAATATAATTGTAATACACACTTAACGAAAGAGACAAGGACAAATGTTGAGACATAACGTTTTACGGAAATTGTAAAAAAAGTAAATTTTGTACTTCTGGGCTTTGTTTTAAATCTCAAGTTTTCATGATAATTCTTCGTAATTTTACTATGCAAATAAAAATTACGCTGCTCCCCTTACTACTGATAAGACCACAAGGTTACAAACACGCAAATAAGCTACGGAAAATTATATATAAAAGGTGGAAATAATGTTATAATAAATATTGTATACTTAAATTAATAAATATAAAAACTTTACAAAATATATTCTTTAATAATTTATACTCGGGTACGAAAGATAAACCTTAATTTGTAATTTTAGGGGGGGGGAATTCGCTAGATTTGGATCATTATAAAAAGGAGTTCGCGCGGTCAAAAAGTTTGGGAAACGCTGCTCTAAAGAAGAAGCCAAAGGCAATGAATGTAAAGCCTACAGAACGATAAGCCTACTGTCACAAACTTAGAATATCATCACGAAGATTCTTAATAAATGGCTAGAGGAATAGGCCGAAGAAATGCTAGGGGAAGATCAATTCGGCTTCAGAAAAGGACGAGGAACCATATGTGCTATCAGGGCCGCGCCAAGGGTGTTTGGCGCCCGGGTGCAAAATAATTCTTTGGCGCCCCCATCTCCTCTCCCAAAGTTACTACTAGTCGATCCTATTTACCGATTTACTATCGTCTCTAAAAGTCGTGGGAAATGTACGACCGAAAAACCACCACAGACCCTCGCTAGGATGGAGAATGCAATTCGGGCAGCACCCCATCTCCCCTGCTGACTCCGAGCTCCGATTTTCGGTCGCCTCTAATAATACGCCCTTTCCGAGAATAGAACAATGCGAATGCATACTGCGAGGCCTCGGAGGTAAATTTTGACTGAGAAATTTTGTATTGCTCTGATATTTCTGTCTTTCTCTTCCTGCTTGAAGGGAAAAAGATCCGGAGTGATACGATAAAAATCATCGCACATTCATCGCGTTCCAATAATATATCGATACAAATATCTTGATTGGATGGCGCCCCAAACTAGTTGGCAACGGGTGCCGTGCACCCCTTTCACATCGGGTTGGCGCGGCCCTGGATGCTATCGGCGTTGTGAGAATATCTTTACAATATAAAATCTCTTGGCCATAATTTTTTGTGTAACGCTAAATATCTCGACATATCTCGGCCATTTCTTCAGCCAGTCCTGCCAAATTCGGTAAGATTGCTGCGAATACGTTCAAAAAGCGAATGCTATAAAAATTTCCAAAAAAGTCCCGGGTTTGACGCCAGGAGAATGTTTTACATTCCATATGAATCTCATACCTCGGCCCATGAGTTTATACGTTAAAATTTAATTTTCAACGAGCAGAGTTTTACTCTTTTGGAAATTAAAATTAGAAAAAATTGACCTATGACCTTCAAATTAGGACCATTTTAAAGGAAAATACACGGGCCGTTTAATTTTGTTCGTCTTTTCTCACGTAAAGGTAAAACTTCAGCAAATTTTACGTTTAAATTCGCCGATGTAAGAAAAATCGTTCACTCTCATCAATGATCGCCTTGGAAACGGGTATTGTTGTTTCAAGCCATATATACGATATGCTCATATAAATCTATATTCATTCACGTAATTGGATGTGAAATGTTTTTATTTGTTCTCCATACCAATGAAGATATCGTCACCACACTTCGCATAGATCTATAATTTTTCCCTGTGGGTAACATAGACTATATGGCCATAAAAAAATTTGAGAGGAGGGAGAGCTTAATTCAATAACTATTTTCCCATAAGTTTACACGTAATTTTTTTCAATCAACTTCGGCGGCAATGGGAGTTGTCATGTTAACTTATAATTGGTATTGACATAAAATTGTTAAAATCACGTATTTTTTATTCTAACGCATTTTTACGCTAATACGATCAGGATTCGGATTTTGTCTTCAATAAAAATAAACTTTGCTCTTTCCTTCATAGAACTAGCCAACGTCTCAAGTTCGTACAATGATTCTAAATTATTTTAAACGTTTGTTTGATCATATAGACACAACTCTACTTTGTAGAACTCTTTGAATGAGAAGAAAAGAAAGATTTCCTAATTTAGTATCGAAATTATTTCATTAAAAAAACGATACATAATTCAGTTACAAATTAGAAGTGATCAAGAAGAAAGTTGTCACTTTGTGATCAAATTTATTACCAGTATCTATAATATGATTATTATATATAGATGTTTGCTTTCACTTTGAAGCTACAAATGCAACGTAGCATACATTTTCACACGCTTATCTCAATCGCAAACATTGTATCTCGGGAGGCACGGTGACATATCATAAAAATTATAAAGACAAATCATCTTCATTCTTTTTACGAAAATATGCGGACTTTAGCAAAGGGTAATCAAATATCGGTACTTTTGTTAAAAGATATTCAAAGAATGCGAAAAACGCTCATTTAGCCTCGTACAAATGGTGCCATCGAATTGCCAAATGTGGAGAATCTCACACAAAAGCTGAAAAATTAGTGATACCGTATTCCAAGGATATAATTGAATGCACGATCAATGAGGATAGTGCAAAATGCCTCGAACAGATTCCACTGTCGGGCGACACAGTATCTCGGCGTATAAACTACATCTCAAATGACATTCAAATTGAACTTATACAGAGAGTGAAAAAAAGTCAATTTTTCAGCCTACAAATGGACGAATCAACTGATGCTTCCAATCAAGCTGGACTTTTGGTGTTTATTCGTTTTATTTTCGAAGGAAGAATTATAGGAAACATTTTATTTTGTCGCACATTAAAAATTGGACCACAGGAGAAGGTATGTTTAAATTGTGCGATACTTATTTCAACTAAAATGAGATTGATTGGAACTATCGCATCGATATACATATGCACAGATACATCCAGCTATTATAACGATATACACATGACCGAGTTCTTCTCTGGAACCCAATAGAAACATTTGGCTCTCATGGAGTGAGTAAGATGTTAATATTCGCACAAGGTGATATTTTGGGATTGCAACTGCAAAGGGCGTACGTGTATCGCGTCTCGCAGAGAAATATTGTATGCAATTCAAAGGCTAAGGCAGATTTGGCAACGCTTGCAAAAGTCGGTTACCTATTAATAGTTACATAGAAACGAGGAAGAAAGTGAAAGGGAGCGAAGATATTATATAAGTGGGAGGGGGCGATGAGAAAGAGGTGCGTTTGAACCGCTCCCCAACCGTCAAAACGGAGCGCCGCTGTCTCTCTGTAACCATTTCCGGTCCCGGAACCTCAATTCCGGCGGAGTTTCGCCTTGCGATGAGAACATTGGACGCGCTCCTCATTCGCTTCCCTAGCTATTCTCGTATCCACGCAGGAACATCAACTCCCTCCTCCCTATCTCCTTCCCTCTCCCTCCTCCCTATCTCCTTCCCTCTCCCTCCTCCCTATCTCCTTCCCTCTCCCTCCTCCCTATCTCCTTCCCTCTCCCTCCTCCCTATCTCCTTCCCTCTCCCTCCTCCCTATCTCCTTCCCTCTCCCTCCTCCCTATCTCCTTCCCTCTCCCTCCTCCCTATCTCCTTCCCTCTCCCTCCTCCCTATCTCCTTCCCTCTCCCTCCTCCCTATCTCCTTCCCTCTCCCTCCTCCCTATCTCCTTCCCTCTCCCTCCTCCCTATCTCCTTCCCTCTCCCTCCTCCCTATCTCCTTCCTCCTATCCACGGTCCCAATCGAAGCGCGAGCAACGGGGCCAAAAAGTAGCGAATTTCAATTATCGAGGACGTGTCGCCTTCCCCTCACCGAAAAATTTCAATTTATCGCGTTCCTCTCGCAGCGGTTCACGAAAAGCCTCCTACATGGCTCCCCATTTATACATAACGGATATATTTTTTATTTCTACGAACTTCTTCACCGCCATTCAAAACAGAGTGGGAGAGGAGCTTTTCAAAAGATTTTGTTTCGAAGAATGTGAGTGGATGGGAGTGAGAGAAACGAAGATGCTCTCTCTCTCTCTCCCCCTCTTTCTCTGTCTCTCTCTCTCTCTCTCTCTCTCTCTATATATATATATATATATAGTAGAGAAAAGGAATGGAACGTAGAAAGGGAAAAATCTTGAGAGGAAAACGCGACCTTTGTCATATTCTGGCGTTTAAACCCATCCGACCGAGCTACGCGTATCGAAATAAAAACAGATAATTAATATTGTTAAAAAACAATAGCATCAAGTCGAAAGAATGTGACTAAAAAGTCGAAGAGACATCCAGATACAGGTAACACCTTTTTCTCTCCTATGTTAGACGGATTCAGGATTATATGTTAAATAAACGAAACTATGTCGCCATCGTGGACGAGAAATGCATTACTTAGATTTGTCCTCGTGACGGACTGAATGGAATGTTTTCGGTTACACTAATCTTTCAAACTTAGCAATCTCCACAATATGTAAACAATACAGAATAATAATGTATTCTTTTGAAAACACGATAAGTGCAATTCTTTAAATGGCTAGGGGTGATTCAAAAGATATGAATAGTTTGGAAGTATACATTTTAATCCTTTTCCTCTTTCATTCCAAACCACTCTTGAAATCGTTCGTCATTTTCTCACAGGCTTCCTGTATTTTGAGACGCATTACTTTTGCTCTAACTTGAAGTCGACCATTCATTTACTCTTGCATTAACATATATTAATTGGCGTTATAAAGACATTTATTCTACATTTTGCATAAGTATACTAGTGACAGAAAATTAATAATTGAAATTAATTATTGCATGAAAAAACGAGAAAAACCTCCGGGAAATGTTACAATTCTTGCATTTGTTAATTTCGAAAAAAAGAAAATAACGATACCTTTAGAAACATAATCAATGTTATAAAACAGTAAAGTAAGCATGCGTGTTCTTGTACCGTTGCAACTAAAATTAATTTGAAACTTCTTTTCACGAAAAGAAATATATTACGCCTCCCTATAAATAGTTATTAAAGTTTATATCCGTATGTTTTGCTTTGTATCTTTCGCATACTGTATCAGTTTCTATGTCACCTGTAAATTGAAATTATTTCCTGTATATCTGTTTCAGTAATTAATCAATACGATCTAAGTTCTACATTTTAGATTCTTCTTCTTCTTTGTAATTGAAATATTTCTTGGTTTTAAAATGATGAATACTTAGTATAATGCGTGTCCTTTTCTTTTTAATATCCGTAGGATCACGACTCGGATGGTTTTTGTGTTGATTCACTCGAATATCATGCCAATAGACTTTTCACAATTACGTAGTGCGAAATAATTAATAAGTGGAATGAAGGATTAAGTGACTCGACCGTGACGTTGCAACATAAAAGCGAAGATAAATTGATGAATTCGACTTACTGTAAATTGAAAGTTGCGTTAGGATACTAGACTAAAAACTTTGCATTACGTGAAAGAATTAACAAATTTAAACGGATGAATTTCATAAACAAGGGGGTAAATTCGTAGAGTTATTTTACGAGAAAACAAAAATTTGAAATTATCTCCATAAAATTCTGCAGAAAATGTATACGAACACAATCCAGGATTCCCTATAACCATCATATTAATTTGTTTTCCTAAACTTTATACATTTGAATAATGTCATTATATTTTAAGTTATGCTTCATATGCAAGAAGAATATTAATAACAGAGAGCAAAAATAAAATTTCCAAAGTAAAGAACCAAGTATCAATTATCAACAACGATAAATCGAAACGAGACTTATGGTAATAATATATGCACCAAGTAGATAATAAACCGATCTATAAGGCTCACTTACAATGGACGTGCACCATCATTCGCTTGGAGACGGACGGCGGGACCCCATTGGCTGCAATGCACAGGTAAGCGCCCATTTCGGATCTTGTCACCTTGATAAGAGACAGCATCTCCCCCTCGATGGACATAACTGTCGGATGAAAATTATAATGGCACAGCTCAAATATTTTTCGTAGTAACGGAACCAATGATATCTCTTATGTTAGCGATGTACTTAAAAAATAATTTTATTCCACACCTACTTTAGAAGAATTTTATTTTTATAATTGAAATGTATTAGCCATTGATTAATTCAATTAAAAAAAGTGATAATTAAAAAATGCTTGATTGACTCAATCACCCCCTCCCCTTCCCACTCTCCTTTTCCCCTCCCTCTCCTACCCGGAGGGGCAAGTGTAATTTCATCCCCCGTCAGGAGGAAGGGTCGCTAATCCCTAATGTGTAGTTTCACCCCCGCTTCTTCGACGGGGGCTCGACCCAGACTCCCTAAGCAGATCCCCGGTTACCTGTGAGGGTTTCCCCGCACACTGTAGATATAGTATTGATATATTGTTTTATGGAAGGGTGGGAAATCCCTAACTCTTCTGGATTTCATACTAAATAGGTGTATAAGGAAAGGTTCATTTGCGTGGACAAGACAGTTTGTGTTAATCACTCCTTGCATCAACATCGTCTTCTCTAGTCATTCAGTTATTTTTGCAATACCTAGGAGTGAACGTTTGTGATGTTGGACTAGCATCTACATACAGAGACAAAGAGTCTAAAATTGGGAAATGGCTGCAGTATGTACTTGGCCTATCCTATCTGCCTCCAGAAGTGTCAGATTGTTTTGTATTTGCGGGGGAAGCCCGGGGATGAAATTACACGTTTTCAAGGGGCTACCCGGCGAACCCTTCCAGCGGATTAGGACGCGCCCCTAACCAGGGGGCCGATTTTTTAACTTTTCACTTTTCGATCTCGATCGAAATGTCAGCCATCTTTGGATAGTTTTCGATCGAAATGAATTTTGCGATTCTGTAATTCAGGATTTCACTTCCGATCGAAATCTCTCTCGATTCCCATCGAAATCCATTTCGATTTCCTTTTGCTTGGTGAAATCATACTATAAACCTATTATTCAAAGAATAATTGAAGATTTAAGTGGCAATACCCATACTAACTGAAAATTAGCAACTCGTTTTGTATATTTTATATTGAATACTGTTAATCATAAAACCTCTTCAGTTTCATTCTATGTTTAAGGAGCATATTTTATATTCTGTTATATTATTTCATATACCAATGTTATAAAATCTTCTCCTTTGGCTATTTGTAACTTATTGTATCCTTTACCTATTTCAACTCCTTTCATTTTAATGATAGAATATGATTTTTCCTTTTCTGGACAATTATATTTCTTAATTGAATGTGCTGAATCAATAAACAATTTACTTCAACACCTATTTGCATATTTCATATACTTTTGTTGAATTATGATAAATACCTATTAATTGTACATGTTATCATTTAATATATTTTCTTGTACGCCTAATGTTTCTCATTTTCTGTTGAGATCCTCACTATTTACTTACTTAATGTATATATCATCATTTTGCATATAATATCTGCATACCTAAATGTGGATTGTGTCTTATCAATTTTGACTATGTATTTCTGATGCATATTAATGAGCATCGTCCATGAATTAAGACAAGAACGTCTGAACATGGCGTACCCCCTAGAACGGCGGACGGGACAAAAATGTCCTTTCCGACAAAGTCGTACAGTCGCAGTACCAGGTTCAATTTTTATGAACGTTGTAGTCTCTACATTACTAACTTCATACTTTAGCATGCTGTAGAATGTAGCGTTGCACCGTACTCAACTGAAACGCTCTAGTAAATTAGCCCGCAAACAGTGCTGCAGGAACACGTTCTAAACTGCATCACACTGCGCGAGCAAGTGGAAGGTGGGAGGGGGGAAGGGTGGGGCTAGAAGTTGGACTGGCGAAAGATGAGAGGGGAAGGGCATGCCATAGTCTACAACAATGCTACAAAGCCGCCTGCATAAGAGTAATATCACAGAGAATGCGAAACAACGTAGTAACTCATTTTTGAACAAAATTGTCCCATCCGCCGTTCTAGGGTAAAATGGTTTTATAATCCTTAATATTGAGGGGGGATGTTCAAAAGTGTAGAGTGGAATGCAACCCTCAAATGATTAAAAGTCACTAAATCTCGACTAAATTAAACCGGAATCACAGAAACCGTAGGGGACGTAACATCAGAATGGGACAAAATTGTCCCGTCCGACGTTCTAGTGTTAATGAATAAATAAGTTAAATATCAATGACCATTAATTATACATGTAACTGTTCAGTAAAAACTTAAACTGCGTAGATATAAAATAGAAATTAAAGAGTCCACTGTATTATTTTTAATATAATAAAAGCCGTCGTCTGTTGGTAGGTTGGTCACGCTATGCAAACGCTAATAACTCGAGAAATAATAACGATAGAAACTCGAAATTTGGTAGGGATGCTTGATTAACACTTATTCAGAGAATGACGAATTTAAATCGCGAAAAAAATCATTGGTTCGCCTCCAAGAGAGGCATTTCCATTTCCCATTACTTAACATGTAAAACACGATTTTTCGACGTGCAGGCTTTTATTCATTTGGAAATTAATATTAGAAGAAATTAACAGACGACTTTCGGATTTGAACCGTTTTGAAGAAAAATTTATAGTTTCTTATTTCGTTCGCCTTTTTTCGCCCACAGTTCGAAATATTCCATGTTAAACGTTTAATTTGCATATTTTGTGGAAATCTCGCCATTTTAACGTGATGTTGCTATGTCGACCATTCTCATTGTTACACCTCAAATTAATATTATTGCATACATCCTTCAGGGAATAAGCGTGCCTTGAACGCTTCAATACGACAGAGGGAGAGAGAGGAAGGTAGGGGAGAGATTGGCGTGTTTTGTGGAAAATAAGTATATTAACGTAAATATAAAAAAATTTAAGTATCAACAGTGTCATTTTAGAAAAATTGGAAATAAAAATCATTCTTAAATTAAATTCTTTGTAAACCATACGTGCTTACGAATTTATATTGTTATTCCTCGAATTAATTTCGTAACAATGGCCGAAGTTTGGAAACGAATATAAATTAAAATTCAATTAAAATTAAAAGGTCATTTAAAACTGTTAACCGGCAATTTTCGAAGAAACAACAGTGGATCTTTTAATGAATTGATTTGTTTTTATAAAAGGAATTTTGGTGCTTATATAATACAGAGTAAGTTCTAAGGTTTATAATCCATTTAAATCTAATAACAGTGGCTATTATATTTTAAAGAAAGAACTTTATTTATTCACTTTACAGAATGAATTAATTTTAGGCTAGCATTGCCTATTATAAAAGGAGTTACTTTGGAATTTACAGTATGTAAAGTGGAAGTTGTACTGAGTTGACTCAAGTATATTTCAAAGCAAAAATCAATTTAAAACTGGCGAAAGTGTTTGTTTCGGAAAATGAGAAGTCCAGAGTGGTGAGCGGACGCTAAACGATATTAAGGTACATTTTATTCCAAAATCTATTTAAAGTATTATCTGAGGCAATTGAAGATTGAACAAATTTTTTGTTACCGGAATTCTGCTTATTTCATGAAATTGAAATTCTAATGCATTAATCGACTAAAATCTGTTAAGAGTGGCTATTTTAGTTGAAAGAAATATATGTACCTACATGGCACTTCTATTCACTTTTCGGAATGAATGAATTCTAGGTTAACATTGCATATTATAAAATGATTTTCTTTGGAATAAGAAGCTTCTTATGTGGTTATTTTAACTGAATTGAATCAAGTTCTCTTCTAAGTTTGAAATCCATGTAAAACAGGCGAAAGTGGTTGTTTCTGAAAATGAGAAGGCAAGAGTGCTGAGCAGACGATAAACGATATTAAGGTACATTATATTCCAAAATCTATTTAAAGTATTATCACAGGCAATTGAAGATTGAACCAATTTTTTGGAACCGGAATTCTGCTTATTTAATGAAATTGAAATCCTAATGTTATAATCAATTTAAAATTAATAAAAATCGCTATTTTAGTAGAAAGAAAGGTACTATTTTATTCACAAGGAATTTCTGTGAGATTTTAGTTAATTAATTAAAACAGACTTATAATATAGAAATATTCGATGGTTAAAACAGTAACAATTTTTTTCTTGCGATTTTTACGTTGCATTGACGAAAATTTAGATTCATTAAACCCGTTGAAATTCAACGGGCACTTATACTAGTTTAACATAATATAGAAAATCACAATAATGAAGACTAATTTACCTTCAATATAAAGAAAGATTTTTATGTGTACCTCCTGTAGTACCAGTATTTGAAACATATGTCAAAAGGAACTAACATCACTACGGTCCAAGAAATGCAGGTTTTTGGAAACTTTAATTATTTAACAATACTCTCAAAATATTTAATAACATTCATTAACGTTGTATTTCAATATCAATAAATGATACAAACCAAAATAAATGCTTTCTTAAAGAAATTTCTTACGAAGTATAGAACTTGCAAAACTATGCTGACAAGTGTTATCAAAATCTTAGACAGTCTACTAATCATAACAAAACAAACAATGTTAACCTCAAATAAATTCATTTACGAAAAACGAAATAATATCCCTCGTCCTGCCTTCCACATTTTACATTATATATACCAGCCAATATTCAGATATATCCTTCCAATTTTTACGTTATAACCTGTAGTCTCTGCCGTAGTCAATGATACTAATGACAAATTATTCATCCAATGCCGTAAACTAATATCCATTCGTCGAAATAATAATAAATAAAAACTTCAACATTTGAAGTAGCAATGCATAGATTTGATAAACACAATACGTACAAAAATCATCTATTATTTGCTTAACGTATGCTGTATTCGTTTTATTTAACATATTACAAGGATACTGTATTAGAACTTACGTTGAATTACTCATTTTAATTAGGTTTTTATCTAATTGAAATAGGTAAACAAACCAAAACAGACTCTCAGAGTCAACTGCGCATGCGCCAACCCGACCGAAGTATAAATTTTGTAACTGTTTTCGACGGAGCTCAATTCCATCGATCGAAATCGAAATTAGGTACAAAATCGCATATTCCCTCATATTTTCATTTCGATCGCTTACCAGCTTTCACGTCGAAATTGGGAGTTTAGGATTTCAATCGAATCGAAGAAGTTACAAAATCGGTCCCCAGGGACGAAATTACCATCGCCCACCCAGAGCAGGCTTTATGACAAATGCGATACCGGGAGTAGTACATAGTTTGGCAACATCTTGATGGTTACACCTATAACCCGTACGATGTTTATCGGCGCCCCAGACGACAGCCCGCCCCTAAGGCAGGCTCTGCTCCTACCCCTCCTTTTCTTCTCCCTCCCTCCTAACCCTTCCTTTATTCCCCCTCTTGCCCCTTCCTTTATTCTCCCTTTTTTATTCTCCCTCTTGCCCCATCCCTCTTTCTCACCTCTCGTCTTGCCTGCCGATCCCTCCCTCAGGATGATCTCTCCGCCGTCTTCTCTCCTCCAAGTGATCCTCGGACGTGGGAATCCCCTTGCGCGGCATACCAACTTGGCGTTTCCTCCTTCTGGAACCATTACGTCACCTGAGGTCTCCTCGTATATGATATCTGGTGGGATGACGACCTCTAGAAATGCGGTCTGCGGAAACAATGGAAGAAAGAATGTTCCACTAATGAGGTGTTGGTCGCTGGAATGGGAGCCCAAATACGGATATCAGATGCTTCTAAACCAGAAAGACTTCAATATGAAATGAAGTTTATCGGTGGAATACGGAAGATATCGAAGTTATGGCAATTAAGTCCCATCTCACTGAAATACTGATTGTTTCTGCATATACTTCAAATCGATATCTATTAAAAAATATATAATCATCAAATGTCATCGTTGCATGAAAGAAATTACCGTGCCATTGCATTACTGTGGAATGAGATTCAGAAATAGCTGGAATAGTGGCAATGGCCTTGTTAAATTACATCAGTAATTGAAATTTGGAAACGAGAGTATCTCAAATATTTCACTGAAGAATTAATCTTTGGCCATTGATACAGTACTTTCCTGAGGTTTTAAGGAATAAATATAGATACAGATTTCGCAGTGATAAACATATTGACGTGGGACAGTCAATTAATGAATATAAGAACTGATGGTCAACTTGAAACAAGTAAGAATTTAAAAAAATAAAAAATAAAATCTTATTGATGTACGAAATAGGCGGCCTTGGAAAGATAAAACAAGAAAATTTTCAGATTTGTTCGTTATAAAGGATTTTCGTGTCATATTCTTTCCATTAATGTTGCCTTACATATCATTTATCTAATAATTTCGCTTTGATCGGAGTTTTAAAGGTTGAGTTTCGATTTTTAAAATCGGTAGAATATACATTGTACAAACTTCCTCATATACTAATGCGTCGTTTAGCTATCTTTTGAAAAATATGAAATATGTAAAATCGTTATAATCGTCAACTTAAACAACTATACGAAATTTGAAGAAATCCGTATGAGCCATTTTTAGAAAATCCAATTGTTATTTAAGTTTTCTAAGAATTAACTTAACCTTTCATTCATTTTTTGAAAATTTTTAACTATGTAGTATTATTTCAGATGTAAACTCAAGTAATTTACGAAATTTGATCAAAATCTATGTATCCGTTTTTGAGAAAATAAAATTGTTGTTGAAATTGCCTAGATTAAGCGGCCCTTAATTAACCTTCATTCCAATTACGTATTTCTTTATAGCTGCTATTCTGTATGATAGAATGCCTAAGTACGAGATTTCATTCATTTTCGCACTACCGTTTAGGCTCTAGAGCCGCGAGAAGACGGCCACATGGACAGATAGGCGGAATTGTGAAAACCACTTTTTCGGACTCAGGTACACCTAAAACGTATATTTCTATCAACATCTCGAGGTAGAAGTTTTTCGCGCTTACAATACTGTCTCAATATACTTCGTATATGAGAAAGTAGAAATGTGTTTTGCTATTAACTTTGTAATAGACTCCTTTTGTTCCAGCTTATACATTGAGATTATAATGTAAATGATATGTAAAGCAATAGTAATGAAAAGAATAGAACACCAAAATCTTTTATAATGTAGAAATAGTCCGAAAATTTTCTTGTTTTATCCTTTTAAGGACGCCTATTTTGTAACACAAAAGGATTTTATTTCAAATTTTTTTTCATTCTTGCTACTTTTCATTTTTTAAGAGTGAAAACGAGTAACATTCAATGAAAAATCCACCCTCCCTCCCCCGATAATTCGGGAGTCGTCTCGATGGCTCACCGTGAGCAAGGGTCACCCACTCCCCCCAAGCCGCCCATCCCAAAACCCTCCCACAGAAGAGGCATCACTTTCCCCCTATTTCGAGATATATGTGTACATACATACTATAAGGGGAAACCGAAAACCGCGAGTCGATCGGTCTGTGTGCACAAGAGGAGGTGAGTAGCGAGGTGCCGCGGAGGAGTTGAACGAAAACGAGAAAAGACTGAGAGAAGGGGAGATACGCCGGCGAGTATAAGTTTACGTTTGTTAATTCATTTGTTTATTATTTATGAACCTTCAGATCTATTAAAGAAACGATGTTGTATCCATATAATTAAAACGATAACAACGTCTCCTTCTGAGGAACAGGAGAATATAGCTCAACTCAGTCCCTCTTTCAGCCATCATTCCGACTCACCTGGCTTTTCATTGGGTCCGTGTTGACTTGGCACATGTACTGCCCTCTGTCTTCTCTCCGAACTCCTCGGATGTTCAGCGTCCACGTGTTGAAGTCATTGTGGGTGACGGAGAGACGGGCGTTGTTGGTGATGACGTGTTCGTGGATTGCCAGTATGGCCTTGGTGTCCGCTTTGATCCATGCCACCTACCGGAAATGTGGCGCGAGCGGGTGCGGGGTCCAATGCGGCGTTGGAAGAAACGTTATAGCAATGCTTCGTATTTACAAGAAGGGAGGGTGGATGGATGAAAGGAAATCACATCGCTATTTGATAGGCCAAAAAATAGCTTACCTTTTAAGAAAACGCGTAAAATTATGTCTTGGGATAAGAGAAAAATACGTTAGTTCAGAAGCAAAACAATGATTGAACGAAACACTAATATACCTGTACGGATAAATACTGTCTGCCCTTAGATTCGGTTGCACCCCACAAGCATCCCTGCATTCAGTCTTAGAGAAAACTTAGCTTGTTGCGGACTTCGCTGACCTTTTTATTCCAGTATTGAATTTAGGTGAATTTGAGAGTTACCAAGGCGTCAACACAAAAGAAGTCAATGTCTGCATTGATTTGTGATTTTCTCATTCTTGCTCGTAAGTTAAGCAGTTTGTTTGCTGTGAATTAATTAAATTGTGTTTTATTGAAATATTTTCCCTTTTTGTGTTAAAATATACAATTTAATGATCCTTATGTTTTATGATGTCTAATTCAACTCAGTTAAGTAGTGCTGAAAAACGTAAATTAAAACGGGAATGTGAGCGTTGAAAAACTCCTACAGGTGAAAAAATACCTGGAGATGAAAGTTCCTTATTTAACTGCTATAAATTGTGTTCAAATGGCTAGTCTTTTTACGTGAGAATGAAAAAAAATTTTAAATCATGTTATGTGTATTTTATATGTGTACTAGCTGAAAGTACCCGGCGGTGCTCGGGTTATGTCAGACACGTAACCAAGAGAAAGTCGCCTTTACACTGTAATCCATAAATCTTAAGAATTTTAACTTGTAAGAACATTCAAAATGGGATCGAATCTTTAATAAAGCATACTTACCTTCTAATTACAGCAAATACCCCATATATTGCTGTTCGGTATGTGTGTCATTTACTAACCAAAGAAGCATTTGTCTCTTTCTGGGGAAATGCTGGCGTCCCAGAAAAACTTGTATAGATAAGACGTTTTATTCACAACCACAAAGTTATGTCGAGTGATTTCTATGGAGAGTATTATAAATATGCGTAAGTAAGCATTACAGATGTATAATATAAAGGTTTTACTTACTAAAAGGTAAGATTCCAGCATACACACGATGAATTGTCGTTATAAACGCTTCCCATACGCAGTCAACAAAATAATTATCCTTAACTATGTACGTTGCTATACATCATTAATTTCGATGCTTAAACAACAGTTCGAAGCGAAAACGCTATTCTTTCGCCTATTTGAAGGTTTAATTGGCATTAATTGAATCGGAGGCAACAATTACGGTCGCCTTGACAACGTCGGAAAGAGTACGAAATATCCGTAAAATTTCGAAAACAATTGCGTATTTCTGAATGATTCGACCGTATAACATGTAAACATCGCAAGAATAAGATAGTGTAGCGTTTTAGCCGTCGAATAAAGCAAAAATGAAGAAAATCGGTCCATATTTACGTATTTTAACGTATGAAGGAAATAAACCTTGCACTTTGAAAAATCGAAAATCCCGTGTAAACTTATGGGAAAATAAAATTGTCTCCTGGAATCGAACCCGGGTCGATTTTGGAAATCCCAGGTACCCTATGTTACTCGTAGAGTCATATGAAGTCAATTTTCAAGTTTGGTCCCTATAGCTCAAAGGGCGTGGGAATGTATAAGGAACACATGGACAGACATTCAATTTTATTATATAAGATTTGCCTTAAAATGTGTAATTATGTTCATTTTCCAAGTTTTACAAATTAAAATTATAATCTAATATATAAAGGAGAATGTTTATATGTTTGTACCTTAATAACTTAAGAATACAATGTCCAAAAAAATTTCAAACTTTCCACATCTTTTTATATCATCCCTGAGAAGGTTTTAGGGAAAAAAATCTCGCAATAAGACCCCGGTTCGATCCCAGGGGATAATTTTGTATTTCCCACAATATAACAGGTAAAAATCAACAATTTGAGATGCAGGGTTTTATTTTTTTCCAAATTAAATTAGAAATAATTGACCTGTGAACTTCATATGTGTACTATAGTAAAGAAAATCTATAAGGTTTCTTATTCTGTTCGCCTTTTTCCGTTAGAAATTCGAAATTTCTCGTATTAATCATTACAAACGAAAATTTATGTCAAACTAGCTGAAACGCCCGGCTTCGCTCGAGAAAGTTTTCTTTTAAGTGGCAAACGATTTTTATTGCTCGGGGCAAACGTTCCCCATTCCTTAATTACGCATGCGATGCTTACACTAAAATTCACTATTTTATATATTGTAAAGTTGTGCCATTAATATAATTACGCATTAACGTCTTACTTAATATTCACATGGATAGATGCACCGAAGACTTTAAGGCAGCAATAAAATTATGTGGATTATGTCAATACTATTAGCCAAAACGTAAACAATTAACAGCATCTTGGTTATCGAACAAATGTAAGTAGATGTATCCATTTATGTTGCGATAAATCTTTCAATGTTAATGGTAAAAGATATCAATGTTCTAATATTCCTTAAAAATCCTTTGACTCACTTTAAAAGTATTCATAGACTACATTTAAGCATGAATTCATTGTACCCTTTGTCTTGGTGTTAGCTATTCTTTCTCTACGGCGTACCTCGCCGTGGATTTTCCTTGCATCAATCTTTCTTTACGTGTATATCTTTCCCTTTCAACAGGACAACAATTAAGAAATTTAGCTTTGTTGTCGTTTGGAAAATGGTCATCTAAACCGATAAATTTTGCGCATAAAGGAAAATTTCGAGCGATTTAGCATATAAAACGACAAAACATGAACATAATTAAAATATTCAGTCTTTCATGCGCAAAATAATCCATTTCTCGTGATCCTGGGTTAATATTTAGGTATATTTATATCCACATAGTGTGAGGGCAACATGGCATTTTGGGGTTTCTCCGCACCATTTCCCATGAATTCTTATGGAAATAGTATTTTGTTGACCCCATAGGGTATAAGAGACCCCACGGTCTGCAAACCTATACCAAGTTCTTCCTTTGGTCTATAGGATGGCCCATGAAAAATTTGAATTCTATAGCTTCAACGGTGTAAAAACGTATAAAGAACATACATACAAACATATGTAAAAAATTGGTTTTATTAAGATAGCTGAAAGTGTAGAAGAAAGACAGGTTCGTGTAGACAACCAACGTGTAATACAAGCAGAATTAAGGGCATCCGAGATTCAAGACCAGAGACAGTCACGGCTCGAAAATCTGCGACTTACAAATGCAGAATCTAGAGCAGCTGAAAGTGTGGGTTCGGCTTGATAACCAACGTGTAATACAAGCAAAATTAAGGGCATCCGAGAGTCAACACCGGAGACAGACATGGCTTGAAAAAAACGAGCAACATTGTATATCCTGAAGCTCAATAAGAATAAAAATTGGAGGTTTCAAAAACTGTAAACAAAATAAAAATAAATTAATACAGATTTTCGTGTTTTTTTAATTAGATCACTTTTACACTTTTCTGAATCCCGAGCAACGCCGGGTAAACAATCGCTAGTTATATACTAAAGGATATGAATAGCGCCTAATTTATACTGTATGATTACAGAGAATTATTCCTACTTGTTGTCCATGGCTGGGGGGAGGTGGCAGAATGATTCCGCGACGACACTGTATATGTATATGCACACACACGCACTCGCACACACGTACGCACGTACGCACACACAGTGGAACTTGGTTATAACGGCCTCGGTTAATACGACATCTCAGATATAACGACATATTCTTCAGGTCCCATCCTACAATACTGCAGTATATTCACCTCGATTATAACGTATTAACGCACTCGGTTATAGCGGCAATGAAAGTAAGTAACAAGTATTTGTATTCGTATGCACAGGGTCGGCGCGACACATTTTCGTACGTGTGGGTGAGAAGAATAGAACCAATATCATATAAATGGCATTAAATGATTAAGGTTTTATTATCGATATTTTCTGATCGCCAATACAGTGAATTATCAAAGGCAGCCTCTTGACCGCCCGGGTGGGGAGGCATCCAATAGCGGAAACTCTTTACTCAATGTGGCTCGCAAGAGCCGTTTTCTAAAACCAAGTCAGTAGACGTCGAGTTGAATGAAACTACACTAACAGAATGGTTAGCCGAGATGAACGTGGAAAGTTATGAAGATATGAATTCATATGCAGAAATCGACCATTTTGTTATAACAACAGAAACTCAGGCGGACTTAAACATCATGAGGGAGGTCATGGAAGGGCAGCATGGAAAGTGCAGCGAAGAAGAGGATTAAGAAATGGTAGAGGATCAAGACGAACCAGTTCCAGCGGTTAATGAAGCTATCCAAGCAATAAAAGTTTTATTTTACGAATCGGAGGAGACTAATAAAAATACATTTAGTATTATTCACCGCATTGAGACGGACCTGGAAACCATTTCAAGTGGCACATACGACACAAAAATATACCAGATTATTTTACTGAACATTAAAAATATTTTTATTGTTTAATGTATGTACTTATTATATCACAATATAATGTATTATGTATTTTATTATACTATACTATAATGTTTAATGTACTTATTAGATCATAATATATAGAATTTAGGATTTGGAAACTAATTCTATGTACCCATGCACCTCGGTTATAATGATAAATTTCCAGTCCCTTGAATGCCGATAAGTGAGGCGGCGAGGCGACCGCCTCAGGCGCCTCTCGAAAGAGGGCGCTAAATTTTCGCTACAATGAAAATCTTTTATATTTATTTTCCCGGTTATTTTCGGAACGCATATTTTCAATGGTACACTCCTTGTTCGTGGTTTTTAATGAATCTGCCAGTAGATGGGATATGTAAAAAAAAAACGTAACTTCACTCACTCATACAACTGTTAGTAAGACCAGATGGGAAAGCGTGAAAGCGGTGAAACAATTGCTATTATATCAGATAACACAAATTTATGATGCTTCGTGGTGAGTCGTGGCGTAGTGGTGCGGGCGCTGGCCTGCTACGCTTAGCGAACTCGGTGCGAACCGGGTTGCCCTGCTCCCTATTTGCGTGGTTATGTGGAGAACACGCAAATCAGCGCCCCGTCCTTCGGAAGGGACGTAAAGCCGTTGGTCCCCTTGGTGTTTCTCGTTAAGAGTAGGCTAATGCCGGCACCGGGTTTCTCTCCTCCCTTGCTTTGTGATTTAGACTGAGAAGCCTTCTAGCGCTGGAGTCGTTTGAAGTCACAAGGTCCCCCCAATTGGTTGGTTGGTTGATGCTTCGATCGAAATTGTCCAGGATCAAAGTAAAAATATTTCGGTAAAATATGAAACTTTGGCTTAAGAATTTACACCTTTAAGTTCGTCTGCAGTATTGCCATTTGGAATAATATTCTCTTTAAATTAAACATTATCTCAAAATTTCTTCAAATCCATGAACTGGACCTTTCAGAAAGTATTAAAGCCATTGATAAATCAATTTCCTTTTTAAAGAATATCGCTCAACAGGATTCGACGACATAGTAGTTGCAGGAAAGTGAAGAGCTGAAGACTTAGAAATTGATACGGTATTTGATACATAAGTTAGACTGAGTGCGGCATAAACATAAGCAATTTATGAACGAAGAAAATAATGCAGTCGATCCCAAAGAAAATATTTTTCTTTATTTCTTTGCTGGATGTAGGGATAAATTCTTAGAAGGAAGATTTTCAAGCTAAACATAAACACGTGAAATATTTCAAAAGTTATTCGATATTTGCAATGTAAAAATATAGACTTGGATGTGCTTATGAAAAAATGTAGCGACATCCAAATTGCTCTAACGGATGGAGATGATATAGACGTAGATGGAATGGTGTTAAAAAATAAATTGGAGAATCTTCCAGCGTTTCTATTCCCATGACTCCATTAGACGTGTTAAATTATATCTATTCGCATGATTTGGTCACTGTTTTTTCCAAATACGATGGTTTGCCTTCAAATATTCTTAACTCTGCCCGTAACAGTTGCTAGCAATGAAAGGAGATTTTCCAAACTGAAAAATTATCTAAGGACAACTACGAGACAAGAAAGATTAGTAGGTTTAGCCACACGGTCAATTGAAAGCAAAATGGCGAATTCTTTGGATTGTGATTATGTAAGTGATACTTTTGCCAACTTAACAGCTCGCAGAGTATGTTTTTAAAATTTATGTTATTCCGTGTTCAATTTTAATTTAAATATTTAAATATGTAAACATTGTTGGTTTATAATTTTTTTGAATGTATGAAAGTACATACATATATAGTATTTTATTTTGACTTGGTTTAGCCTTTTATGGATATAAAGCATAAATAAATGTTCTACAGTTCAAATTACATGAAAGCTACAATACAACTGGAATGAAAATAAATGCAATTTTAATTATTATTAATAACATTGATTAATATTATTTAATTTTTTACTTTTTAATATTCCCTATTTTCTGATTGATATGTATTTAAAATTACGCATTAAAAATTAAGGAGGCGCCATATTTATCTCGCCTCAGGCGGCAAAGCGGTTGGGTAAGGGCCTGTGTATGTGTATATATATATATATATATATATATATATATATATATATATATATATATATATATATATATATAACATCAAAAATATTATTAACATAATTTTTTCAGATACTGTTTATAATTTTTTCTATAATTCTAGGCGGCTATATGGTGCAAATAGACATGATCACGGATTATCTTTTACATTATTTATTTACTTGCCGAAGTACCCGGCTTCGCTCATGTTGACGTAATAAATTTTTCCGAACAATTAAGGATATTGCTGAAAAATTGACACGTTGTGAAAGCAAGGATTATGTGCCTTTTTCATTCATGCCTTCAAGTGTGTGATAAGGCATAACGATAGAGGTTTTTCTCTTACAAAACTAAAGAAATTCGACACAGGTTTACTGAGAAAAAAATCAATAAAATAACTTAATAATATTGCTCGGGAACCTATATTTGTTTTTTAATATTTTGTTATTTTACGAAACATTAATTTTAATAACTTCTGAAAATCAATCAATATAAAGTATTACTTGGCTTGATTAAAGAAAACTATTTCACCAAGCCTAAGAAATGTAAACAACGAATAAAAATCAATTGTCTCTTTGTATATTTTTATTTGTATAATTCGTTTGTGTTCTCACATAGGAAAGGCATAGGCAGGGCCGCCGCAACTGGGTGGGCGAGTTGTGCACGGCACACCGGCTGCAGGAGAGGAGGGGCGGCCAGAGAGGAATAACGCCCTGAGAGGTATGGCGGAACTTGAGATTTTCGCGGCTGCCTAACGATGAGTCGATGGAGGGTGAGGGCGGCCGAATTTTGCCTACCTGCCTACAAAATGAAAGGGGTAACGGGGAAAACCAGAGCAGCCGAAATATTTTCAACCGCGTACCCGCTGAGAAGGGTCTCTCCGGGTTCTTAAACCCCTTATCTGGGGGACAGTGTCGGCAATAACCGAAAAAGGGCAATACTATATCTCAGACTTTTGGAATCTACGCTGCGGGTATTTCCCATAGCTCTAACACATTCTTCTCCGGGGCATGTGTCCCTTGGAGCACTTAAAACAAATATCGTGTGTGACACCCCTAAATGGCTCGGGGGTTCATTACAAGCCGGAGGCATCCCAGGGTGTAGCGCGTAGGATCCTTGAGCATAGTAGGGCTTTTTTAGGCTAGAGAGCAGGGTAGAGTGTAGGCGTCTTAGGGGAATGGATGTAATTGAGAGGGTAACAGAGAACAATATTACGAGAAATCCGGCCAATACCGCAAATAAATTAGAGTTACCGAGCGATGAAGGCGCTGACATCCGTGATGTCAATAGTGTTAACGTTTGGGATTTCGATAAAAATGGTGATATAAAACGCGATCAGAAAGAAAATGCTATATTAACCAATTGGCGGAATAATAGTATTTCTAAAACGATTACGAATGGTAAGGCTGAGGTTTATCTGAGAAGCGACAGTGAAAAATTAAATGTGGTCGTATTGAACTTCCGCAGCATCCGTAAGAAAAATGCCGATTTTGAGCATATTATTCGTAGTCTAGAAGCCGATGTCGGGATGGGTACAGAGAGTTGACTCACTGACGAGATTGCAAGTCAGGAGGTATTCCCTCAAGACTATAGAATTTTTAGAAAGGATCGTAGTATCCGGACGGGAGGTGGAGTATTTATAGCAGCAGCAAGGCATACGAAAGTTTTCCACTACCGATTGATGATGTCGAAATAGAAAGTGTTTGGTGTGGAGTTAGAAGAAGCGATTATACAACAGCAAATATTTGATAGGCCTCCCAATGCAAGTTTAGAAATTATTCATAATCTCGAGGAACAAGTAGCAACGGTAATATCGAAAAATAAAGAGAGGGCCATTATAATAGGAGGAGACTTCAACTTACCTTCAGTAGACTGGAATCATAATTGCTTTGATCCCGGTGGTAGAGAGCGTGAATCATGCGAAGCACTTATAGAAACCTTCGTTAAACGCTCGTTGTGTCAGCTAGTAAGATGCCCCACGAGATCGAATAATATATTAGATTTACTCGTAACGCACTACCCCGAACGTATGAACAAGTTTTCCATAGAGGAAGGAATAAGCGATCATAATGCTGTGTACGTAGAATTTATGCTAAAAGTGGAGAAACAGGTTAAGGCTAGAAGACGCGTATATATGTACGCCAAAGGCGATTTCTCGAAATTTAGACCTTTTTTACAGACACAATTCCCTAATTTCTGCGGGGCATCTATCGACGCTAGTACAGAGGAATTATGGTGCGTGTTTAGGGATATGATGCGAGAGGGTACGGATAAAGTCATTCCACATAAACTTAAACGTGATGGTGCGGAACCAAGATGGTACAACTGAAAGTTAGATGCGCTCTTAGACGACAAAGAAAACTTCACGCTCGCTTAATTACTAATTCTTCAAAAGTCACAGAGGAACAGAGGTCAATGATACGGCATCAATACAAAGAGGCGCGGTCAAGAGCTAGAGTAACAATGCAAGAAGCATTTAATGATTACAAAAAGAAAGTTTTGCATAATAACTTGAAAGAAAATCCGAAAGCATTTTGGTCGTACTTTAGGGAGGTTCATGGTAGAGGCCCCACGATAGCGACATTGAGAACGGAGGCAGGTGATGTAGTACATGACAGCGCGGAAAAAGCGAATTTGTTAAATGAACACTTCCAGAAAGCGTTTACTTCAGTGAGCAAGGAATTTGAGGAACCAGCTTTGAATCAGGAGGGAAATTCGATGGAAGATTTGATATTCTCTGAAACAGGTATCGCGCACCAACTAGAGTCGATTAAGCAAAATTAGTCTCCCGGGCCGAAGGGCATACCCGCGCGTGTGTTATAAGAAGCCTCGGTATTCGCAACTTACTTGAAAATAATATTCGAAAAATCCGTTGCACATGGTACCGTTCCAAAAAACTGGATACTAGCATACGTAACGCCCATCCACAAAGGCGGTGATAAAGAGAACCTCGAAAATTATAGACCGATTTCCTTGACATCACTATCGTGTAAGATGCTAGAACATATAATCGTTAGATCTGTTCTGCGTTATTTAGATGGTCGTTCTTCGCTAAGCAAAAGCCAACACGGGTTTCGGAAAGGTAGGTCATGCGAAACGCAGCTCGTCCTGTCCGTAAACGATTTGTTACAATGCGGAGAGAAAAACACTCAGGTTGATGCCATTTTCATTGATTTTAAAAAAGCGTTTGACAAAATATCCCATAATAAATTAATAGGAAAACTAGGAAAGTACGGCATAAACCCTAATATCGTGAGTTGGGTAAAAGACTTCCTCTCCAACAGAAAACAGATAGTAGTTATTGATGGGAAATCTTCATACCCGGTAAAAGTCGCATCAGGAGTTCCACAGGGAAGTGTCATAGGCCCACTACTATTCCTGATATATATGAACGATATCTGCTCGGTAGTTCGCTGCAAAATAAAACTTTTCGCAGATGACACAGTTTTATATAAAGAGATAACGAGTCAGAATGACCAAAAATTGCTCCAGGAAGATTTAAGCGCTCTTTCAGCATGGTGTCAAGACTGGAAAATCGAAGTTAATCACAGCTAATGTTCCATATTGAGTTTCTGGATGAGGAAGAACAATGAATTTGACTCGGAGTACAGAATTGATGGATTGAATATCCAATCTGCAGAGTACGTTAAATATTTAGGAGTCACCATTTGTCGTGATCTATCATGGAATATGCATATTCGAAGGATCGTAGGCGCAGCTAATAAGAAATTGGGCTTCGTAGGCAGAATATTAAGAAGTAGCACAGAACAGGTACGAGAAACGTGTTATTTATCATTGGTCATATCTCAGGTCGAATACGCTTCCAGCATATGGGATCCGTACGAAAAGGGACAGATACTTGAGTTAGAAAGAATCCAACGCAGAGCAGCCAGATTCGTTAAGCAAAGATATGAGCAAAAATTAAGCGTCACATCACTCTTGAAGGAGTTGAATTGGATATCGCTAGAGGATCGCAGAATTAGCGCTAGGTTAAGGCTTCTGGAGAAATTTAGGTCGGAAGCTCTCTTAGAGGAGGTCTCAGGAATATTAGAGGCACCTACGTACATGGGCAGGCACGATCACGAGAATAAAATACGTGAGATCTACTGTAGGACCGAGCGATATCAGAACTCGTTTTTCCCAAGGACCATACGGGATCATAACAGGAAAGTGATTCCCACGAGGGACGTTATTAGGTAGGTTTTGGGGTGCTGCACCCCCTGCCACCCACCAGTCTGGTGATTTGCAGTGTATCATGTAGATGTAGATGTATTTAAGATTCTTCTTCTTCTTACATCGGGGAAGTGTATTCCCAAAGCATTTATTTCGGAAATACCGGTTGCAAACCAGAGGTCATTATTCTAGGAACTTTAATTTCTCTCCCTTACTATTTTCGTTAGTATTTCATCGCTAGTCGTTGGAGGAAGATCGAGACAACGCTGGTGCTTTGAATACGTTTAATTCAGGTTTCTTTCCCGTGTGATATAATTCTACTTTAAATTGCCGGTTTTTAGAGTTAGACCATCTGATACTTTGGATTCCACATTTGTTGTCTAAGAGGTATGTATCTTTTCCATGCTAGTAGATGTGTGGTGTTGTCTAGGATATAACGCGATCCCGAAATTAGTGTAAAAGTGAAAATGGCAAAACATTTTATTATAGGTTTCGGAGCTGAATTTAAAGAAACTTGTGGCGATATGCACTACATTTATCACATACGCTGTAAGTTATTGATCTTGTGTTACATTAATAGGCTCACTACGCGTCATAAATCTGATAATTCTTAAAGAAATTAACTACTTGAACTTCGAATTTAACATGACCCGCATTTGTATATTTTCAGGATGATCTTTGTTTTTTACCGTGCAGACATTTTTTGTCAACTTTCCAATGGAAAGTATTTGTATAATAAATGAAAGAATTAGTAAATGTTTCGCTTTTCTTCCTGAAAACTTAGATGATAGTAATTCATATCGCCGTTTACAGCAACGAAACTATTCATTGCATTAGAGGTCAATATCGCTTCATTTATTCTTGTGTACTTGATCTAATACAGTAAAACCCTCGAAAAGCGGAATCTCATGAGACTCGACTAAATGTCCGTTTTTAACAGATCTTCCGCCTTGAACAGGCTAAAATAGTCGTTTTTCATCACAATATAGGAATATAGAACCCCTTCAATCTTCCAAAATTTTGTCTTTTACAGGATTCCGTCTTTCACAGGTTTTACTGTATAAAATAATTAGGAGCAGTGTATGTGAGGGGTAGACAGTTAGTTTGATGGTAAGAAATTCAATAGGTAAAACGTATTTCTAGTTCAAAAATGTTTTCAAGTGCATTTACATCCGGTTTTATGGGCAAAATCGATTTCTTTGCTAATGCAAGCTCACTCTTCTGTAGGCAGTATTCTAGGGAAAAGAGGTTAGAGAGTAAAACCTTCAGGATAGTGAAAAACGGCCCTATTTTTTGTAATGTGTGAAATCGATGTCTGAATTGATTATTTTTTTATTAAACAAGAGAAGTATTGTATATTATAATTGATTTCATCTATTGAAGCATTAATAAATGCATTCAAGACACAAAACTCACATCCTTGCTGTCTGTGTCCACTGACTGTGATCAGATAATAAATTGTTTGCTACAGAAAATCAGGATCAATTAGTGAATCATTATAACTATTGTTGTGATTTTAACGTAAATATCGATTTCTCTATGTATAGGCTTCTTATTTTTAGAAGAAATTGGCACACGATCTACGAACAGGAAACATTTTAAAGAAAAATAGAGGAAAACTTTAATTTTTATCATCGATTTTATCCTATGGAAAGAAATCGCTTGAATTGTTTTCCGTTTACGCAACACATTTCGATGAATTTAGCATCGAAGACTTTACTGTAAAATATAATTTTGCTTTTTTGCCTAAGTTTGTGATTTAAATTTACGAGTCGTTAGAGCTGTGGTTCTTAACCTTTTAATGTTGCATCACCTTCTTTCGAGGTCTTAATATTTTTGTCACCGCTTAGAATTGGACAAAGCTCACTGATAATGACGAAAACGTAAAATCAGACTAATTTAAAGTAAAAGTAAAATCAACGTCGACGCTTGCTTATCGATAAGAACACTTCACTGCCTATTTTATTTTGAAATTTTTATTTCCTCATTTCTTCGGTATGAAATCATCACTAATTTACAACTAAATGCCACGAGATCTAATCTAAGCAGATGGCAACTGATTTTAAAATAAATTTTTTCTTCACTATTTTGGACAGGACTATATTTTAATTGAGAGAAAGATTTTAAACTTTAAATGATCACTGTGAGTTGTTCAGCATGTTTCATGATACATCAAAACTCAATGATTCGAAGGGCGGCGAGCTATTGGCTAAATGTAAGGAATTGGATCATAAGCTGACTGATGCAAATCTAAGTGAATCAGATTTAGATGGGGAGTATTTATTTGGAGAGCTTCAAATATTGAAGCTCTACATAAAGCGTGAAATGGATACATGTGAAGTATTGGACTATATTCTTCAAATTGATTTAATCTCTTCATTTCCAAATGTTGCCATTGGCATCCGCATTTATCTGACATTACCTGTGTCTGTAGCTTCGGGAGAAAGAAGTTTTTCAAAACTCAAATTATTATTAAAACTATTTTAAGGTCGACAATGTCGCAAGAGAGACTATCAAATTTAGCAATGATATCCATAGAACACGAACTGTCTGATAAGTTGAATGTACACGACATCATTTAAAAAAATTTTCTACTTATAAAGCCAGGAAAGTAAAGTCTCTTAAATAACATGTAATTTATTTGTTAATGAGTGTTCATTTAATATTATAATCGTTAATTCTGTTTAGACAATTTTAATATAAAGGATATTAGTGTAGATTATTTTTAATTTCTTCTAACAATAAAAAGTTTTTCATCCTTGTGAACGGTTTAAACTATGTAAATGCAATTTTTGGTGATAAACTATATTGTTATTTTCTCTTTCTCATGTTTAGAAAGACTGTAATAATAGGAAAATTCATCTTTGCAGAGGTGTGATAAATAATTTTCGCCATGTCTTATACAGTTTTTTTTTCATTTTAAAAAGTATCCTGCAGTATATACTACCATGTTGAGTGGGAGAGGGGGCGGCAAATTTTGTTTTGCGCACCGGCGGTCATATTGGTTGCGGCGGCCCTGGGCATAGGAGTAGTGAAAAGTGTTTTAAACTCTCAATGTAGATTTTAAAAATCATTATTTAATTCTATTTTAATATGATTTTTCCGGTTTTAGAGATGGAAGGAAAGAAAACTCCACAACAAAGAAAGAAGGAAAAAGGGAAAGAAAAGTGTGAGTAATGAAGGACTCGACAAAGTCAAGATGTTTTGAAAAAATAGTTTTAAAATAGCTGAATAAATAAATGAAAATAGCGCAGTTTTGATAAGGTAAATTTGCTAAGAATTTGATTAGTCACCAAGAATTCTATAACAAATTTCACTGCGGTAGGACATGCAGCGCCATGGGACGACAGGAAGAGGAATTTTAAGACGTCTCAAATCCAATGAGCAACAATCCTATTTAATAACAATAGTTTCAACACAACGATAAATTTTCACCTAAATAAACGTTAAATTTTCGTGTTCAAAACTAATTTATGGAGAGATTCGACACGAATTTGAAAATCGACAGTAAGAAAATGAATTTTTATACTTTTAAGCGTCCCAATTTCGTTCAATGATTCTAAGCAATTTTAAAATGCAAATGAAAAACATGCTGCACTCATTACCGATGCGAAGTTTTAGTTCTTTAGTTTTATGGCCGTTTATTTATTTATATTGCCCTCTTCCACCTTTCCAAGCCAAAAATTAAAAAAATAAGTTCGAGGTGCACCCCCTCAGAGTTCTCTTAATATTTTTGCGAAGTTTCAAGTCTCTGGATCTTACGGTCTTGGAGGTATGCAGCACACTCGAAAAAAACACTGACATTTATTAATATAGATAACTAATTCCTAAAGTGATAAGTAATGTAAATGAGATGATCAGTCCCTTTCTTAATATGTAAATGCAATACCTCGGCGACTGAGATTTTACTCTGAAAGCAGATTTAAAACCACAGGAATTAATCAAAGGAATGATTTAACAATAATTTAAAAATAACTACAGTTAATTATAAAACGATTTTACACTTTCTCGAGGGTAGAGAAACTGCCAATCTTCATCGGTGAAAATATTACATAGGCTTGCGGAAATGCTCCACTTCCATAAAGAAAGATTCATATGGCTGTTTCTTCAAGGCGGATAACATTTTAACTGCAACGTAAATATACGGGTGTATTATATTTCCGACTGGTCGTTGCGTGCTCCCGTTGGCCATTTGGGGATATATCACGTTCTTCAAGGAGGAGCGCGTGCACAAATCTCGCCATCTTTTATCCTCAAACAATCGCCGAAGCGTGTTGGAATCTTCGATAGGCGACTTAGGAACCTTAAAGAGATCGAAAGAGTGAGAGGGGAAAGGGGAGAGAAAGGGGGGGGGGAGGGAGAGGGGGATGTAGAGGGGGATGTAGAGAGAATAGGAGAGGAAGAGGGGGAGGGAGAGAGAGATGAATGTAGGAAGAAAAATGCGAAGCGAGGCCTTCCCTTTAGGGCGTGGATTAAGTTACAATTAAGGCCTCAACAACAGAACCCTTGTTTTCCTTTTCATCATCTCTTCTTAACGGCCAGTGGAATCCATCATTACAGCCCCTACGGCCTCTCTCGGTCCGAGAATCAATGAGGGCGGAATTAAAGATTTCCGGAGCGGTAGTCGGCGTCTGCGGGACCGTGATTGCACGCGCGGGGAAGGAAAGAGGAGAGAGTGGAAGAGGTTAGGCAGGAGACATTTTATGGGTGTTGGAGTATGAGGGGGCCTGGGAGGAGATAGGGAGGGTGAGGAGAGAGAGAAAGAGGCAGGGATGGGGTATGTAACGTTTACGTGGAAGTTACAGAATAGTTTTTCTGTGATTATAATGAATAAATTCCTCCATTGCAGCGGTAGCATTAGAGTAGAAGTAGTCGTACTGTCAAGTAGAACTAACGTTTCTTTTACATTACTTGTTAACATTTCTTATAGCTTATTTACTTATAGTAGCACTTTTCTTAACTTATAGCATAATTGTCCTCTTTTTTAAATCGTAATACTTAGTAGTCGCATACCGTAGTGTAGTAGATTTTTCTAACACGCCATTTGCGCATTGATTTTTTACACCGATATTTATATCTTAATAGTTATTATTTTTTTATCTCTATACGCGTAAGTTCTTCCTTTTATTAGAATTGTACGCTGTTTGTGTGCTAACCTGTGTTGCTTCCTGTAAACTAACGTTGTTTGTGTAGTGCATCACCCTTTCCCTTTTATTTTTTACCTGCGTTCAGAGCCGTCTCTAGGATCCGCGGGGCCCCGAGCGAGAGGGTTTCCGCGGGCCCCCTACTTTTCACAGAAAAATCAATTTTCTCATTTACTTACAATTTTATTTTTGTTTTCAAGTTTACGTTAGTATTATTCAGTATTATTATTAGTATTTTTCCGTAAAATTATTAGTATTATTCAGAAACACATAAACAAATTTTAAAAACCAGTAATTGTTAATGGTTACACAAATTAACAAAATAATAACCAGCCCACTACAATTTTAAAAGATTACTTTTCTAACTTTAATATGTGCAAATCTGTCGATTATTGTTGATTTCTCAATATTATCAACTTCCTCGTGTTCAATTGACTAAAGAGATAATCCAGTCAGTCTCTCTTGTGACATCGTCGATCGTAAGTAATTTTTTATTAATTTTAATTTTGAAAACGACCTTTCAGCTGATGCAACTGTCACTGGCATTGTGAGAATTATCCTACAAAGTATTTCTATGTTTGGATATATTTCCTGCAATCTATTTTTGTGTAAGAACTTCAAAATATCAATTAAGCTATGATCTTCTGGCACAACCGTTGATAACATTCTTAACTCTTCACTAACAATAAGTCTATGTCCCTCTCTGAACTTCCTTCATCCTTCACAACTTTCTCTATATCGTAGCTGAATCTCTGTAAATTAGATAAATCCCAATTTTTAATTTGGCTTATGGTGTTCATGAAACCAAATCTAGAAATGTACTCACTGTACTGATCAAAACGCCACGACAGAGAGGTTACTGCCATGTCTATCACTCGCAGAAAGAAATCCGTTCTAAACATCTTCGAGTTTTCCTGTGCATCGTCCTCTCTTGCGCAATCAGAATTTCTCCTTTTTACATTTCTAGAAAACTCTATATCAATTGACATATCATTGGCGACTCTTTCGGCTACTGATACGGCTTGATTAAACCCTTAATTTCTGTACATATTTAATGATAACTTCAAAGCATCCAGATGTTTAACTGCAATATACAACGGAATTTGAGCAGATTGTAGAACCTTACTTACTTTATATACAGTTAGTAATATGTCACACCAAACAATAACAGATAAAATAAATTCAAATGTTTAATTCATGGGAAAGGAGTGAATTTTCCTCGTTTTTTGTCTTCGGATCATTATAAACTTCAGCTATCTTAAGTAAAGCATTTTTTATTTTGGTAAATGAAAGCGTACAGCTTTTATGCTTTCGAGTCGGGACTCCCACCTAGTGCTAGACAAGGGTTTTAGAGATATATCTGCATAATTCTTTAAGATACTCCATCTTGCCGGTGAAGCTGTGAATAAAGTATACAATCTTAGAATTGTACCTAAAAATGACACCGCTCGTGGACAGGAATGAGCCATATCACTAGGAACCAAATGAAAAAAGCTTTATAATTTAAACTTAAAATTCGTGCTTGAACTCCTTGTTCATGACCTTTCATATTCGCACCGTTATCATACCCTTGCCCTCTGAAATATTTCAAGGAAATTCCCATATCATCTAATTCTTTCAGTAGAGTTTGGCTAAGTCATTTTCCTGTAGTATCTGTCACTTCAAGAAAGTTTATGAAGTGTTCAACTACTTCTACATTTCTGTTTTCAATATGAACTATTCTTAGAATTACTGGCATTTGCTCTTTGTGGCTCACATCTGGAGTACAATCCAGAATAATAGAATAGTACTTGGCATTTAAAACTTTTCGAATTATTGAATTTCTAACTTCAGAAGCCAAAATTTGTATTATTTCATTTTGTATTGATGGTCCCATAAAGTGATCCTTAATTTCACTTTGCTGGTATCGTCGTAAATGATCTTGGATGATCGGATCAAATTTAGCTAACGGCTCCATCTGACCTAAGAAAAGCCCATTATTTGGATAGTATAACGAACTACTACTACAGCGAAAAGGCAAGTTATGGCGAGATAGATAAAGTATTATCTCAATAATTCCTCCCAAAACATTACGCCAACACTGTTTTTCTTTTTGGTATACATCTTGGTTTATGCTATCAATAAAAGTCCCTTTCTGTTTTCTCTGCGCATATTCCTGCCATTCTCGAAAGCTTCTCAAATGCTCACTTATCTTATTTCCTACATTCTTCCACTGACTAAACCCCTCAGACGCCAATGCCGACTTTGACTCTGATGATGGAAACAGTTTACAGCAGAAACAAAAGACGACATCTTTTTCTTCAGAATGAACAAACCACGTCCTTCTCACCTTCTCCCCATTTTTTAAAATCCTATAAAAATGGTAGTCAGAAAAGCATCTGTGCTCTTATTTGCGTGGATAATTCCTCATTTTTTCTTCAGTGTACTTCGGACCCATTTCTACTAAAAGATCCCTATGAGAAGGAGTAATAAATGTAGGTCATGTACCGGGGTCTGACGTAAAGTGAAAATTTTCAGAGCTTACAGCAAGGTGACTGTGACTAATATTTATGGAAACGTTATTCACACCACGGGAAGAAAAGGATGGCGTACTCGATGATGGAGTCACAACGAAATGAACGTGTTTGGCAAATTGCTGTTCATTGTCACTATTTGTTGACACCTCGATTCCTACGTCTGAAGAAATCAATGCTTTACTTTCACTTTTACCCGATATGATGTCACTTAGCGCTGGAAAGGTCTTGATGAACTTTTTTAATGTTCCGTTCTGTTTCTTCAATTGTTCTTGTACTTCTTTCACCCTTTTTACTTTCTCCATACGTAGTAATGGGAAAGTATTGTGATCACGAAAAAAATCGACTTCGAGATTTCAGCGGAAATACACGTTTTGAGGTCCCTAGATCACGTTTAGACTATTTTCGGAATGTTTTGTGTGTGTGCGTGTGTGTGTCTGGATGGATGTATGTGATTGTGGGCGCTCTAACTCAAAAAGTACTTGTCATATTAATACCAAATTTCATATATAATACTTTAGCACGAGCACAAAAAACTGATTAGTTTTCGGACAATACCGGTTAACCGAAAGTTGAGGTTTATTCGAAACCCGATTCGGTTCTTGCGATATTTCTCCGTTAAAACATCATTATTGTATATACAAATTGATACAAGTATTATACAGGGTGTTTCAAAAGGTAAGGTCAACCGGCGAGGAGGCGGTAGAGGACGTTGATTTGAGCAGAAAACTTAAATAAAGTTTTTCTCAATTCACTACCGTTTCCGAGTTACAGCGACACTGCATACATTACTGGAGGATGTACATACCTCTAAATCTTCGTCAGCACATGTGATATCAACTGGATAGTGCACTGGCGCATTTCACACGCCCAGTGCATCAGTGGTTGCATCAACACTATTCAAGACGATGGATCGGGATAGGAGATCCTGTATCTTTTTATGGGGCTGCCCGAAAGAAAAGGTGTACGCCACGGAGGTTGTAAACAGGGAAGATCTCCTGCAATGAATTCATGCCGCTTCAGAAGAAATTAGAGGCCAACAGATGTTGTTGGAGAGTGTGCAAATCTCTATTAGATTACGCGCTGAGGCATGCTTGCGTGAGGGAGGACGACATTTCGAGCATTTGCTCCAAAAATGAGCATGAATGCCCCATCCCTTGTGAAATTTTATTATTAAGATCCTTGCTGAAATGTTTAAAACGCTGTATCTAACAAACCGTAGCAAATAAAGGAAACTTTTATTTACAGTTTCTAAGCTAATCATTTATAGTGAAAATGTATGAAAAGTAGGGAATTGAGAAAAACTTTATTTAAGTTTTCTGCTCAAATGAACGTCCTCTATCGCCTCCTCGCCGGTTGACCTTACCTTTTGAAACACCCTGTAGAGAATGTAATTTCCTACAACTTTCATTTGAAAGAATTTTCCATAGCAATTATTGTTTAGTAATTATTTATAAATAATCGGTTTTTTCGGTTTCCGTAAAATATCTCCCTAAAAACGTCGTTACTGGCAATCTTCGTAAGGACCAAAGTTGTAGAGAATAATATTTCTTCCAAGTTTTGTTTGAAACAAATTTTCGTAGAACCATCCATTTCGGAGATATTCACCTTTTTTCGTAATTTCCTGTACACAGCGCCACCACCGTGTAGTAGTGAAGGTACTTTCCTGTTAACGGGAATATCTTAAAAATGAACATGTATTGTTATGATTGGTTGAGAGGATATAACATTGAAAGGATATTTTGTCGTATTGTTGGATTTACGATATTTTATTTTAAAAACAACATTAACAGAAACTGATTGGTCTGTATCGACATTTACAAACCCAATCTCCGGACAACGTGGAGGGTTTCTTTGGTTCCGGGCGAGGCGAAGGGCGCGGTAGCGCCCGGAGACGACTATCCATTACAACATAGCGAGCCGAAGGCTCGTCAATATATCCTTTCAATGTTATATGTACGTACGCATAGGGATAATACGTAAGTACCAGGTCCTGCGAAGGGTCCTGGAGGTATTCCCGTTAATAGGAAAGTACCCTAGTGAATTCTGTAAACATATTCAAAATATACCTAATTTACGGCAATAAGGACGACTGTATTCTTTTATGATACGAAATAATAATTTCGCCTTATAATGCTATTCATAATAATTTAAATATCTATACCCCAAATATGGAGAAAGTCATGTGTTGGCCACATCAGATTTTTCTTTTTTTGTGATACACTCTTGTATTTTCTTCCTATATCTGTCTCCCTGGAGGCACTCATTTTTTCGTGATGGGATACTAATGAATATAAAATATACGAATTTTATTTTAAAAGTCGTATAAAAAGAGTATCGTATTCTTATATTACAATAATGAAGAGATATCTGTACTAACCTTTAAAACTAAAATGCTGAACTAATTTCCCAGATTACGTTCAAAACTTCCAAAGAATAAAAGGTTCACTATTTAACAGAGATAGCATTCTAAATTAATTTAAATGGTCCATGATTACGCATACTGAAATATTAAATAATATAAATGAATGCACTAACTTTCTATGTTAATTCATGAAAATGTCTAACAAATCCAGGTGCCCTTTTATTTGCAGATAAGATTCACACGCCACAAGAAAACGTTCTCACAGTTGATGTTCCTTCTACCACTGTTTTAGGAGAACTGAGGAGATGCGTTTCACTATTTTCCTAAGTTCCAAAATGCCACCAGATCTGTAAGCAATAAACCGAACCGAATGTGGCTGAAAAATTGTGCCCTCACCCTCGGTTTTTCGCATATCCCTTCTGAATTCTACTTTCCGTGATAAAGTGCCGCTATGCGCGTTCTGCACTATTTTTCGGTGGACAATCCCGTTATGGAAAGGGAAATGAGTCTGCAGGGGTTCCTGGTGGGAGCCTCGAAGCTCAGGCGGCACTTCTTACTTTGTAAGTGGCATTGACCTTGTTGAAGGCAAGATAAGAATTTTATTGTCCATGTCTTCCCTTTCCCGAAAGGAATTAGGTTATGGAAAAGCAGGCAAGATCTCCGAAAGAATGCCTGGGAAACGGCGTTGTCAGGGTCTATGTCGATGTCTCCCAGATGTTTTCAAAGGCCGAATTTTGCGGAATGACGCCCTCATGACTGTCTTGGAGGCAGGGACATTGCTTTCTCCTAATTCTTGGAAGAAGCGGTCGCATTGCCGACTCCTCCATCCCCAAGTTCATGCATTGTATCGACTTTTTGAGTGGTTTCCCAAGAGGAGATGTTTCTTGAGATTATCCAGAGAATTCATTGAGAAGCATTATTACCGAACTAGCTATAGCCGCGCAGAACATCTGCGCGCTGGTCTAACATTATAGCTCAGTATCATAAATTTTTTATACACACAACTTTCGACCTCTTGATTTGCTGATACAATAGTTACAGAGTCAAATGATCTTACGTGGCACACAATAACATTGTATTGCTGCAACTTCTGTTTTTAAAGTAGGTGCGTTATCTCTTCTTAAGTCTAAGTTCGGATATTCCATAAAAGCCATTCTAACTTTTACTGTTGGATTAGATTCTGTTATCCTATGCCTTTGATTGTAAGACTCAGCAAACGGATTTATTTGTCGTAACATCGTATCTAATCTCTCCATTGCAATTCGTAAACAGCCGTGGTTATAATCCATACGTTTGTTTGTTGCTTCACCCGAATCAAATATATACAGTTGTCCATACCCTGGTTTGTTCTGTTCGTTCGTGAACAGTGGAGAAACCTTATAGTAAATTTGTCCATGAATACGAAAACAGTAGGGTCCTATTCCTGGAGGTGCTTTGATTTCGGCACCCATTGAAGCGAAAGCTAAAGTAGCGTTGTATTCTCTGATATGTTCTCGATAGTTTTCAGCTTCAGGGGAGTTTATTGTTAATAATTCTTTTAGTAAATCAGGCGTTTCTGATAAATCTTTGAGGGAAACTTTTCTGTCGTGACAGCATTTGGTGTATTTTCTAGAAGAGTTGAGTTCATTCGGCCAGTAAGGCGCACCACAGTAATTGCAAGACTGAGTCATATTTCCTGTTATGTTCTTCAATGGCAACGTCAAGTTGAGAATTATCTGCATCAGGTGCACGTTCATTTAATCTACGTCGTTTAGCTTGCCTTCTCTTGCGTAGTCGATTTTCTCTCGATTCCAAACTCACAAGGGGACGTTGTCAAGTCGATGTCAAGGATCGGGTTGAAACTTCTTGAGGTGAAACTAGAGATAAAATAAGCGGACACGTGTCCCGACTTTCTTCTCCATAGGCCCGGGTTCGAGAAAAAATGGGCAAAATAGATTTGCACGTAAAACGTATACCGGTATTTAACGCTGCCATTTCATAGAGCGCCGTGGATGCGGTCGCTAAGGCGTTGGCATTGTTAAAAATAAGGTCGGTGGTTCAAATTCCACCGGCTGCGAACTTCTTTTTCGATTTTATTTCCGTCATTTTTTCAAATACTAAGATGGGTACGTTTCTCAACTTCGTTATTTGTGATTAAATGTTTTTTTATAGTAATAAAATAATTTTTCATATTTTAATCTTTCATTTTTTATTTGCCAGCGGTAAAAAGAGGTGATCCTCTCACTATTCACCATTCAACTGAATATTTTTAAGGCAAAGGCTTGGATGGTATTTATCGTAAAAACAAGGTAAACACAGATATTCCTTGCACCACGCGCATCTTACGAAACTTATTGCGAAACATATGCACTTCCGTTTGCGTAGGTCTTGGGGAAAACAATCCTCCCGAACGTTCATGAAAACACTTCTGGTGTCCGCTAATTTCGATGCATACCATGCATTCTGGAGCATTTCTCGGAATGCGGGTGAAGACAGCCACAAGATGCCATATTAATGTAAATTGCCTACCCATAAAAAAACGAACAGCCCCCGTTATATTTTGTTTATCGTGATTATCTGATAAAAACGAAGCATTCACGACGTCTTCATCGTCCGGTGCAAAGCTACTTCCGGAGGGTCCGGCAACTGGATCGATCTCCATCGATAAAGCGAAATGGTTCATGAAGGCAAATGTCGAAATCAGGGAGGCAATCAAGACTCGTAAAATATTACGATAATCGTAAAAAAAGGAAAAATCGCAATACTGAACGATCAAACAGCTAAATCGTAATCCAAAAAGAGCGCAGAGGTCGTTAACGGTAGAGTAAGTGATCCGGGAGAGCAGAGGTCGATATCAAAAAAGCAAATCAAAGGAGTAAAGCGAGAGAAGCACGTAGCAAAGGCAGCGAACGGCAATAACTGAAATGGTGATGATCTGCGACCTTTAATTGTAAGAGCGATCCACATAGCACGTGTATTGCAACATTGTCGCGGGGAAATATGTAGAGTTTTAGCATGCACGTCACCCCGCTTGGCGTCACGGGCACCGTGAGAAACGCTCATTTAACGGCGTGGTGTGGCTATCTTTGCGTTGCACGTTGTTTTCTCTTCATAGAAAAGCAAAGTCGGCTTCGTTTTTCAAGCTTAGACGATGCGTTACTTCTAATTTTGGTAAACCCGAAGAATAGTTCCTAGTTTACCAAAAATTATTTTATTTTACTCGTAAATACTATTTTAAAAAAACATTTAATCACAAATAACGAAGTTGAGAAACGTACCCAGCTTGGTATTTGAAAAAATAGACGTAAATAAAATCGAAAAAGAAGTTCGCATACGGTGGGATTTGAACCGCCGCCCTTATGCTTAACAATGCTAGCGCCCTATCGACCGCAGCCACGGCGCTCTATCCAATGATCGAGTTAAATACAGGTATACGTGTTACGTGGAAACATATTTTGCCCATTTTTCCTCGAACCCGGGCCTATGGGGAAGAAAGTCGGGACACGTGCCCGCTTATTTTATCTCTAGTTTCACCTCAAGAAGTTTCAACCGGATCCTTGACATCGACTTGACAACGTCCCCTTGTCAGATCAGCCCATCTTCTTCTTTGTTTTTGATTACGTTGTTCTCGTTGTTGTTCATCTTCAACGGCTCTTCAATCTCTGTCGGCTTGATTTCTTTCAGTTCTTCTTCGATTTGCTTCTTCAACAGATTGAATGGCTCGTTCCGCTCTTCTTCTCGCATTATAATTAACGTAACGTGTTGCTCTTGAAGCCATAACTTTTATGCTGAGCAAACAATTTAAATATTAATTAAATTAATTAATATATAGTTGCATATAAACAGTATCTAAATGGTTTTAACTTTATACTGTATTTCAATGCGATATACAGCAGTTGTTTATGACGTTGCTAAAGACAGAGTAAATAAACATTAGACATTGTTTATTTGGTTGCGATATTAATACGGAAAAGTATTATCATTTATTACTTCTAAAATGGTAAATATTGTTTTTATTTAGATTGACATAGTTCTACTTAGTTGTTATGTATATATATATATATATATATATATATATAGAATGATATACATTTAAATCCGAAACCTATGTTAGTGGCGGAAAAAATAGAGAAACTTGTCGTGAATTAAATGAAGCGTTTACCCTAAACTCGCTAGAACAAATCGTCAACGAGCCGACGCGATACGACAAAAACGGAAACATATTAGATCTGCTAGCCACTACCCACCCACTATCGACTATAAACCTACAAATCGACGACGGCATAGGTGATCATAAAATAGTAATTGCCAACTTCAAATATACCCTTGCGACAATAGATAAGCCAACGCGATTAGTCTATATCTTCAGTAAAGCGGATCTCACAGGTTTCAAAACCTATGTTACAAATCAAATAACGACGTTTATCAATTTTGCGAAAAATAACAGCGTATATTATTGCCGAACGGAAATTTTGCACATCATTCTCGAAGGGCTAAAAACCTTTGTCCCAACCAAACCCGTTCGTGAATGCAAGGATCCGCGGTGGATGAAGCCGAACCTCCGCGTCTCACTCAAGAAACAAAGACGACATAACACGCGCATAAAGAACCTCAAAAGACTTGGTACGGATCACGCGAACGAGAATTTAATATACAGAAACAGTCGTAAGTCTGCAATAGACGAAGAGCGCAAGGAATCTGACGCCTACAGATTCACGATACTCTCAGATTCACTCAAAAATGATTCCAAAGAATTTTGGTCGTACGTGCGAGAAATTCGAGGAGGTCAGTCCACAGTACCTCATCTACTTACAGACATCGGTGAAACTGTAAACAATTCTTTTATTAAGGCTAGTATGTTAAATCGGTTTTCGAAAGTTGCTTCACAATCGACAGCGATCATTTCATTGATTTCCCTACTCGTATAGATTCAAATATGAGCGACATAGAAATATCCGAAATCGGTATCGTTAAATTACTAATAAAATCGCCAGGGTCGGAAGCCATCCCTTCATTCACTATAAACTCGTTAGCAAACGAATTAGCTCCGTACCTTAAGATCGTATTCACAAAATCTTTAGATGAGGGTGTAGTACCTTTGATATGGAAAACATCCCAGGTTACATCAATATATAAAACGGGAAGTAAATTAAAAGTGGAAAACTACCGCCCTATATCAATGACATCAATCTTCTGTAAGGTTTTTGACCACATTATCGGTAGCTCAATAATGCAATTTCTCGAAAGCAAAGATGCGCTTAATAGAAGGCAGGTCATGCGAGACTCAGTTAGCTCTACTCCCACATTATATTGTGAAAGCAGCGGATAAAGGAATAGGAGTTGATGCAGTATTTTTAGACTTTAGGAAAGCCTTCGACACCGTTTCCACGCGAAAATAGTGCAAAAATTAAAGGATTATTCAATAAACGAGAAAATTGTAAATTAGATCGCCTCGTTCCTTTCGGATGGAACCCAGAGACTAGTTCTCGATGGAGTTGCATCAGACGTCGTTAAAGTGACTTCCGGCGTGCCTCAGGGAAGTGTAATCGGACCCCTGTTATTCTGGATATATATAATATATATATAAATGATTTAGCTGTTAATATAAAGTGTAAAGTCACACTCTTCGCGGAGGACACACTTGTGTATGGTGAAAACAACACAATACACGACCAGTAGAATTTGCAAAGGTACCTTCAGGCTATTACGAAATGGTGTAAAGATTGGCAACTCGACCTGAATATAGAGAAATGCGCTGCAACGAATTTCACCCGCTCAATGAATTTCAACCTTTATCCGTAACAAATATCTCAATTAACGCTAAAGCACGTCAATAGTTACAAACACCTAAGAGTAACTCTCAGTAGCAATTGTCTAGTAGAGAGCTTATCAAAACCGTTATAGCACCGGCAAACTGAGTTCAAGGGATTTCCTCTAGAGTCCTGCGGGGATGCCCCTCGAATGTGAAGGAAACCGCATACTTTTCTCTAATCCGACCCGTAGTGGAATACTGCAGCGCCGTCTGGGACCCTTTCGAAATGGTTCAGCGTGCAGCGGCTAGATTTGTAAAAGGAGAATGTCGGTATCTACATCTACATGATACCCTGCAAATCACCAGACTGGTGGGTGGCACGGGGTGCAGCACACCAAACCTACCTAATAACGTCCCTCGTGGGAATCACTCTCCTGTTATGATCCCGTATGGTCCTTGGGAAAAACGAGCTTTGATATCGCTCGGTCCTACAGTAGTTCTCTCGTATTTTATTCTCGTGCTCGAGCCTGCCCATGTACGTAGGTGCCTCTAGTATTCCTGAGACCTCCTCTAAGAGAACTTCCGACCTAAATTTCCCCAGAAACCTTAACCTAGCGCTAAATCTGCGATCCTCTAGCGATATCCTACTCAACTCCTTCAAGAGCGATGTGACACTTAAATTTTGCTCATATTTTTGCTTAAAGAATCTGGCTGCTCTGCGTTGGATTCTTTCTAACTCAAGTATCTGTACCTTTTCGTACGGATCCCATATGCTGGAAGCGTATTCGACCTGAGATATGACCAATGAGAAATAACACGTTTCTCGTACCTGTTCTGTGCTACTTCTTAATATTCTGCCTACGAAACCCAATTTCTTATTAGCTGCGCCTACGATCCTTCGAATATGCATATTCCAGGATATATCACGAAAAATCGTGACTCCTAAGTATTTAACGTACTTTGCAGTTTGGATATTCAACCTATCAATTCTGTACTCAGAGTCTAATTCATTGTTCTTACTCTTCCAGAAACTCAACAGGGAACATTTGCTGCGATTAAATTCGATTTTCCAGTCTTGACACCATGCTGAAAGGGCTATTAAATCTTCCTGGAGAGATTTTTGGTCATTCTGGCTCATTATCTCGTCATATAAAACGGTATCATCTGCGAAAAGTTTTATTTTGCAGCGAACTACAGAGCAGATATCGTTTATATATATATATATATATATATATATATATATATATATATATATATATATATATATATAAATACTTAAGGAAAAGGAAAGGTAATAATAAGGGTAGCAACAAGGTGTTGGAGGAAGCCCAGTGGACACTTACCTAGAATGAAGAGCCGCTGGGGGTGCTGAGGACACACGAAAAACACAAAAGAACAAAAACTACACAAAAATGGAGCTTTCGGGCTGATGCCCTTCTTCAGCGACGGAGAAACATATACTGTTTGAAGTGACACACTGGGGGGATATGGGGAGGGGGGGAGGGGTAATGAGAGAAGTTCGGGGATAGGAGGAGACGGGTAGGAGGGACGGCCAATAGGGTTATCGGAGGTTAAGACCAGGTGGGGAGAAAGAGTTAAGGAGAAAGATGTAGGCCAACTCCCACTGTCGAAGTAGGGGAGCGGAGGTATCATCCGGTAAGGCACGGATAATCCTTACAGTGAAGCAATTATTGAAGGTGGCCTGGTGTGAATTGGCGTGAGAAGCCACCGGAAGGGGACGGTTAGTGTTTACGCTGTTCCGGTGGCCATTGATTCTAATGTTGAGGGGGTTGCTGGTGAGGCCAACATAAAAAGCAGGACACAGTGTGCAGGATATATATATATAAATACTAAGGAAGAGGAAACGTAAGTAAGGATATTTTGGGCAACTAGGTGTCGAAGGAAACCCAGTGAACACTTACCGGAAGTAGAGCCGCTGGGGTGTTGGAGAGACACATTTGTAGAGGTTAGAGCTTTCGGGATGATCCCTTCGTCAGCACAAGAGAGACACAACTGATATGGCAGTGACACTGGGGTGAAGGTGTGGGGGTGGAAGGGAAGGGAGCGTGGAAAGGTCGGGGATTGGAGGATGTAGAAGGGGGAGGGGGGAAAGAGAGGGTGGAAAGAAGGAAATATTAACGGATATTGAGGCCGGGAGGAGAGAAAGAGTTTAAGATTTGGATATGGGCGAGTTCCCATTGACGGAGTTGGGGGGCGGAAGCGTCGTCCGAGAGGGCGCGGATGGCCCTCACCGTGAAACAAACATTGAAACTAAGATTGTGGTTATTCGCATGAACGGCCACGGGTAGCTGTCGTTTAAGACTAACGCTGTTGCGATGGCCGTTCATGCGAATGCTGAGGGAATTGCTGGTGAGTCCGACGTAAAAGGCGGGGCATTGGGTGCAGGTTAGTATGTAGATGACGTTGCGGGTGGTACAGTTGGTAGGGGATGTTATGGGGTAGGTGATGTTGGTGGTGGGGTTTGAGAATGAGTTGGAGGGTGGGTTTATAGGGCATGTTTGGCATCGTGGTCTGCGGCAGGGGTGGGACCCTGCAGGGTGCAGAGGAGTGGGTGATGGAGGTTCTTTTCTCCACAGGATGTTGGCAAGGTTGGGAGGTCTGCGGAAGGAGAGGATTGGGAGTGTGGGGAAGGAGACCTGGTTGGGGGAGGAAGTGAGGATTGGGTGGGCTGCCTTTAGGATACTTTTTAGGGTATCGTGCATGCCGGGATAGAAAGTGGTGATTAGGGTGAGTTGGGGGGTAGAGTCGGGGGTTGCGAGGCGGTTGCAGTGTGGGTTAGGGGTGCTGGTTGCGACAGCCCGTCGGATTTGGTCCCGAATTAGGTCCGGCGGGTATCCGCGTTGGAGGAGAGCATTTTCGAGGACAGAGCAGTACTCGGAAAGGGAGTCTCTTTCCGAGCAGATTCTCCGTCGTCGGCGGGCTAGGGCGTAGGCGATTGAGGCTTTGGTGTGGAGGGGGTGGCAGCTGTGGAAGTGGAGATATTGGAGGCGGTTGGAGGGTTTTAGATGCACTTTGGTGTGGATTTGGTTCTCTCGGATGGAGAGGTCGACATCCAAGAAGGTGATGCTGGTGGGGGAGGAGTGGTAGGTGAAGGAGAGCGTGGGGTGGGAAGAGAGGCGCTCTAAAAAGGATTGGAGTGAGGCGGGTCCATGTGTCCAAAGAAGGAAAATGTCGTCGATATACCTCAGCCACAGGAGTGGTCTGGGGTGTATGTCGAGGAAACGTTCCTCCCATTCACCTAAGAAGACATTGGCGTATGAGGGCGCCATGCGAGTGCCCATCGCCGTACCTTTTATTTGTAGGTAGTGGCGCCCTCCGAAGGTAAAGTTGTTGTTGTAGAGCACCATTTCCGCCAGCTTCGTTAGGAAGTGGGAGGAGGGTCTTGCGTCAGGTGGTCTCGAGTCAAGGGATTTTTTCAGGGCGGACAGTCCATCGTGGTGGGGGATGTTAGTATAAAGGGAGCAGACGTCTATTGTTGTCATGATGGTGTTAGGTGGGAGGGGAGAGGGGAGAGATTTTAGGCGTTGAAGGAAGTGGTTTGTGTCTTGGAGGAAAGATGGGATTTTACGAACGAGGGGTTGTAGGTGGGAGTCGACAAAGGCAGAGATGCGTTCCGTGGGAGAGTTGTAGCTGGCAACTATGGGACGGGGGGATATTAGGTTTGTGGATTTTTGGAAGAAGGTAGAAGGTAGGGGTACGGGGTTTGTTGGGAATCATAACGGAGATGGTGGAGTCGGGAAGGCCTTCTTGTTTTCCAACGGATCGCAGATAAGTGGCTATTTCAGAAGAATGACGGTCGGTTGGGTTGGAGGGGAGAGGGCGGTAGAAGGTTTGGTCGGATAGTTGGCGGAGGGCTTCGTCGTTGTAATGGGAGCGTTCCATTACTACCGTGATCTTTCCTTTGTCCGCGGGGAGTATTACAATATGGTGGTTCCGTTTAAGCGTCGAGATGGCGTGTCTTTCTGCTTTCGTCAGATTGTCATGGTGGTCGAGGAGGTCGGGAAAATCGGGCTGGGCGACTCTGTGTGTGAGGTAATTGGAATATTGCTCGACGGGGTGGTGTAGAGGGAGAGAGGGTGGTGTAGAGGGAGAGAGGGTGGGATATATTGAGAGGGGGGTTTAAAGGCGGAAAGAGATTGTGGGAGTGCGTCTGGGGTAGAAGAGAGGTAGGTTTTGGGTGGGGCGACCTTGAGGCGAAGTAGGCGTATAAAGGATTGTATGTCGGCGAGCAGGGAAATGTGGTCAAATTTGGTGGTAGGGCAGAAGGAAAGGCCGCGCGAAAGAAGTGCATTCTCGGCAGGGGTGAGTATGTGGGATGAGAGGTTCAGGACGTCATCTGGCTGGGAGGAGTTTCGGGTGCTTGAGGAGGTTGGGGTTTGCCGGGAAAGGGGTTTCCGCTGTTGGCGGTTTAAAACAAAGGGGGGCTTGTTGGGGGTGTGCAGTGGGGGTGGGGTTGGGATTCCCAAGACGTCCGCTAGGCACGGTCTTTGGGCGAGGAGGGGCGGGGGAGGTGCGTTGAACTCACCAGCAGGGATGAAGGGGAGGGGTAACCCTTGTTGGAGGTGGCGGGTGCAAAGAAGTGAAAGTTTGCGGAGAAGTCTTTTGCGGTTGGCTGTGAGTCCTTCTGCAGCTTTTTGGAAGATGGATTCGAGATTGTCTTTGAAAGTTGAGGAGTTTCTATGTGAATGCATTATGGAGACGCATTTATGGAAGTGCGTATTGGAGAGCAATTGGTAGTGGCGTAAAACTGATTGGACTACATTAAGGGACATACGGTGATTGGTGAGGGCAAAAGATGGTCGGATGGTGGGAGGAAGGCCCGATAGGGGGATTCTTACAGTAAGGCCTTTTGGAGGGAGGCCTAATTCCAAGCAGGAATTGAGGAATTCCATTTGGCAGGTGAGGGAAATATGTTTTCGGAGATGATAGCGGAAACTGTGGATATTTGCCATGGCGGAAGGACAAGATTAAAGGAGAAAGGCGATAGGAAAGTAGTTAAAAGAGAGATGACATATAAAGAAAGTTAAGGTAGGATAAAATGGTATAAATACTAAGGAAGAGGAAAGGTAAGTAAGGATATTTTGGGCAACTAGGTGTTGAAGGAAACCCAGTGAACACTTACCGGAAGTCCGCAATCTTAAACTCTTCTCTCCTCCCGGCCTCAATATCCGTTAATATTTCCTTCTTTCCACCCTCTCTTTCCCCCCTCCCCCTTCTACATCCTCCAATCCCCGACCTTTCCACGCTCCCTTCCCTTCCACCCCCACACCTTCACCCCAGTGTCACCGCCATATCAGTTGTGTCTCTCTTGTGCTGACGAAGGGATCATCCCGAAAGCTCTAACCTCTACAAATGTGTCTCTCCAACACCCCATCGGCTCTACTTCCGGTAAGTGTTCACTGGGTTTCCTTCAACACCTAGTTGCCCAAAATATATATATATATATATATATATATATATATATCATGAATAGTAGTGGGCCTATGACACTTCCCCGTGGAACACCCGATGCGACTTTTACCGGGTATGATGATTTCCCATCAATAACTACTATCTGTTTTCTGTTGGAGAGGAAGTCTTTTACCCAACTCATGATATTAGGGTTTATGCCGTACTTTCCTAGTTTTCCTATTAATTTATTATGGGGAACTTTATCAAACGCTTTTTTAAAATCAATGAAAATGGCATCAACCTGAGTGTTTTTCTCTCCGCAATGCAACAAATCGTTTACGGACAGGACGAGCTGCGTTTCGCATGACCTACCTTTCCGAAACCCGTGTTGGTTTTTGCTTAGCGAAGAACGACCATCTAAATAACGCAGAACAGATCTAACGATTATATGTTCTAGAATCTTACACGATAGTGATGTCAAGGAAATCGGTCTATAATTTTCGAGGTTCTCTTTATCACCGCCTTTGTGGATGGGCGTTACGTATGCTAGTATCCAGTTTTTTGGAACGGTACCATGTGCAACAGATTTTTCGAATATTATTTTCAAGTAAGGTGCGAATACCGAGGCTTCTGATAACACACGCGCGGGTATGCCCTCCGGTCCTGGAGACTTATTTTCCTTAATCGACTCTAGTTGGTGCGCGATACCTGTTTCAGAGAATATCAAATCTTCCAACGAATTTCCCTCCTGATTCAAAGCTGGTTCCTCAAATTCCCTGCTCACCGAAGTAAACGCTTTCTGAAAGTGTTCATTTAACAAGTTCGCTTTTTCCGCGCTATCTTGTTCTACATCACCTGCCTCCGTTCTCAATGACGCTATGGTGGGGCCTCTTCCATGAACCTCCCTAACGTACGACCAAAATGCTTTCGGATTTTTTTTCAAATTATTATGCAAAACTTTCTTTTGTAATCATGTGTATGATGCGAGTGTATCAGAGATATTGAGGGATCTGAAACTGCAGACTTTGAAGAGCAGAAGAATTGAATACAAATGAAACTCTTTGAAAAATCGAAAGCTTCGAATTCGGTGAAGACGTACGCGATAGAGTCGTCCCCATCGGGGTTAGTGAACGTAATGTTAGATCAAAGTGCATGAGAAAATATGTCGAAACAATCGCTAGAACAGAGAAATACTACACTTCCTTTTTCCCAGACGCGATAAGACAGTCCAACAGAGGAATTAATTAGAGACACCCCCTGCCAAACGCTCTGGCGGTTTGCAGTGTATTGATGTAAATGTTATATTAACCGCTAAATCATTTATGTATATCAAGAATAAAAGAGTTCCGATTACACTTCCCTGAGGCACGCCGGAAGTCACTTTAACGACGTCTGATGCAACTCCATCGAGAACTACTCTCTGGGTTCCATCCGAAAGGAACGAGGCGATCCAATTTACAATTTTCTCGTTAATTGCATAAGCCCTTAGTTTTTGAACTATTTTCACGTGAGAAACCGTGTCGAAGGATTTCCTCAAGTCTAAAAATACTGCATCAACTCCTATTCCTTTATCCGCTGCTTTCACAATATAATGTGTGAGTAGAGCTAACTGAGTCTCGCATGACCTGCCTCGCCGGAAACCATGCTGGTTTCTATTAAGCGCATCTTAGCTTTCGAGAAATCGCATTATTGAACTGCCAATGATGTGCTCAAAAGTCTTACAAAAACCTTATCGACAGACAGGGAAGATGGCTACATTCTCCCTAGTACGTGGAAAAGTGTATTCCAGCAACCACATTACTTGGCCAGCAACAATACAGCCCGACGAACAACCGGACTGGACGGATTCGCCTTCATAAGGGGAAAATTTACTCTGATTCGACACTTCGAACTGAAGAAGCATGCTGGAATGCTGACGAAATTGTTCTCAACGAAATAAACACTACACTAAATCACGAGTGTAATTGTGGATAATTATTCTTGAGGACGCTGATATCGAGTGCAACATTTAGGTTGTATAGAATCAATAGTTGTACCCTCGCAATGTCTGCGCAGTTTTTTCAATAAATTCATAAAAAATTAATGTGTGTAAAATAAGTTGGTCTCAATAATTCACATTTAACTCTAATAATTCATTTTCCCTGTATAGGTAAGGTGCATGGGTTCGAATATCGCTGAGGGCAAGGCCACGTGTGCGTATTGACAATTTATTAAGCGAAGTCAGTAGGAAATCTGCATTTAAAAGTCATATTAGAGGGGAAATTCATGCTACACAGTAATTGATCGCGAACTGTTATGTTTTTAATTTTCTTTGTTTCTAGTACTAGTAGTAATTAGGATTTTACGTGCGTCAACAGCTAAGGTCATTTTGTACCGTCAAATTCTGTTAGAGAAAATCAACATACATCACAACTTCCATGCCCGAAGTGGGATTCGAACCCGTGACCTTTGGGTTAGAATGCAGGCGCACTGCCTACCAGTCTAACCCGGCCGGCTTCTTTGTTTCTTTTTATGGAATTATATGTCCTTTCTTTTTCATATATTAATCAATGAAACCGCTTATTTAGATTATCAATGAATAGAAGATAACCATGTATTGTGTTAAAAGAATTACGTACGTCCCTATTTTCATATAATTATAAATTTATGCGTGAGCGTACTTGCGTTAATAAGCATTACAGTGTATAATATAATGGTTTTACTTTCAAAAGGTAAGATTCCAGCATTCAAACGATGAAAGAATATTCAATTGCTTTGATCAATCGTTAGAAACGCTTCCCATATGTTATTAAATGAATAATTATCCATAAATATTTACGTTGCTATTTATAACGGTTCACGTTGTTAAAGCAATAATTTCGATGCTTAAACAAAGTGCGAAGTGAATAACGCTATTCTTTCACGTATTTGAAAGTTTAATTGACAGTAAAAAATCGGAGGCAACAATTATGATCACCTTGGCAACGCCCGGAAAAAGTACGAAATATCTACAAAATTTCGAAAACAATTGCGTATTTCTGAAAACTTCTACCGTGTAACATGGGAAAATTGTATGAAGCAAAAAACAAAGAAAATCGGTCCATATTTAGCTATTTTGATGAATGAAGAAAAAAAAACTTGCACATTGAAAAATCGAAAATGACGTGTAAACTTACAGGAAAATATAACCGTCTCCTGGAGTCGAATCCGAGTCTTTATACCAGATGTTTGACTTTTTTTGGGAATTAATTCGATCAAGACCGATGCAGAGAATATTACGATAACCGGGATGTATAATTCCGACCATGGTCACGACAGTGTGGAGAGCATAGTATTAGACAGACAGGAACTTAGGGGCATTTGTAAGAGAAAAGTTACTGAAGAGAGTTGTGTTCGACAATTAAAGTTAATTAGAAAGGAGTTATCATCTATGGAAAACAGTGAGATATTTATGAAAGACATTTCTTCTATAAGGAAATCTATGTATAGGGAGCGGCGAAAGCTTCTTCCTTCTCTTCCAAAATGTATTCAGGAAGCTTTGAATTCGGTGATTTCATTCGAAACGAAAACTAATAATGGTGAAAAGTTTACCTTCGTAGATGTGCAATCTCAAATAATAGTGATCACCTGTAAATCAAACTTATCTTTTTTAACTCAAAATTGTGAGTATATGGCTGATGGAACATTCACTTACTGCCGAAAGCACTTCTACCAGCAATACACCATTCATGGCCGCAGTACCCCCCATCGCGCAACCCAATTCAACCCACCCTTCTCGCGGTCAGAAAATGTTGGATGTCTTGGACTATAGCGTTTTTGGGGTCTATAGTGCGTTTCCCGAAGTCGTACGGGTCAGATTCGCAGTATTCCGTCCGCATTCGGGTTATTTCGCTTAGGCTACCACCCAATGTTGCCACATTTCGAATTTCGCCCATTTCAACAGCAGCTGTGGACGAGTGAAGTTCTGAGAGCAATCGTGTCAACAGCGCTCGTCAAGAATTTTTGAAAGGCGTGGTAAATTTAAGGCCTCTTATTGGCTGACACTTTCTCTCCCTCACCCTACAAGTCTAACTGTAGCCACGCCTCACCCGTACGATCTCTGGAAACGCAGTATAATTCTCTACCTGGCTGCTGGAGAGAGCGGACGTGCCTTTCACTTCCTTCAGTGGAGCCCAACGGAGACTTACGAGCGACCATTGTAGCAGTAGCATTAGAGTAGAAGTAGACGTACTGTTAAGTAGAACTAACTTTTCTTTTATATTACTTGTTAACCTTTCCTATAGCTTATTTACTTATAGTAGTAGTTATCTTAACTAATAACCTCATTGTCATTTTTTTAATCGTAATACTTATTAGTCGTATACCGTAGTGTAGTAATTTTTCTAACACCATTTGCGCATTGCTTTTTTTACACCGATATTTATATCGTAATTGTTGTTATTTTCTTCTCCTAAATTTTTGATAATAAGTGCTTAAGCTCTACTAACACCTACTATAGGGATAAGTTATTTTATTTAACATTCATTAGTATTATTTTCTTTCTCGTATATGTAATATTTAGTTTTAACTAACAGATATCATTCCCGTGCATAAAATTTAGTAAAGCAAAGACTTTATATTTCTCTATTTCGGAACCCTCCTTTCACTTCCTATTCTTATAGTCGACCTTGACTCAAGGCTTGCAGGTCGATACTAACGTTTGTGTAGTGAATCACCCCCTCCCTTTCACTTTTTACCTGCGTTAACCCTAGATTACAGCGCTTGTCAGCCAACGAATAAGTTAGCCAAGTATTTTAAGTTATATTTTTAAAAACAGTTAGCTAGTTCAGATTAGTTTAGAGTTTAGGATGGCTACCCCAAGGACTCCCGTTTCCTCCTTTTTGCGCGACGCTGGTTTGGAGGCCATGAGGTCTCGAATCACGGAGCTTGAGAGGGTGGTTGCGGACCTCCTTCAGAGGGTGGAAAAGTCCGAGGCGGCTTTGGTGCGTGTGAGGGGTGCGGGGTCATCCCTGAAAGCAAACCGCGCCAAATTGGCGGCTCGGGTTAGCCTGGGTGCGGAAGCCGGTAGAGCGATCGGGGTTGTCCGTCACTCCTTATCGCGGGCTGAGGGTGTTCGGGCCGGGAAACCCGATGAGTGGAGAGTGGTGTCCACTCGGGGGGATCGTGGGGTGGTGCTGCGGAGGCAGGGAGCTGGGAACACTTCGGTGGACCCTCTTCCTGTTAGTAATAGGTTTGCGGTGTTGTCGGAGGACGACTCCGAAGCCGTTGCGCCCGCACCCGCTCCCGTCTCCTCGGTGGGGACCAGGCCCAAGGGGAGCTCGGGGGGAAAGAGGGGGCTGTTAGTGATAGGGAGCTCCAATGTCCGGCGTGTGGTGGCGCCTTTACTGTCACGGGCCCGCCGGGAGGGTGTTCATGAGCGGGTGTTCTCCAGGTGTATACCAGGAGGTACGGTGCCCCAGGTGACGAAGGAGGTCAGGGCGTCGGTTATGGGCACGGGTTGCTCCTCGTTGCGGGTGGTGGCCCATGTTGGGACCAATGACGCCTCGAAGCGCGGCTCCGAGGAGGTTTTAAGTTCTTTTAAGAACTTGGCCGCTGAGGTTGCTCGTGTCCGAGAGGAGTCGGGTTCTGATGTGCGGCTTACTATCTGCAGCATTGTCCCTCGGACGGACTGCGGGTCTATGGTTTGGAGCCGCGTGGTGGGCTTGAACCGTAGGCTGTGGGACTTCTGTAGGGGCAATGGAGTGGACTTCGTTGACCTGAGGCCGGTGCTGGACTCATGTAGGGTACCCCTAAACGGTTCTGGTGTCCACTACACGGCCGAGGCAGCGGATGCGGTAGCGCGTAGGGTTTTTGAACACGCTAGGGTTTTTTTAGGTTAGATGAGGATAACACAAATATATCTGTTAGAAAAGAGTCCGCCAACATTAACCGTAGGGAGTCAAAGAATAGCGGTAGAGTGAGAAGTAGAAAAATAAAATTGTTAGATCAAGTGGCGGGGAAATCCAGAACGAAAATATCAGTAGAAAACACAATAAAAATTATTATTATGAACTGCCGAAGCATTCGAAGGAAACAGGCTGATTTTTGCCACTTAGTTAAAAGCCATCGTGCAGACGTTGTATTGGGAACTGAGAGCTGGCTATCGGGCGACATTAATTCTAACGAGATTTTCCCACCAGATTACGTAGTGTATCGCAAAGACAGGAGGGAAAGAGTCGGAGGCGGAGTTTTCATCGCCGTCAGAAAGAGTATATCAAGCCAATTAGAGGAGATTAACGTCAGCGAACACTGCGAAACGATATGGTGCTCCCTTCGTACGAGAAATGGTAAAAAATTATTTTTTTGCTCATTTTACCGCCCACCTGACTCGGGAGTCGAGAACATTAGAGAACTCAGTCGTACATTGCAGGTGATAGCTAGGAGAAAGAACGATCCAGTAATCATTCTTGGAGGAGACTTTAATCTTCCATCGATCGATTCGAAATCCGTAACCTATGTTAGTGGTGGAAAAAATAGAGAAGTTTGTCGTGAATTAATTGAAGCATTCACTCTAAACTCGCTAGAGCAAATCGTCAACGAGCCGACGCGATATGACAACAACGGAAACGGAAACATATTAGATCTGCTAGCCACAACCCACCCACTATCGACTAGAAACCTACAAATCGACGACGGCATAGGTGATCATAAAATAGTAATTGCCGACTTCAAATACACCCCTGCGACAATATATAAGCCAACGCGATTAGTCTATATCTTCAGTAAAGCAGATCTCCCAGGCTTAAAAAATTATGTTACAAACCAAATAGCGACATTTATCAATTTTGCGAATAGTAACAGCGTAGATGACTCTTGGACGGAAATTTTGCGAATCATTCGAGAAGGGCTAAAAACGTTTGTCCCAACTAAAGCAATTCGTGATCGCAAGGATCCGCGGTGGGTGAAACCGAAACTCCGTGCCTTGCTCAAGAAACAAAGACGGCATCACGCGCACATAAAGCACCTTAAAGAAGTTGGTAGGGACCACGCAAACGAGTATTTAATATACAGAAATATTCGTAAATCTGCAAGAGACGAAGCGCGTAAGGAATTTGACGTCTACCGATCCACGACACTGTCGGACTCACTCAAAAACGACTCGAAAGAATTTTGGTCGTACGTGCGAGAAATGCGAGGAGGACAGTCCACAGTACCTCTTCTACGTACAGACAACGGTGAAAGTGTACACGATTCATTTACTAAGGCTAGTATGTTAAATCGGTTCTTTGAAAATTGCTTCACAATAGACAGCGGTGATTTCATTGATTTCCCTACTCGTATAGACTCAAATATGAGCGACATAGAAATATCCGAATGCGGTATCGTCAAATTACTAAGTCAGGTCCACAAAAGAAAATCGCCAGGGCCTGAAGCCATACCTGCATTCATTATAAACTCGTTAGCAAACGAATTAGCTCCGTACCTTAAGCTTCTATTCAGAAAATCTTTGGATGAGGGTGTAGTTCCTTTGATATGGAAAACAGCCCACGTTACACCAATACATAAAACGGGAGGTAAATTAAAAGTGGAAAACTACCGCCCTATATCGTTGACGTCAATCTTCTGTAAGGTTTTTGAGCACATTATCGGTAGCTCAATAATGCGATTTCTCGAAAACAAAGAAGCGCTTAACAGTAGCCAGCATGGTTTCCGGAGAGGCAGGTCATGCGAGACTCAGTTAGCTCTACTCACACAAGATATTGTGAAAGCAACGGATAAAGGAATAGGAGTCGATGCAGTATTTTTAGACTTTAGGAAAGCCTTCGACACCGTTTCTACCCGCGCGTGTGTTGAAAGAGCTAGCCTCGGTAATCGCACCTTACTTGAAAATAATATTCGAAAAATCCGTTGCACATGGTACCGTTCCAAAAGACTGGAAGCTAGCATACGTAACGCCCATCCACAAAGGCGGTGATAAAGAGAACCCCGAAAATTATAGACCGATTTCCTTGACGTCATTATCGTGTAAGATTCTAGAACATATAATTGTTAGCTCTGTTCTGCGTTATTTAGACGGTCGTTCTTCACTAAGCAAAAACCAACACGGGTTTCGGAAAGGTAGGTCATGCGAAACGCAGCTCGCCCTGTTCGTAAACGAATTGTTACAATGCGGAGAGAAAAACACTCAGGTTGATGCCATTTTCATTGATTTTAAAAAAGCGTTTGACAAAGTACCCCATAATAAATTAATAGGAAAATTAGGAAAGTACGGCATAAACCCTAATATCGTGAGTTGGGTAAAAGACTTCCTCTCAGACAGAAAACAGATAGTAGTTATTGATGGGAAATCTTCATACCCGGTAAAAGTCGCATCAGGTGTTCCACAGGGAAGTGTCATAGGCCCACTACTATTCCTGATATATATAAACGATATCTGCTCGGTAGTTCGCTGCAAAATAAGACTTTTCGCAGATGACACCGTTTTATATAAGGAGATAACGAGTCAGGATGACCAAAAATCGCTCCAGGAAGATTTAAACGCCCTTTCAGCATGGTGTCAAGATTGGAAAATCGAAGTTAATCAAAGCAAATGTTCCCTATTGAGTTTCTGGAAGAGTAAGAACAATGAATTAGACTCGGAGTACAGAATTGATAGATTGAATATCCAATCTGCAGAGTACGTTAAATATTTAGGAGTCACCATTTGTCGTGATCTATCGTGGAATATGCATATTCGAAGGATCGTAGGCGCAGCTAATAAGAAATTGGGCTTCGTAGGCAGAATAGTAAGAAGTAGCACAGAACTGGTACGAGAAACGTGTTATTTATCATTGGTCAGATCTCAGGTCGAATACGCTTCCAGCATATGGGATCCGTACGAAAAGGGACAAATACTTGAGTTAGAAAGAATCCAACGCAGAGCAGCCAGATTCGTAAAGCAAAAATATGAGCAAAAACTAAGCGTCACATCACTCTTGAAGGAGTTGAATTGGATATCGCTAGAGGATCGCAGAATTAGCGCTAGGTTAAGGCTTCTGGAGAAATTTAGGTCGGAAGTTCTCTTAGAGGAGGTCTCAGGAATATTAGAGGCACCTACGTACATGGGCAGGCACGATCACGAGAATAAAATACGAGAGATCGACTGTAGGACCGAGCGATATCAGAGCTCGTTTTTCCCAAGGACCATACGGGATCATAACAGGAGAGTGATTCCCACGAGGGACGTTATTAGGTAGGTTTCGGTGTGCTGCACCCCCTGCCACCCACCAGTCTGGTGATTTGCAGGGTATCATGTAGATGTAGATGTAGATGTAGAAAATAGTGCAAAAATTAAGGGCTTATTCAATTAACGAGAAAATTGTAAATTGGATCGCCTCGTTTCTTTCCGATAGAACCCAGAGAGTAGTCCTCGATGGAGTTGCATCAGACGTCGTCAAAGTGACTTCCGGCGTGCCTCAGGGAAGTGTAATCGGACCTTTGTTATTCTTGATATATATAAATGATTTAGCGGATAATATAAAGTGTAAAGTTAGACTCTTCGCGGATGACACACTTGTGTATGGAGAAATCAACACAATACACGATCAGGAGAATTTGCAAAAGGACCTTCAGGCTATCACGAAATGGTGTAAAGATTGGCAACTCGATCTGAATATAAAGAAATGCGCCGCAATGAACTTCACGCGCTCCACGAATTTCAACCGTTACCCGTACCAAATATCCGAACTAAAGCTAAAATACGTCAATAGCTACAAATACCTAGGAGTAATTCTCAGTAGCAATTTGTCTAGTAGAGAGCATATCAAATCCGTTATAGCATCGACAAACAGAATTCAAGGGCTTTCCTCTAGAGTCCTGCGGGGATGCCCCTCGAATGTGAAGGAAATCGCATACTTTTCCCTAATACGACCCATCGTGGAATACTGTTGCGCCGTCTGGGACCCTTTCGAGGAGGGCCTAACTAGAGAGCTCGAAATGGTTCAGCGTAGAGCGGCTAGATTTGTAAAAGGAGAATATCGGTATGATGCGAGTGTATCAGAGTTATTGAGAGATCTGAAATGGCAGACGTTGAAGAGTAGAAGAATTGAATACAAGAGGAAACTATTTGAAAAATTTGAAAGTTCCGAATTCGTTGAAGACGTACGCGGCATAGTCGTCCCCATCGGTGTTAGTGAACGTAATGTTAGATCACAGTGCAGGAGAAAATATCTCGAAATTACCGCTAGAACAGAGAAATACTACCGATCCTTTTTCCCAGACGCGATAAGACAATCCAACAGAGGAATTAGCTAGACTTCACTTGGTGTTGTGACACCCCCTGCCAAACGCTTCTAGCGGCTTGCAGGGTATTTATGTAAATGTAAAATGTAAATGTGGGTTGTTTTGGGAACCCTCGGGACAGACAGACTGACACTTGAGAATTATTATTTATATATATTCATTACTCTGCGTGGAGAAAGTAATGTGCTGGACACATCAAATTTTTATTACCTAGCATAGCTATAATGCTTCTAAAGAGAATTTATAGGTCATACTAGCGGAAAAGCCCGTTGAAATTCAACGGATTTAGTGAATCTAAAATTTCGACAGTGTAACACGTAAACATCGTAAGAATAACATAGCACAGTTTTAACCGTCGAATAAAGCAAAAATGAAGAAAACCGGTCATCATTTACCTATTTAGATGAATGAAGGAAGAAAATCTTGCACTGTGAAAAATCAAAAATTACGTGTACACTTATGGGAAAATAATTATTGAATTAAGCACCCCGTGAACCCAAATTTTTTATCGTCATATAGCCCATGATACTCACAAAGTAAAATTATATGCCTATGCGAAGTTTCATGACGATATCATCAAAAGTGTGGAAATCACAATTTGTGAAAAATTCTTTAAGTTACTTTTGTAGTTTTAAAAACGATTTGCTTTGGAGAACTCTACGCCACACGAAAATATCATTAAATACGGTTTATTAGTAATATTTCAATCAAAATCAACAAATATTTGTTTGCCGTGTAAACAAAGTAAAATCGCACACCGAAATTGAAAAACGATATTGCGTTAAAAATTTTCCCATATAAATGCATTGGACTCCCAACTTCGGCGACAATGGGAGTTGCCATGGTAGCTTTTAATTGTAATAAAACTGATAAAATCACGTTTTTCTGATTCCAAAAGAATTTTTACGCAAATTCGATCAGGATTCGGATTCTGTATTCAATAAAAACAATCTTTGTTCTTTCCTTCATAGAACAATCTAAGTCTCAAGTTCGTACCATGTTTATAAGTATTTGAAAAATTCAAATGAAAATAAGCTGCACTCATCCCTATGTCATTCAAGTGGAGAAAACAAAAAAAGAAAATATTTTTAAAAATTAGAAATTTAATCAAATCGGTATAAAAACCTGACTACACCACTTATCCCTTTATTCCGATTAAAATGACATTTTCCTCTTGTTTCTACGAACTGTAGTTGCTGTGTTATAAAAAACATACATATATACAAACACTTTACAGATATCTACTATAGATCTATAGCTAAATTAAGAGGCCGTTGATCTTACAATTAGTTAACCAAAGAGGTAACCCTAAAATGACGTCATAACCCTAAACAAAGAAAAGGCGCCATATGTAGTTTGATTTTCAATTCCCCTTCAATTGTTTAATATACGTTTAATCTGTCCATATATGTATTTAAAAATTAATAATATAGGTTTTTGCGGTTAAAACATCTGTAGCCATCCGATTTCGCCAAATTGCATACATTCAAGCAGTTAAACAAAATTAGAAAAGATATCGCGTATTTGTTGTCAAAAGGCATAGGAACAGAAGAAATACTGTAGTTACCGTAATGAAAAAATATTTTTTTAAATTCACTTTTTAATTATGTATGTACTTGTTTTCTTCGGCATAACGCGCACAGTAAGATTTTTGTATTGATAAAGCCGGCGTTATCTACCAGGTATAAATAAGTTTAAAAGTTTTTTGCGGGCTTCAAGAAATCTTTAACCAATTTAGTTTTATTCAATAGATAAATAAATACCGTAATATATATTACTATGCCATATTACTTCTATGCCAAAGAAATTTTCACGACTCTACCAATACTGTATTGCAGGGGTCGGCAAACTTTTCTACATGGTGGGCCACATTCGTTATTGTGAATGCTTTGGAGAGCCGCATTGGGAATCACGAGATCTCCAGCGGGCCGGATGGGCAGAAGTTAGCTAGAGATTTTGTGGTCTCATATGAGTGAAAATCAATTATAATTAGTTTACTAGCGTTAAAACTCCACTAGAAAAGTTTTTGAGGCCATAATTTCACTGAAAAAATATGTAATTGACTGTGTTAAATTATACCGATTACTTTTTCATCCTGGCTTCGCGGGCCGCAAAAAGCTCTCTCGGGGGCCGCATGAGGCCCGCGAGCCGTAGGTTTTCGACCCCCGCTGTATCGTATTTTTCGAAGCTTAACTCACAATGGCCAAATGAGTTCCCGACATGTGGCGAATTCTTCTGCGACTAGCTCGTCCATTGCTGCATTTTTGTGGAAACGGCGGAGTGGAATCTGACGTAAACAGAGGAAACGATACAAGGAATCCAATGTCATCAATATTTACCTAAAAGCCTCTATGCATTGCTATTAAAATTGCCATGACGTAATATTAGGCCATGACCACTTCCGCAGATAAACTATCATGAAGTTATATTACGTTTACCTATCCACCTAACAGGTTAAATTAATTTAAAATGTATGCTTTCTTTTTAATTTCAAAGACTTGCAAATTATTTTACTATATTATTATACATATATAAATTATTTTAAAATGTTTAGTATTTATCTCATAATAATCAGATATGTATTTTAATTTGTATTTTATCTTGTACTAGTAAATAATAAAGAATAACATTGTAATGACCCGGATACTAATAATTCTTTCCAATCGGGCTGTCGGAATAGCGACATACTGGCTCAAAAATAAACATGAAATTCGCTTCCTTCTAAATCAATCGAAGGATTCGCTCTCCCTCATACTATCAAGTCGGAAGCCACATCAGGAGTTTGATGGCTCATCGCCGGCTCCTTTCCACGCAGTGCAAGGGTCTCAAGGGCCCCTCCCGCGCAGATTCCTAATCCCTACCACACAGTCCGAAAGGAACAGCTTTTGCCACAAAAGAGGGACGATGAACCTCGAAGTGAAGCAGACTAGATGCATACTCCTTAACGCTTCGGATTGCGCAATATGGCCGTTTATAACATGGAAAAATTAAGGATTTCGCCTAGTTTTCTGCCTATATTTTCAATTTTGCACGTGCTGGAAAAACGACGAGCAAAACAAAGCGCATTGGGGCCATTATTCGTCCCTTTTTAGAGCAATCATTGTATTTCAAAGACTCCGACGAGGCCCATCACTTTGAATTATCCCGTCGGCGTCGGTCGGCGTCGCGCCCTCCGGCACAGTCCAAGCAAACGAAGACGACGCTGCGACGTCCGGGCGAACGAGGATTCGGTATATTCACGTGCACGCGTCATCGCGATCGCTCGTTGGTGAAATATGTGCACTAACTGAGGCAATTGAAAGTTCAGTTGGACGGGAAATCGACCACGGTGCAGAAGTACATCCATCCGAGGGGTGATGATCATCCCCAAACTCCTTTTGCCCCCATTCTCTCTTCCTCGCTTTCTCCGCATTTCTTCCCTCTCCCGATCCTTCTTCGCACTTTCCTTCGCATCTGCCCAGCACCACCAAACCCTCACTTTCACCTCTTCCCTCTCCATTCCTTTTCTTTCCTTTCTTCTTCTACTCTCTGTCTCTTTTCCCCTCTCCTCTTCCATACCCCTCCTATTTCTCACTCCTTCTCCTCCTCCACTAGTATTCCTCTTTTCCCACCCCTCTCCCTTCCCTTCTCCCTTCCCTTCTCTTTTCCCTCCTCTGATATTTTTTTTTCTCTCTCACCCCTCCGCCACTCTCCCTTCCTTTCTCCCCTCCTTCCCCTCTTCCGTTGTTATTCCTTGCCTTCGCACCAGTTTGGGCGGAAAGCTATCTCGCGGGAAAGACATTTACATTGAGACGCGATAGGAAAATATTCCATTGGCTTTCCCGGCCAAGGCATCCCGAGGGAACTCCAAATAAGGAGACTCGTGGAGGGTAGGAGTGAGGCGATGTTTTTAGAATGGGAGGGAGAAGCTGGAATGGGCAATCGTCAGCAGAAATGAAAGGAAATTGGAGAAGAGTTAAGCGATGGGAGGGAGAAGAGAAAGAGGGCGAGGAGGAACGGATGAATGTGAGAGAGAGCGGAAAGGAGGAGGAAGGGGAGGGAGGGGGAGGGGAGGGAGGGGAGTGGGGAGGGGAGGGAGGGGAGTGGGGAGGGGAGAGAGGTGTGAGGGGGAGAGTGGGGAGGGGGAGAGAAATGGAGGGAGGAGAGTGGGGAGGGGAGGGAGGGAGAGGATAGTTACATATATTAACGTCTTTAATCGAGAATTGGCAAATAAGAAGGGGGAGATGATGGAGTGGGGAGAGGAAAGAGGGCGGAGGAAGAGGTCTCAGGAATAGAATGCTTTTCGTTTATAAATGATGATACTGTGGAAATCGTTTCCTGAGAGTGCTGATTGGTGCAAAATTAAAATGGTTTTAGAAACGTTTAACTCGGGAAATCATGTAACATCTCTTACAAAAATATTTCAAAGAGCTAAATATTTAACTTCTAACAATATTTTCATTATTCCAATAACTGTCTTTCATCTACATGTACATACGATAAAACTTTCAAGAAGAAGAAATTTTCAAGCCATCCGAAACTTACAACTATTAAGCGTCGAATGATAGGAAATATGTTTTCTCAAAAATCACTGATTTGCATGCAATGAATATTATGCTTAAATGAAATATCAATATTTCAAAACTTATCGACTTATTGCATTACGTAATAAAAACTAAAGTGCTTATAATTTGGTAACCGGTAGTATTGTTTTCTTTTAATGTAAATTTTCAAGGAAAGTAGTCTAACATAAGAAACGTATCCTATCCAAAATTTAAAATATGTATAAACAATTAGATAAGCAAAATAATAATAGTATGATAATTCAATATATATTTACTATTCATGTTCAGAATAAATTATGATAACATAAAAAGTGTTTTAAAAAAATTTTAAATGAAGTATGCATATAACAGTATTTTTCCTGTATTTCATTTTAAGAAACAAATGTGCGGCACGAGGAAGAGCGAAGCGACGCAAAAAGGGATCAATCTCAGATAGCTGATTCGCGCCACAAACATGAATAATGCACCTGCCGAAACATCGAAATGGTAATGCAAAACACTTCAAGTGGAGGAATCCTTTTTCGTCATATTGAATAATATGGTGGTCACACCCAAACCTTCACGGTACATTTATTTTCATTTCCTCCATATGGATCACGAATACAACATGCATATGGATCTATAAGAAAAAATACTCTCGCCCTAAGATTCTGGAATTTTTCTGGTTAGAAAAGTCGACACCACCCATAGAGCGGGTGTTCTCCAGGTGTATAGCAGAAGGTAAGGTGCCCCAGGTGACAAAGGCCGGTGGCGGATTTAACGGGGGTCGTATATGGTGCGCTCCAGGATCCTCTTGAAGTAAGGGGCCCAGGAAAATGTTTTTATATATAAACTAAGAAAAATTACATATCTCATTTTAAAATCCATGAAAGAACACGTACTTTTTGCACTGCGATGACTTAATTGTCAAAACGGGGTGGGGGGGGGGGGTAGAAAACAAAGGGGATGGTCGTTAGCTTAGGTTTCAATATATATTTAGATTACAGGGCTCCCAATTGTTTAGCGCCAGGGGTCCAATAATGTTGCACCATGGCCTCAGAATGTCTAAATTCGCCACTGACAAAGGCGGTAGGGAAAGCGGTCGTTTGCACGGGCTACTCACGTCTGCAGGTGGTGGTGCATGTTGGTACCAATGTAACCTCGAAGTAAGGCTCCGAGGAGACTCTGAGTTCCTTCAGGGACTTAAACTCCGAGGTCGGTCGTGTCCGAGAGGTGTCTGGTGTTTAAGTGCGCTTAATCGTCTGCAGCATTGTCCTACGGACTGACTGTGTTTCTGAGGATTGGAGTAGCTTGAAGGCGGAGAAAGTGTAGCAGTTGTCACTGTTGAAGGTGGATTTTTCGCTATTTCTAATTAATCGCGGATAGTAGCTGTTTTCTGATGCCTGTCCTTCTTTGAGCAGGCAACTGGTAGACCTGCCTGTTTGTCCCATGTAGGATATCCTGCAGATAAACTGAACTTGGTATCCTCTTCGTACATCGTTTTCGGAAGTTAACCCTTCGGCTTCGGCAGGAAGTCATGCGTCTTTCTCACGTAGGTAAATCTAGTGAATACGTTGTATTTTGAGAGGATCGTAAATGTAGTCAACTGTCGGAGTTTTCGAAAGAATATAGCTGAATTCGAACAACTAATTCGGAGAGTAAAGCATCGGCAAATAGGGTTCAAGGAATTTTCTCTAGAATCCTGCGGGGATGCCCCTCGAATGCGAAGGAAATCGCATACTTTTCCCTAATACGACCCGTCGTGGAATACTGTAGCGCCGTCTGGGACCCTTTCGAGGAGGGCCTAACTAGGGAGCTCGAAATGGTTCAGCGTAGAGCGGCTAGATTCGTAAAAGGAGAATATCGGTATGATGCGAGTGTATCAGAGATATTGAGGGATCTGAAATGGCAGCCGTTGAAGAGTAGAAGAATTGAATACAAAAGGAAACCATTTGAAAAGTTTAAAAGCTCCGAATTCTTTGAAGACGTACGCGGCATAGTTGTACCTATCGGTGTTAATGACCGTAATGTTAGATCAAAGCGTACCAGAAAATATGTCGAAACTATCGCTAGAACCAGGAAATACTACAGATCCTTTTTCCCAGATGCGATAAGCCAGTCCAACAGAGGTAATAGTTAGAGTTCATTTGGTGCTGTGACACCCCCTGCCAAACGCTTCCTGCGGCTTTCAGGGTATTAATGTAAATTTAAATGAATCGGTACTCATTCATACTAAGATCTACTCTCCTGTAATCGTACTGTAGCAGCGCAAGACACGCAGTTTCTTAAAAATGTCACGGGGGACCTCACAATGCAAAGTGTAGGAATTCCGATTCAAATGTGGTTGTCTGTTATGACAAGTACCGATTTTTTTACGCTTTGCTTTTTGGTACTAAAATACATTAGGTGTTAACTTAGAAAACTAAATTAAAAACCAAAACATAATTTCGCAAAAAATTTAATGATGGAAATTCTACACTTATTGACGGCAACGTCGAATATTCGATTTTTATAAATCCGTTGTTTATCGACATTAATCGAATCGTACCAATTGTAATTACGGTATCATAATTATGGTATCAACATATATTTTATGTGTAATTTTGATAAAATTTTTAAGGGAATGGAATTTGACAATTTCTGCTTTTAATACTTCGAGCAAAGACCGTAGGAAGGATTTCAATGCCCTGGATCTGCCGTGGGGCCCGGTTCCCTTTTTTAACTCAGAGAAAAGAGGCCCGGCGAGGATACTTGCCCCAGGGCCCGCGCTGGTTCTCCGCGGCCCTGGATATTCCGATCACAAGAAGAAGAAGATGAATTATTGTGCTTGAAGAAATTGGCATCCGCTCACTGATTTTGCTGCAAAGAATGGACAGCTAAACTACCATTTTACCATTTTAACAACTGTTTTTAATTTAAGAAATAAAATGGACGCGTTTAAAAAAAAAGCTAAAACTTTGGGGCAAGAGAGTGCGTGAAAGAAATTACGAAATGTTTCCCTTTGTTTTCCGATTTCGTGGGTTCAGCAGAATTGGATACTAAGGAAATCAAGAGTATTATTTATCTTGAAGCACTTTCTCGAGCATTCTTTGTCTATTACCCACCAGAAGAAGACCCACGTTTAGGAAATCTATAGATTATGGACCCGTTTGTAATAAACCAAAACATCAGGCTGACTAAAATTGAAGAGGAACAACTAATTGAGCTATGATCAGATTTAGGATTAAAAATCAGCCTTTAACTCCATGAGAGTGCCTAAATTTTCAATAAATGTCAAGGCTGAGTATCCATCATTGTATAAAAATGCAGTCAAGATTTTATTGCAATTTTCAACCATTTACTTGTGCGAAACTTCCTTTTCAGCCATGAATGTCATAAAGTCAAAAGAGATAAATCGGCTTGTTATTACCCGTGCACTATGTTTAGCAGTTACCTCTCTTAGCCCAAGAATAGAAAAAATTTTCGTGAAAAATAGCAGCAGCAATCTCAATGATTAACAGAAGTAACTAAGACTATATTTTAAAAAAATTATTCTTATGTATTCTATTTTGTAATGAAATATTATTGAGACATTTTAAATGAAAGTAGTTTGCTAAATTTAGCCGGTCCTTGGTGTATCGTTCATAAAATTGACCGGTCCGCGACATATTTCCTGTTGAGAATCACGGCGTTAGAGTACCTTCAGGAAAGACGGACGTGACAAAGCTGGTGGTGGGTTTTTTATAGCGGTAAACACTCCGTTAGATGGTCACATTATTGACACAAAAGAAGACAGAAGATCAACGGAGGTGTTTGGTGCTGCGTGAGAGATCGGGGAATAAAGGAAATTATCATTTGTTCGTTTTACAGGACACCCAATTCGAATGGTAAGCGCCAAGTTTTTGGAAGACGAGTTTTTTCGAAAGCACGAAAGCCATTCGAATAGGGGTATAATGCCGAATTTCAGCGAAAGAGTAAGAAATTTTCTGAAAATAATACGGATATCAGAATCATAATTTATGGAGACTTCAATCTTCCATCAATTAATTAAGATAATTTACGCTTCAATCAAAGAGGTTATGATAAGGAATCCTCGGAAGCACTCATAGAAGCTTACTCTGACATCAAATTTGAACAGATAGTTAAACAGCCGTCAGGAATAAATAATGTGTTAGAACTTTTTGAGAAGAACATTCCGGACCGTTTCCAAATGTTAACAACGGAAGAAGGATTTTGCGACGATAAGTCGATATATGCTCAGATAAACACAGGATATAAAATAAGCGAGGTAAACGGAGGATAAAGGGAGAAGCACAGTGGTTTCCTCGTACACTGGTAGGTTCAACCGTGCTGTGAAGTCTTTCTGCAATATCTCCGGCCAAAGTGAAAGAGGTACTCACCAACCCGCTCTGGGCCAGCGTGATGTTTTAAGGCCCACAATCCCCCCATGACATGTACACCCATAAAAAACGGCCCTCATTCTCCGGAGGCTGGATTGCCTCTGACCGTGGCGGTGGTCAGGAACAAGGCAGGAAGGCAGAGGGTGCTAAGAATCCCCGGAGGTTAAACGCCCACTGCCACTCTTTCTCAACCTTGACAAATTCATTGAACCTCAACCTAACTACCTTTAACTGCCGGGCTTTGTCCAGCAAAGATAAACTTCAAGAGCTCCAAGAACAACTGGAGAAGATCAAGTGGGACATTTTAGGGCTTAGTGAGGTGAGAAGAAAAGGTGGAGGCCTATTGGAGTTGAAGGTTGGACATCTTTTTTATTACAGGGGAAATTACACAGGAAGAATAGGAGTTGGATTCACCGTCAACAAAAAATTGAAAATAATATCGTGGAAGTGGAAAGTTCATCCGAGCGGGCAGCTACAATTGTGCTTCAAATTAATAAAAGATGTCAACTTCAAATAGTCCAAGTTTATGCACCAACGTCATCATACTCGGATGAGGAAGTGGAAGATTTCTACCAAGAAGTCGGTGAATTGCACGACAAAGGAAGCTGCCATCTAAAAGTGGTCATGGGTGATTTCATTGCCAAGGTAGGAGAACAAAAAGAAGACGATAGATCAGTTGGAAAATGGGGCTATGGAGACAGAAACGAACGAGTAGACCGAATGGTAGACTTTGCTGAATGTACCAGTCTATATACGTATAAGAAACACCTTCTTCAAAATTAGTTCCAGTAGAGAGTGGACATGGTTGGCAGCCAATGGCATTAAAAACGAAATTGACTACATACTAGTCAATAAAAAGGAGCTCGCTTAAAACTGCTCTGTCATACAGTTTCAAATTTGAAGCGACCATCGATTAGTAATATGAAAAATAAAGTTTAATTCAATGTTGGAAAGACAGAAGCTTAGAAAGAATAAGTCTCTTATCAGTACGAATATGCTAAAAGAACCAAAAGAAGAATTTCAACTACAACTCCAAAATCGATTCATTGCGCTGGGTAATCAAGAAGTTGTGTCTCAATTATTAGAGTTACTAAGGGCTCATGGCTCAAGAAATAGGCAGAACAGTTAAAACAGAGCCAGAGAAAACTTTACCGAAAAAACATAACTGCTGATGGTAAAAAGAAGGAAAATGAAAATTACCAAGGAATCTAAGGAAAAGACCCACTTCCTAGAACTAGACAAAACTATAAGGAAGTCTACCAATAAAGACGTGAAGAAATATAATTATGAGCAAATCTAGAAACAATAGAAGCTACATGTAAGTGAAGCAATACATATCGATGGTGGCTCGATTACATATAGTGGAAAATTAATCCTAAAACCGGTAAAAGAATTATACACCAAGTGATATAAGGATCCTCTAGCAAATGATAAAGTAAATGAAGTAGAAAATATGCCTACCGAAGAGGTTCCATATATACTTCCGGAAGAGGTGAGACAGGCAGTCTGAAGTATGAAGAATGGAAAAGCATCTGGAGTGGATGGTATAACAGCGGAAGTATTGAAAGCCACGGGTAATCATACGGAAACGATTCTCGCTAAGATTTTTACTTCGTGTCTGAGGAAGAAAAAGATACCAGAAACATGGAACCACGCATGTGTTATCCTTCAGCACAAGAAAGGTTCCAAAGAAGATTTGAATAACTACAGACCGATCAGCCTACTCCCAACAGTCTACAACAGGAGTTCCCAACGCGGTGCCCGGGGGCACCATGGCGCCCTCCGTGGTTCGCCGTTGCGCACGCCGAAGTTTGTTCTGCTGTCCTCCTTAACACTTTGAGCCCTTGTGACTAATAGTCTTGAGCGTCTACAGAATTCTGGAAAGTGCCAATGCAATAAGTCTTGATGAATCTTGTCTAATAAAATTGACATGCGATGTATTTTAAGTTTAACTTGTAGTTTTCTTCGATAGGGAAAGAGTACTGGCGCCCGCTGCTTTCGCTTTAAAGTAGAATGTGCTCATCCCCATATAAAGGTTGGGAACCCCTGATCTACAAGATATTCACCATAATACTCACTATGCGCCTTCAAAACCATCTTGATTCCGCCCAACCCAGACAGCAAGACGGATTTCGCAATGTATATAACACGGTGGACCACATCCAAATCGGAGTACGAATTTACATTTACATGAATACCCTGAAAGCCGCAAGAAGCATTTAGCAGGGGGTGTCACATTACCAAATGAACTCTAACAAATGCCTTTCTTGGGCTGTCTTATCGCGTTTGGGAAGAAATATCTGTAGTATTTCTCGGTTCTAGCGATTGTTTCGACATATTTTCCCTTATGTTCTGATCTAACGTTACGCTCACTTACACCGATGGAGACGACTATGCCGCGTACGTCTTCAACGAATTCAGAGCTTTTAAACTTTTCAAATAATTTACTTTTGTATTGAATCCTTCTACTCTTCAAAGTCTGCCATTTCGAGTCCCTCAGGATCTCTAATACTCTCCCATCATACCGGTATTCTCCTTTTACAAATCTAGCCGCTCTACTCTGAACCAATTCGAGCTCCCTAGTTAGACCCTCCTCGAAAAGGTCCCAGAAGGCGCTACGGTATTCCGCGACGGGTCGTATTAGGGAAAAGTATGCGATTTCCTTCACCGCAGGATTCTAGAGGAAAGTTCTTGACCTTTGTTTGCCGATACGATGACGGTTTTGATATGCTCCCTACTAGACAAGTTGCTACTGAGTGTGACTTCTACATATTTGTATCTATTGACTGGTTTTAGCTTTAATCCAGATATTTCGTACGGGTAACGGATGAAATTAATGGAACGCGTGAAATTCATTGCGTTGCATTTCTCTATATTCAGGTCAAGTTTCCATTCTTTAAACCATTTCGTAATAACCTGAAGGTCCCTTTGTAAAGTCACCTAGTCGTATTCTGTGTTGATTTCACCATACACAAGTGTGTCATCCGCGATGAGTCTAACTTTACACTTTATATTATTCGCTAAATCATTTATATATATCAAGAATAACAGCGGCCCGATTACACTTCCTTGAGGCACGCAGGAAGTCACTTTGACGACGTCTGATGAAACTCCATCGAGAACTACTCTCTAGGTTCTATCGGAAAGGAACGAGGCGATCCAATTTACAATTTTCTCGTTAAGTACCTCTATGCATGTGCTTCATCGACTACTTGGAAGAATTCGGCTCTATCCGAACTTCGTTGGTGTTGCGTGTAATACTAGAGCGGCCAAGCGGAGAAGCTGGACTTAAGACGAATCCTAATAAAACTAATGTTATGTACAACTTCTTCACAAATCATGGTGCCTCTCATTTTTCCCCTTACTCATGTGAGCACTTCTCCTTTCCCCTCTCCTCATCTAAATTAAGTTATTCCCTATCCGATGATCTCTCTTACTCCCTCTCATATCATATGTTCATGTTTAATTCACTTCTCCCCACCTGCTAATCATCTCTTACTCCTATTTTCGTCTCTCACTCCCCCCAATTACTTATTCCTCCCATATTTTGTGTGTGTTGAATACCTGTTTCCTGAAGATGGCGGTTATTCACCGAAACTGTTCATATTGATGTATCAGTCGCATGTTATGTTGAAAAGCAAAAGCATTTTTACAACTGTGCTGTGAGATTTTTCCTTTATTTGAACAACGCCATATTTTCCCTATTATCCTGAAGTTCCACGAAGTTTCGGCCTCATATATTAATTTCAAAATATGAGATGCCAAGAAGAAATAATTGAAGTCGAAGGGCCACATTAAAAATGCTTGTGTTAGAACGTATTACTTTCTATAATGAAACTTGGGAAATGCAGAACAATGCTCCAATCTGAAAATGGTCTTAAGTGATTTCATCGCCAAGTAGAGAAGGTAGTAAGGACATCAGCGCAGGTGGGTAGCGAGGCTGTAAAGACAGAACGAGCGCGGAGACCTTAGTTAAGAAGCTAAATATATTGACTTGGAAGAGATATTTCGGTATCAAAAGTGATATTGATTATATTTTAGCCGGTAGAAGTCATGTGGTAGAAGATTTCTATCCTAAAGTAATTTCAAACTGATAGTGATCATCCATACAGGATTAAGTCCACTTCTGAATTGAAAAAAGGGAATCTGATTATGAAATGGAGGATTTACATAAAAGCAGAAAAATAACGGATAGCTTTAAATCCCTAATATATTTAGTTAACTGCTAAACCGAGAATCCTTACCGAAATAAGCGGACGCGCACAAATTGAAACCGCCAACTATAAATACGTGTTAAGCCGTGGTTACACTGCAACCGTATCAGACCCGACCCGACCTCCAGACCGTTCTCCACCACAGACATGTTTAGCCCTGTGGCTACATTACGACAGGCCAGTCTGGCGTCGGCTGCCTTGCAATCACGAGCTCTTCATGCTCCGATGACGATCGGGATAAATATCTATTAGAAAATTCGGTTTTGAAGGGGAAAGGGACATGGCGATTTTGGGTGCATGATTTTTGGTTACATGAAGAGGGTGAATATTTTAATTTGTTGTGGTAATGCTTATCCCTTTGGCCCCAGAGGGGGCGTGTCCCCTGCTCCAAATGTATTAGTATGGATTTAACCATATTAAAACTAGAATCGTAATTCCTCATTGACTCTATGGAACGAGTGAAGTCGCCGTGCATAACCAGGGAAGTCTGGAGTAAGTCTGAAGAAATTCAAACACGTTTGGTTCGTCCAGAGCCAGGGGTCGGCAAACTTTTTCCTAAGAAGAGCCACTTTTTCAAATTATGTCTAAAACGCAACATAAGAACAGCCGCAGTCATTGACGGGGGGGGGGGGGGGACGATTCTCACCTTAACCTTGCTGTTGTTTTACTTTTTAGAATTGTCTTTGTAAACCAAACATTTATTCTACGGAATGCGTCCATACGTTTTTAGTTTTCTGCAATTTCTATTAAAATAATTTACGAAGCCAATTTCTTTCTTGAAGGTTTTATCAGGGGAGTTGCTGTTGGGAGCCGCACGCAAATCCTTAAAGAGCCACTTGCGGCTCAGGAGCCGCAGGTTGCCGACCCCTGGTCCAGACAGTCGGGAGTGGTCTGGAGTGATGACTCAATGTCTGACGCAGTCTGTCGGCGGCAGTGTAGCCACGTCGTAAGGCACATTGTGTTTGATTCCTCCAGACATGTCTGTTGTCGTGTCAGGAGGTCAGATCGGGACTGATACGGTTGCAATGTAGCCACAGCTTTACTCGCTAATCCGAATAACTCTTTCCATAAAAGCATGGAGGTTTATATTAAATGTTTCCGTCTAATTTTATCTCAACACTGTTTTATCATGTGCGATTTCCAAAGAGATATTTCAAAGAAACTGGGAAATAGAAATTCTCTTATCAAATTTAGATAGGGGAAATGAAAGAGATGATTTGGAAGGATAATTATCTCGTACTTTCCTATTTAATTAGTGTCAAAAGTGTCCATAGGTCGCATATTCCAATGCAGAATAAAAGGCGTTAACTCTCTTACAGCACTCAAAACGTTCGAAAAGTGGTCATTGGAACATTATGCCCCAACAGACGAAACCTCTTCCGTAGCATACCGTTGACTTTCGAATTTACACGCGACCGTGTGCGAAAACGGCGTCGACGACGAAAAAATTTCGTCCGGCGAAGGTTAAGAGGGAATAAAAATATATAAACAACAATTTGAAGTTATACTCTTTTTATAGAGCACACTTAAAAATATAAAATACATTATTGGGTTCAAGAAAATATCAGGATTAAGGAAAACTTTCATTGTATAAATCGACTGTAAATTCTTGTTTAATCAACATATGCCACACGTTTTTTAAAAGAGATTTATGATCATATACAATGAAAATTTACCTTAAGATCAAGTTATTTTCTTGAACCCTAAAATTTATTTTATATTTTTCAGTGCGCTTTATAAAAAAATGTTTTATATATTTTTATTTTATACTGTTTATTAAATGAATTTATAATTATGACAATGAGATTAAATTATGATGTATTAATTTGCATCAATCATTACTATTAAATACTGAAATTTATAATGTACCTAACATTATTATAAAACTTTCAGAGGGATTTTTTTTATTATAACATTTTGTAAAACTATGATTTTATGCTGCACTCTATGCTGGTCCTTCAAAATGTTTTTCCAAGAAGCAAACCAAGACATTATTTAATCTTGAAATGATTAAAATATATCTGGAATTTTAAAATAGCAGATGAGACTATTAACTTGAAGTGCTCATTCTACCTGTAAATTATCAGCTGAAATTAAGTTTTAATATAATTTATAATTAATTACTTTTCACTTTCATGCATACCATAAAACAAATCAATTTGGCTACCAAAAAATACATTTATCTCATGTCAAAAAAATTTATTCTGCATGTAAAATATTATTAATTTATGCTCAGCAATTCTTTTAACAATTCACTAGAAATATAAGTTGGTAGGTCTTTAAAATTTTAAATTTTAATAAAACGCATAAGAATTTACCACTGTGGAATTAAAGCTTACGTAGAATGCAGTGCTCATCTTTGTAATGAAATACATCTACTCACAGGAAATGTTCACTGTATTTTATAGCCCCTCATAAACTTTTCTAAAAATTTTATATAGAGGATGTTTAAGAAAAATCCAAACAATTTCAAAAGTTCATATTATTTAGGTTAAACAGAAAGGTCTCTTAACTGGAATTCATAACAATATTTCTTGCAAACAACAAATTTTGATCGGCGAATTTGTGGATGTCAGCCGTGAAACAATTATATTTTTCGGTAAGAATTGCTGATATTTGGCATTAGACTTAATCTTAATTGATTTAGACATTTACCTCATTCACCTTCGATTTCTTTTGCCAAACGTCGTGATTGATTTTCCCCTAGCTTTACTAAACGTTCTTCTTGTAGTTCTTGTGTTTCTTTATTTACACGAAATTCATAATTTACTTTGTACCTTTTTAATGGTTCCAGACGCTTATTTTTAATTTCTTTCTCTATACTCTCTATTCTATTCTCTTATTTTCTTGTTGTATACATTTGTCTCGTTAAGCTCACTAGCCTTCCTTCCTCCGTTTCATGGATAGTTTTTTTTTCATGCCTCGAGTTTCTATGAATTAAAGTATAATTACGTCCTTAAAATCACACTCAATGTAATGTGGTTTGTTTTCAATCGTATCACATTTTCATGCCGCTTTGCGTCACTAGATGCGCGATAAGTATAGCAATCGATCTAATCTAGAATTAAAAATTAAAATGAAAATACAAAGAACGTGAGAACTGTTTAAATATTTTTAATCGTGGGATGTCTTAATATATTTTATTATGTACAACTTTTGTTTCAAATTTATTAATATGAATTTATATATCGGATTTGAGCGCATGAATATATCTGAGCGAAGTTAATAAAAAAGAGTATAAAAACAGATGAAGTCTTGGTGGAAGGGGGTTGCGCAGTGCGACATTGGCCCGCACATCCTGGCCGCTGGCCACAGTAAACGATCTCAACTGACCACTTCTTTGGCGAAACCACGCGACCGCCGGCAGCTAACAAGACGCACTCTTCTGCAGGTAACCCCATCACCCCTCCTCTCTCTCTCTCTCTCTCTATGACCTCACCACTCCATCTGCATCTCCCGTGGAACTCTACTCCCTCGTCTCAGCATTGGCCCTTTTCGGGTTTTAGGAAATTGGCTGTACATAACCCACAGGCGGCATGAGGATTTATAGGTAACATTTGAATACACATATAGGTTTAATAAATTTAACCCAAGATAACCTAATCCAAAAGAAAAATTATACAATGTAGCAAATATAAGTATTTATATATGTATGGTAGGTTTTCGGGTTTATAATTTTTGTCGATCATTTCATTCGTACATTAATACTAAGGGCCCCGTCCTTACTCTCTTCGCTCGCCAACATCCCCTCCTCCCTGTGTGCTCCCGGTTTGCTTAAGCTTAAAACTGTGCTTTTCTCATTTCATGCTCGTGGAAACTGCGTCCCAGCTGAATTCATGAGAAAACGCGATGCAGTGTTGCCAAACTTCCCCTTTTACGTTTCCTTTCCATAAGCACAATTTTTAACTTAACTAAATTGAAATTTTGTATTTTTTGACAAATCTGTACTAATAAAGGATTAAAATTGCGATTATTTAATGAAAATCGGTTTAACGCAATGAAGGTTACGGATACGTAACGAACTCATCCCTCCGTATTAAGTAAAACTAATAATACTTCACGTCTGTCCGTCCTTTGGTCCGTTGGTGTCTACGAAGAATGGAAGAAAACCGATATTGTAAAAATTCGAAATAATATGGGCGGTTTTGCCCCATTATTGTCCCATACGAGGACTTACTTAAAGAAAAGGTATAGACTTGATGTTTTGTAGGATTGCAGGACGCCAAATGGAAGAAACCGATATTGTGCAATTTATAATTTTTAAAGGGCTGTTTTGCCCCATTATTTCCCCATACGAAGTTAAACATTGTAAAGAATTTATAGATGAACTAGAGACTTTATATTTACCGATACTATAAAGTTTTGGTCGTAACCAATAGAAAAACTCCAATATTATAAGTATTTTAATTTTTAGGGGCTCTTCTGCACCTTTATTACCCAGTACGAGGATAAAAATTAAGAGGCACTTCCAAATGAGCCAGAGACTTGAAATTTGGCAAAAGTGTAGATTTTTCATAGCAACCGACGGAAAATATCCGACACAGTTACATTTATAATTTTTGAGTCATTTTTACACGATTATTGAAAATAGGCTGAAATGCTTGCGGAATGCAAGCTCCGAGTACTAATATAGTAGATTGACGATTCTTACATAAGATAAAGATCTACACCTATAAAACACCCCGAAAATCACGTTATTGGTGGATGACAGGGGGTGCAGTGTGCCAAGGATCCCTAGTTTACCTCTTACCTCTTCCTATTATGTTCCCTTATCGTCCTAGGGGAAAACTAACCTCTGTATCGCTTCTCCCTACAATCTATGTATCTCGCGTATCTTATCCTCGCTGTCATGTCTTCCCAGATATTTCGGACTTAAAAACTAGAAGAGTTTTTTGACTTTTTAAACACAAGACACCAAAACATCAACTTCACTACGGAAATAGAGAAAGACGGGAAATTACTCTTTTTAGACGTGCTTATTGTCAGGGATGAAGACGGGAGCCTGGGACACACCATGTTCTAGAAAACGAGTACGAACAGGTTCTTAAACGTAAACTCCCACCATCATCCGAGGCAAATCAACGCCGTTATGGAAACAATGATCCATCGTTCCATCACATTATGCGCCTCCAACCACCTTCAACCAGAATTAAAACAATTAAAAAGGATTTTACAAGCCGACAAATACCAAGAACACCGTATAAATCGGGCGATCACGAGGAAACTAAAGGCAAAACGAGACGATGGGAGAGAGAGAGTGAAAGAAAAAAAGGGCATATCTCCCCTACGTTAAGGGAACAACGGACGAAATGGGACACGTATTAAAGAAATATAACATTAGGACAATTTTTCAGCTCGTCAATCAAATTAGGAACACATTAAAAACCACTAAACATAGGACGCCACTACAGGTAGAGGGGGTGTATAGGATACCATACAGGACTTGCGTTCAAGTTTATTCTACAGGGGAAGCAGGGAGAACGATCAAGACACGAGTAGAAAGAGGACAAAAGAGCCATTAGACTCAAACATGTCCACAAATCAGCAGCAGCAAAACACGCCACTGGGGACACGAAATAGATTTCGAAAACACAGCGACCCTCGCGAAAGAAGAACTTTAGGGAAAACGAGTAATACGGGGAGGCATTAGAAATAAGGAAGCACGGAAAGAATTTCAACAGAGACAGTGGCTATAAACTGATTGTGAGCAACACTTGGACCTCAGTTATAGTAAACAATATGATAAGACGAATGCCACAACAAAACTAACCTCACCACCAAACCTCCCCTTCATATAAACCACGCACCCTTCCTCTGCTACCGTAGTATATATAAAGTCTACGTGAGAACACCCGGCCAGATCACCCTGAAGAAGTCTCCGGCAAAGAAGAAGAAACGTTGGCGTTTAACACAAAAAAAATTACGCGGGATGACCCGAAAAACATTTATAACCTCAGCATGATAAGCACCCGCGAGGGCTTCAACCAATTAACATGCAAAACATTCCTTGAGACTTAGAGTGCCTCTCGATCTATAACTTACATTCCGCGTACACAGCCTGATGATCACTTATTCCAAATTCTACGGTGACTTGTTTGTTCTCTCTGGGATGTTGGTTTCTAATAAATCGAGTATGTTGCCCGATCGTGTAGGATTTTTGACTAATTGAATCAAAGAGTGCTCGCAGAATGTTTCCATTAATACCTCTGAGGATTCGCGTTCTTCACCTCTAGATTCGAAATATAGATTGTCCCAATCAATTGAGGGCAAGTTGAAGTCTTCGCCAACTATAATGATACCATCTTGATTAATCACCCTAAGCTTTGACAATTGATTGTCGAGATTTAAAACATGTTCCACGCCTGCGTTAGGTGTTCTGTAGAACGAGCAAAACGATAAATTTTTGGAGCCCTCTTGGCCTAATCTACACCAAATACTCTCGTTGTTTGTCCTCGTCACTTATCGGGATCTGACAGCTATCATATATATCGCTGAAAATCCCTCCACCCGATCTATTAGCGCCATCTTTTCTATAGACATCGCAGTCGCCAGGAAATATCTCCAGACTCGGAATCTCACCAGTGAGTCAACTTTCTCTGCCTGTCACGACATCGGAGTGCAGACTGAGCATAGTATGCTCTAAATCGGTAATTTTACCACGGATGCTGCGACAGTTCAATACGACGATCTTTAATGTCTCTCAATCACTTCTCATATTAACTCCAGCTTTTCTGCTCGTATTAGGTTTAAGAATTCTCATTACAAACACTCCTACGGTCGGTTGGTATCTTATTTAATTTCGGATCGAGCCTTACTTCACTATTTTTATCGAAATCCCAAAATTATAGGAGGAGGATACAAAATTATGAAGCACTTCCAATATTGCTAGAAACTAGAAATTTGGGAGGATTATAGTTTTCGGTCACAACCGAAGGAAAAACTCCGAAATTTTAGTATTTCCAATTTTCATGGACTGTTTTCACCCCATTATTTTCCCATAAGAAAAACACGTGAATCGGTGTAGAGGTTTCTATTTGTTTTTTAAAATTAGTTCCCGGAAAAATTCGAATTTGGGACGAACTATTGGTAGGATTAGAAATTGTAATTTCTAATTTTGGAAGACGGAATTCAAATACATTTCGATTTAGCTTTAATTTTAGTTTTATCGAAAAAAGTGGGAGTTTTTCTTGGTCTCAACAACAGACTACCATGGCAACGAGCTCAACGCTTTTATACAGTTACATAAGCTCTTAAAGGGAATCAGAGGGCTATATAATATAATGTCATTAATATTAAACTAATTGTAAGACCAATGGAAAAAATTTGATACTGTAAGAATTCTAATTTTTAGAGGCTGTTTTGCTCCATTTTTATTCCGTACGAGGATAAAAATGATAAGGCACTCCTAGATGAACTAGAGACTTGAAATCTGGCAGGACTATAGATTTTTGGTCCACTTAATATATCCAATCCACCTTATTCCGCTCATCGGATTTCTTTTCCTTCGATCTCTTTGCCGCCAACTTCGGCTATCAACTTTAAACTTCGGATTCATTTGACCCTACGGAAGCCCCGATATTAGAGAGATCTAGTTACGCTATTTGGGTATTTATATATTTTGTCCTATACCCCAATTTTCGCGAGAGATGCAGGAAACCACAGCACAGCCATTTCGTTCTCAATAAATACTTGCTATAAACTGATACTCTCCGTTTTCTTTTCGCGATAACACGTGTACTGCAAGTAATTTTCCCATTGAGAATATGGAATGATTATTAGTTACGTACTTGATCAGGCACATTTCACTGATAAACTCCTTTAAACAGGTATATAATTGGCAATTTAAAATAACATTCCAGGTCTGTTTTTGTGTTTATCTGGAAAGATCCCCAGTCTGGGAAGGATATGGCGGAACTTACGGCGGAATTACTCTAAAACAGTTGATAACATTTCCACTATTTTTTCGCGATGTGATAGGATTTACCAGTATAATTTTTTGACAATTCATCTATATCGTGAAATCGAGGGTTCGATCCCAGGCGCGTTTATTTTCTCCATTTCATTAGCACGGGTGCGAGTGTAGCATATTAAAATATGCTAAGAATTCATAGGAATTCGGGACCTGAAATATAGAATCCCGAAAGAACGAATTTTATTTTTCTGCCTTAGATTTTTTAATCAGTCCACAAATTGGTATTTAAGAGGAAAATTCGAAATGTTTTTCCGTAAAAACTCTCTCGTGGTCAAGGTGATTTGCCTTGTTGCGGATTTTGCGTAAATTCTTATGAATGAATGGCAGAGATGCAAACCTTTCTAAATTATGCAATGATTCTTTTCGCGGTTAGGTTCGCAATTTACGATGACGGTTAAGAATTTTACATCGAAAATTAAAACGTCAATAAATAGATAAAATGATAGCAAAACAAATCACAATCGAGTTTTAATCATGTGAGTGATATAAACTGAATTTCGGGTGTGCGATTATGGTTGAAAAACATCATCGTCATTTTTTAGTTTACAACCCATATTTTTAAAAATTATTCTGTAGATTCCTAATTCTATTGCAGTAGGAACCTGGAAGGGCGAAGAAAAAAAGAATTTTCAGGGCAAGAAAAAAAATTCTAAACTCGTAGTCACTTTTGAGTTTTTTCAGTTTTTCTTTTTTTCAGTACAGATTTGTATTCGTTTATCTATAAATGAAATTTATCACATTTTCGAGTGACCGTCCTAATGAATGACCATAAATTGAAACCCAAAAATTAAAATTTTCTATTTTTTTTATAATAAGAGGGGTGTCTGGTATTTCGTCTCATCCACCCATCTCGATTCTATGACAAAAACGAAGTCAGTGAGCGGCGTCGTAAGTAAGCATGCCACCGGTGACCCGTTCGGCAGAGAGCCCCACATATTTGCTGAGGCGGCTGCCTCTCTTGCTTACAGTTTGAAGCCGGCCCTGCCCCCCCTCCCCCTCCCCACCTAGCCTGGCCTCTCCTTTCTCCACATGAATCTCTCTTTATCTAATATCTACACCTAATTATTTGTAATTTCTCCTCCCCACTCCCATCTCCCCCTTCATCCCACTCTTCTTCCTTGTCACAATTTCTCCCTTATCTCCTCCAAAACCCCTCCCCCTTACTCCTTTTTCTCCCTAACCATCCCCCTCCTATTCCTTTATATCTCACCCCATCCCTCTCCCCTTCCACTCCCTCCTCCTCTTTCTCTCCCTTATTCCCTGCCTCCTCTCCTCTGCTCCCCCCATCCCCCCTGCTTGCCCTGCCTCCCTTCAGAGGCTGCGCGGTGAAATGTAGGAGTTCCAGTATACGAAATCATAACGCTAGGTTTGAGGGAGTTGCTTGAGAACGGCCGAAGAGTATGGTGGAATTATGGGAGGGAGATACTGTGGTGTTGGGTGGCGCCATGCGAGCGAACGACCGGAGCTCGCCCTCGCCTATTTTCCTTCCTTTGGGAAATCGCGTGAAAATTGCTCGGCCACCTCGATGAATTACTACCGAATCAGGCAACTGTGGCCTTCTTCGGAATGTTGGACTTCGGAAGATGCGTCCTTTCTAGTTTTTAATTTGAAAATCTTCGTGAATATTTCATCAGTGATGGAAACGGAAGAATTAAGGCTCTGTGAAGGGGGGGAGGGGAGAGGGGGTGGTCGTGATGCATGTTTATAAAAGCGACGAGTAAGACATATAAATTGCAATTATCCTAGTTTATAGAGTAAACGAAAAAATGTTTTATTCCATATGGAATATCGTTACTATTGCTCTGTATATATATATATATATATATATTGTGTCCGTGTTTGATGGCGACTTGTGAGAAACGCATGCAAGCAAATGGAGACCATATCATACATATAGTCGAGGAAGATGAAAAGTCAAATAAGAGGCGGCAATTAGATATCGCATGAAGTACAGTTGATTCACAGTTGGGAAAGCTGCTGTCGATGTAGGAGAGTGACATACGAAGAGATGTAAATTGGGAAGTTTTTCGGATGGAGAAAAGACTATTTGTTTTCTCTCTGTGACTAAGGTAGTGTACCACCCGAAAACTCCAGGTCTACGTTTCTCACATACCAGTAGGGGAGCGGCTGAGGTGTCGGAGAGACACATTTACAAACGCGGTAGATAGGAACTTTAGTCCCTTTGTCAGCACAAGAGACAACTTATGGCAGTGCCACACTGGAGTGCAGGTCCACCGCAGAGGTGAAACACTGCTCGGTGAAGAGGACTGAGTGTTGAGAGTTCCTTTTTCAGCAAAATGTTGGCCAGTTTGGGAGGTAGGCGGAAGGAGAGGATCGGGTGTGTCCAAGCAGATTCTCCGGCCTTGGAGGGCTAGTGCATATGGAGTCGAGGTTTTTAGTATGGAAAGGGAAGATACTGAAGAAGACTGGGAGATTTGAGGTGTAGACTGGTTTGGATTCTGTTTTCCATTATGAAGAGATCGAAATCCAGGAATGTGATGCTGGAGGAGGAGGAGTGGTGGGTGAAGGAAAGAGTGGGATAGGAAGAGAGCAGGGTCTTATTTCGAAACAAATAGAGGGTTCTTCACCAGTTTCGGGCCGGCACGGAATGAGACCCGAAAACCAAAACGTTGTTTCGAAACGGGACAATTCTCAAAACCCGAAAAATTCTAAATGGTTTTAACACATTTCGAAACCTTATTCCGAGTCCGACTTGGTCTGAACTTTTGTGAGCCTCCCGACGGGACAGCTTCCTTCCTTCCGGACAATACCTTATCTTTGTTCGGTAAGCATAGGTGCGTTCACATAAAGAAAAAAGGTAGTGTACGGCCGACTAGTCGGCCTGCTTGTGCGAAATGCTCGACTGCCACGGGAGCGCTGCGTCATGCTAACATTTATCCTGAACTGAAGAGCGCGCTGCAGTCACTTGCGGGAAACCTTGGGGACTGTCCAATACAGTAATTAGTGGATGAGAAGTGATCGCGCTGGTCATAATGGGAAGACCTCGCTCTTCGAAAGCAAGGAAATTTTTTACATTCGATAGTGCCTGCAATAAGTCTATGTAGCTGCAACATCGATGGATGCGGTATGGATATTTCGGTGAGTATCGTACAGCTAACATGTTGTTACTGATAAATCCTGATACATCCTTCGCGTGTTTGTACAGCCTTTCCCCGTAATTTTATTGAGAACATTTTGGTTGCAAAAATATTCTCCGCCTGCAATAGGGAGACGTGTCATCGTCAAAGCATAAACATCTAAAAAGAAATCACGCATCACATTACGCATCCCTATTTTTGAATGATGTCATGGCCGATGGTAACAGCTCTGCTGAGGATGGTAACGTGGAGGCACTACCGCCCAGGAAAAAGCTGATGCGAAAACAACTTCTCGACGCTTGCATGGAAGAAGTAATAATCCATGGCAGACCGTTTTCCCTCATTTACGACAGTGGTACACAAAAGCTACTAAAGTATGCATCTCGCTCATTATCTCCAGGGGAAGATGGCAACATTAGAGCTCACCACGTGCTTGCGGAAGTACGTTGTCGTATTTTTCTTTTTTAACTTATGTTAATATAAAGTTTTGCATATGCTTAGGAAGACTGACGTTGCAACACCACTGGCAGATCTCAGGTACGTTCACATTTTCCCACACCTGATACGAGTCAAAGGCAAAAGCTGCGCCGGAACACCTTCCAGCGACTGTTCCTTTTGATCATTATAAAAGTTTTAATGTATTTGACCTGTTGAAAATAATCTGCATAAATAATATTGTAGTATTCCGGATTCCAGGAAGAGCCACCGACCTCCGTGAAAAAATTGCGTGGGAATTAGAGCATAAAATGATTTCCCTCAAAGTTGATGTGGCCTAATGTCATTCCTTATTGGGAATAAATGCACAATACCTGGAGAATGGAAAAATTAAAATTCCCATCCTAACTTGCCAAGAGCTGAATGAACGGCACACAGGTGAGTACATAAGTAGGGTTGTCAAGGATACGCTGGACGATTTCCGAATCCATCTCGCCCACGTGTACACCATTACTACCGACAATGGAAGCAATATGCTCAAAGCTGTGAGACTGCTTGCGGAGGAGAAAGAGGGGACTGTCAATGAGGACTCCCAAGACCCAGATGAACTCGATGATCTGGACATGCCCCTTTTGGCCATTGGGGATAAGCATGGCCACTCTGTAATAAGTATAAGGTGTGCAGCTCACGCCTTACAGTTGGCCGTGAATGACGCACTAAATTACACAATTACGTCAAAGCTGTTGGAAACAGCCAGGTTCGTTAACGTCTTCCGAAAGTTTCTTCCACATTTCCCTTCTTATCCTTTCTGAAATTTTATGGAGGATGAACTGTCGGTGTCGTTTCTGTAAGTTTTCTTCCGATTGCAGAGCCGTGGACAAAGCGTTGCGTACGACCGATATGCGTGCCATCCTCACTACAGCCAACAAGAGGATGCCTCCAATGGACTGCCTCACTAGGTTGCACTCGTCTCTAGACATGATCAACGGATTGCTAACTCTAAGAGAGTTTTGTCAGCAAATGGCTCAGACTCAGAAGGATTGTACGCTACTGGAGGCGTTAGTCCCAGCCCTTGAACCAGCTAGGGAAGCTACCAAGATGCTGCAGGTATTATAGTCGGTTCACCAGCTGAAGTCTCTTGGCCTACTTAGAGCAAGTAGCCAATCACGAACGTTTCCCCTTCCTTCGCCCCTCTCAAATTTCGTGCGGGACAGCAGATACCGGTGCGCGTTGCCAGCTCTTGCGGTTTGATTTTCGCCTTCAGCTGATATACTACGCAATTTCTAATGGCAACGCATCCCGATGTGATCTCTTCGAGAGCAGGAGTGAGACTGGGTTCCTCCCCACTACCTTCCCAAACAAACCGTCTCCTATTGGCTGCTGCTAACTGGCCAAGAGTCTTTAGCTGGTGAAACGACTATAACTCTACTACTATTCAACTGTTTCCTATTAATCATACACCCAGACGGCCTCGGTGCAGTACTTTAATCTGGTGCTACTGTATTTAAATATGACAACTAATTACACCCATTATTTCAGGGTGAGCAGTTAGCCATGTCAGATTTTTTCCGGGTGTGGATGAACTGCCGCATTCCCGAAGCAAAGTTACAGTCTACCTCTGCACAACTACTTCTGGACGCATTGACTCAGAGACAGGAAACTCTCACAGAGAATAAGGCCTTTCTTGGCGCCATGTTCCTCGACCGTCGCTTCAAAAACACACTCACTCCATCCCAGAACGCAGAAGCTAAGGAGCACCTTCTACAACTGTTGAAAAGGATCCAAAGAATTAAATCCACAGAGATCAATGAGCAGGAGTCATCCGCAGTTGATAAAAGCAGGGATAAGGGAAGCGATGTCAAGATGGAGAGAACACTACGATATAGTGATACAGCACCTAGTTGTGCAGGAAAAAATTCTGAGAAGTTAATTTCCCAGTTTCTGGACTCTTTCCAGGCCGAATCGAGGACACCACACACTACTAGTGTCCTCGAATATTGGGAGCTGAACAAGGCGTCGGAACTATATCCCTTGGCTCGCATAGTAGAGGCAGTTCCACCGACACAAGTTACCGTGGAAAGGCTGTTCTCCAATTTGAAGTTTATGATGTCTCCTTACAGAACCTCCCTTGGCGCAAACGTTTTAAATGATTTATTGTTTCTATGCTCAAATCAGGTTTTTTCAAATAAAGATTCGTGATAACATACTATGTAAAAATTTCCACTAAAATCTAAAAAAAAAGCAATAAAAGTAATAATTGGTACGAATGAATTCTGATGTGTGTGGCATGAAATGGTGAGAATCAGAGAGCGCCTGAAAGGCATTCCTGACCATACCTTGAACCACGAATTGGATGCAAAATCTGTTTCGAAACGTTTCGAAATGATTACGGAGTTTTCTAGTTTCGCACCTTGAATTGTTTCGAAGCGGCGTTTTCAGTTTCGCACCTCATTCGCGCCCGACTCGGAACCCGAAAAACCCTATTTTAAACTCAATAATGTCGATTTGAATCAAATGCCTGGAAGAGAGGCGCTGTATAAAGGATTGAAGGGAGTTATGTTCATGTCCAGAAAAAAAATGTATTGTCACTCACAGGAGTCTGCAGCAGTGCTCCGCAAAAGGCGTGCCGCGATACACCACAGCACCGAGGCAATGTACTCAGCGTGCCGCGGTAAATTTTTAAATCACAGGCAAGGGAAAAATGCTATTTTATTCTTGTAATGCTAAGATAACAGAAACCAAATATTCCTTATATTACGATTTCTTATGCTGTATGCACTACTGAAACCGAAACTAAGTCAACTCTTAATTGGAGAATTGGAATTTTTGTCATAGGATTATTTCGTAATCCGTGCTAAACTATTTGAAAAATGTAGAGTATAGCAATAATTGTTGGAAAGGCGATTGTACCTTTTTGATGGATATAGTGGGGTAAAAACCGTTCCACACAGTCTTGATAAATTTGGTTTTTGCGTGTCGCGAAGTTCCTGGAGAGCCTAAGAAACTGCAAAACTACAGACGGAGAATAAATGAAATGCTCGTGGAGAGGTTCTCACAACTGCGATTAAATTTTTACCGTATAGACGACAGTAGGACATTGAAGCAAATAGACAGGGAGAATAACAAAGACAAAATGAAATAAACCAAATAGATAGAAATAACAACAAAAAGAGATAGTTTTATTCGGAGCCGCAAATTGAACCGAACCAAACCGCTATCATATTGCTGAAACTTGATCCGATCAGAAACCGGCGAATAATTTTTAACTGACCCTCAAACCGAACCAGTATTTTGGGGTGAAAGTGGTTCGGTTCGATCCAGATTTTCATTTGTACCCCGTGAGCCGTAAAGGCAAATATCATGAGGTGTCTTTACACAATACGTACACTCTAGTAAGCAATCCTCTAGCAATCAGTGCGTTCAAAAGTAATTGGCATAATTAAGTCCCGGATTTCCTTGTCAAATTCCGCATTCACCAAGTACGAATCAATATATGGACTTCACTTAATAAAATGTTGGATAATATAGCAAGGAATTCCGCTGGTGAAATAAAAGTTAGTGTTACGAAAGATCTTATTTTAAAATTGCTTTTTCAGTTTTATTTGCAAATTTTGTTACTGAGATTAGATAAGATTTTTTAAACAATTTTTTCTTATAGCGAACTAACAACGCAGAATTACGCTCAAATTAAACACAAAATTTATTAAAAATTTGATTTTCTACAAATTATACTATACTTAAAAAAGTCTTTTTTTAAAAGGGGCGGGGGTGGATTGTTGACTTTTAGCTATCAAGTCAGTCTAATTCTCCATTAAAATCAGAGGAAGAAGTCTTTACTCGGTGGAACACCATCATAAATAAAATGAGAAAGATTACTTGGTATAAGTTCCATTTTATTAAAATAAGAAACGACCGGTTTCGACTAAAATCTAGTCACCATCTGGTTATGATGACTAGATATTAGTCGAAACCGGTCGTATCTATTTTTAATAAAGTGGAACTTATACCAAGTAATTTTTCTCATTTTATTTAATTCTCTATTATCGAATTGGGCTATTTACGGTGAGGTTATCGAGAAGAAAACTAAGTATATTCTATCCTATATTGAATGTAGTTTTATGTCAGTATATTCTACTTAAAGAATTAGAAATCTCTGATAGAAAATGAAAATCTGAAATTCAGTTTACCTAAGAGGAGTTTAAACAAACACTTTCGGGCAAGCACGGCGACTAGAGCTCTGCATGAGCCTGATTTTCTAGGCCCGGCTCGACCCGGCCCATATAAATTTGGACCTGGCCCGGTACGTACGATGTCGAGGAAATTGTAAGCCCTGGCCGTGAGACATTACGGAGGGCCAGTGTAACTCGCGTGATTTTTAAACAGGACTCTAACGACGACACGAACTCTACGATGAACGAAGTTAATCTAAGCTGACGCTTTGCTATAAAGTGTTCCTTTTCTATTTTCTTTTGTTCGATTTAAATTTAAAGATTCACTAATCTAAACTGTTGACTAGTAAAAAATAATTACTAGGATTATTAATTAATATATTGATTGTTTGATAATCTAATGTGGTTAATTATATAATCCTATTACTAATATAATAAACATAGAATTGTTACTATAAATATATAAAGCCTTACATACAAAGTAATTCTACCTTCAGGTAGGTTTTAGGCACACGCCACCTAATCCTGGCTATACTAAACATGTCTCTTAAAATTCTCATATCCCATCCCTTCTTTCAAGGAATCTAATATGCCTATCCTCTTCCCATCTCTTTGCCTCTTTCCTAACTTTATTCCTCCTATGACGTCTATCAATAAACCGTTTACTTTCAAATTTTGACCAACCCATTTCATCTATTTATATCTTATTACTCTAATTAACTTCCTCTCTTCCCCTGCTATATTGAAAGCTTCCTCATTCATTTTCCTCTCTGCCCAACTGATTTTCTCTAATCTATGCCATAATCACATCTCAAACGCCTCTAATCACCTCACATCTTAATTTCTCATTGTCCATGTCTTGCACCCGTATAACTCTACACTCCATATCAGGTTTTTCACTCTATTTTTAATCTCTTTATTCAAACTGCCTGTCAATTGCTCTCTTCGTCTCGTCAGTGTCTCTTTTGCTCGTCCTGATCTCTTTTGTGCTTTCTCCGTCATTTGACAGAATACTACCTAAATAAGTAAAACGTTCCACCTACCTATAATATATATTACAAGAAAATAAGAGAATAAAATAGTGTATAGAGAAAGAATATATTGGAACGAATGAAAAACAAAGCAAGTACAGAAAGAGAAAATGAAAATAAAAAACCTCTGGAAATATTACAGACTTTCAAAGTAAATTATGAATTTCGTGTAAATAAAGAAACACAAGAACTACAAGAAGAACGTTTAGTAAAGCTAGGGGAAAATCAATCACGACGTTTGGCAAAAGAAATCGAAGGTGAATGAGGTAAATGTCTAAATCAATTAAGATTAAGTCTAATGCCAAATATCAGCAATTCTTACCGAAAAATATAATTGTTTCACGGCTGACATCCACAAATTCGCCGATCAAAATTTGTTGTTTGCAAGAAATATTGTTATGAATTCCAGTTAAGAGACCTTTCTGTTTAACCTAAATAATATGAACTTTTGAAATTGTTTGGATTTTTCTTAAACATCCTCTATATAAAATTTTTAGAAAAGTTTATGAGGGGCTATAAAATACAGTGAACATTTCCTGTGAGTAGATGTATTTCATTACAAAGATGAGCACTGCATTCTACGTAAGCTTTAATTCCACAGTGGTAAATTCTTATGCGTTTTATTAAAATTTAAAATTTTAAAGACCTATCAACTTATATTTCTAGTGAATTGTTAAAAGAATTGCTGAGCATAAATTAATAATATTTTACATGCAGAATAAATTTTTTTGACATGAGATAAATGTATTTTTTGGTAGCCAAATTGATTTGTTTTATGGTATGCATGAAAGTGAAAAGTAATTAATTATAAATTATATTAAAACTTAATTTCAGCTGATAATTTACAGGTAGAATGAGCACTTCAAGTTAATAGTCTCATCTGCTATTTTAAAATCCCGAAATACTTTAAACCATGGGTGTCCAGATATACGTAGAAGCTCATGTAGCCTTATATTGGCCAGAAAAAGTCTTGAGTGGCCGCTCTAGAAGGGGTGGGGGTGTAGGATTTGTTTGCTAAAACAATTATTGATTTTTCTGTTATTTTTTTATATTGCATATTTCTTTAAAAGTTTTTTAAAATGTATATTTAATTCATTTAATTGAAATTACAAATTACAAATTTTTATTTTCTTTTTTGTAATACATATTTCTTTAATAAAGTTGAATTTTTTAAAAGTATTTTAAATTTATTTAATTCAAAAGATCATCAAGTTGTAAATCCTTCAATTTTGCGGAAGATAAATTCAGCTGATGGGAGAGATTTTCATCCGTCAAATTATACCAGTATTAAGAAACTTTAATTGGCCATATTGCTAAAACAATATCAATATATATTTAAAAAGCAAATAAAATTACGACAATTGAAAATATTTTGGAATTTATTCTCTCGAAAATGGCAGCAAGTACATTAAAAATAAAAATCATTCAGCAGGCCGCATGAAATCGTGAAAGTGGCCGCATGCGGCTCGGTGGCCGCAGTTTGGACACCTATGCTTTAAACATTTCGAGGCTAAATGATGTCTTAGTTCATTTCTGGGAAAAGCATTTTGAAGGGGCGGGCATAGAGCACAGCATAAAATCATAGTTTGGCAAAATGTTACCATTAAAAAATCTTCCTTATGATTGTTTTATAACAATATTACATATAATATACATTTCAGAATTAATTAATAATTTTTAATGCAAATTAATGCATCAGAATTTGATCTCATTGTCATAATTATAAATTCATTTCACTAAAAAGTATAAAATAAATATACGTAATAACTTTTTTAAATTTTACTCTTCTTATAAAGAGCACTGAAAATATAAAATAAATTTTAGGGTCGAAGAAAATATCTGGATCTTAAGGAAAATTATGATTGTACAGGAGGACCTCGATAACCGTCACCATCGATAATCGTTTTTTCGATCAACCGTAGTCTGTCGCCAAGAGGTATAAAAAAATGAAAATTTCCGTCGCAAACGAATAAGATGGATTGCACTGTGACTGAGAGAGAAAGACTGCTTTCACAATAATGGGCAACCTTTTCTGCAAGGTGGCAGTGAACCCTTTGGTGGGACGCATTGGAAATGGCCAATCCATTGTAGTTAAATCGTAAGCTAGAGATCCTTAGGCACCATATGCGTGGAAATCAAGTTAGAATTAGCCGTTTAGGGTTAACAATTCAATATAAACAATCATGATGGAATTCAATCTTGGGAATACCGTTGAGAAAAAAATAGCATTAAAAAGAAATTACTTGAGTTGAAAAATAATTACTAAGATGTCGCAATTCAACGTTATAAGTATATCTTTACAGATTTTGCTGCACCGAAAATAATATTTGGTAGTTAATTAAAATAAATTTTAAAAAGGTTTTGAAAGCAATGAAACACTGACGGTGGGCCATCTATCGAAACGGTGCGCTGCGATTATTCTCGGAGAACATTTAGTCGATCATGTAAGAGTGGACATTTTTCGTGTAAATTCAAACAGGGTTAAACAAAGACTAATACTATTTATAATTTTTCTTTCAGCGTATTACTGCAGTACAACTGTCAACAGCTAACATATTTCTTAAATATTTTATAGCTTATTAAACCTCAAAGATAAAAGGGTCGGTTTCGATTATCGTCATTTCGCTAAATGTCCGGAATTCCTAGAATCAACTAACAACGGAAAATATTCTGATCCAGATATTTTCTTGAACTCAAAAATTTGTTTTATATTTTTCATTGCGCTTTATAAAAAGAGTATAATTTTAAAAAGTTTTTTATAAATTTTATTGCATGTTGAAATCAATATAGCACTTACATAAAACGATCTTACACAGGCACGCATGTACATCGCAAAACGAGGGATGAGGCATTGCATTTTGGATGATGATCAGGCCTTGTTCGATGGAATGTTTTGCAGAGAGAGAAAAAAAAAGACAACGTCCGGGGACAACCTTCTGAGTCGGCCTCCAGGCTTTCTCACGGGCCAAAGGTCTCTTACAAGTCGACGCAATCGCCACAATCGTTTTTAAATTCAGGAACGCGAATCGTAAAGGATGACCACGAGGCGTCCTCCGTTCGGCGAAGGCCCTTCACCACCTCTTCTAGTCATTCACTCTCTCATCTTCTCTCTCTATTCTCTCTCTCCCATTCCTCCGCCTACTTCATACTAACATCGCTTACAAAATCACCGCTCGCTGCGACGCGCTCGGTGCCCCGAAATTGGCACTACGGAAAGGGGTCAAGGTGTGAGAAAAACAAGGCGAAAATTGCAATCACAACAGCGGGATGGCGTGATATATTCGGCAAGTTGAAAGTTTATCTGTGAGAGAGAAGAAAGGAGGGGGAGAGAGGAATAGGAGAGGGAAACAATGGAAGAGGGAAAGGGAGCGGGTGTGGGAGAGGGGAGGACGGGGAGGGAGAGGAGATGGAGGGGGGAGAGAGGTGAGAGTCAAAAGAAAGAGTTTTGGCGGGTGGAGGCTAGGGGCTGCAGCTTGGGAATTACGAGCGTCGCTCCGCCTCGGCTAATGGATCGCATCCCCCACTCCACCACCTCCACTTGCCGCGCGCACACACACACACGGACGTTCGAGCACGCTTCTCCGATGTTTTCTCTTTTCTCCATTTCTCCCTCGCTCTTCCTCTTCCATATTTATTTACTTTCCTCCCACCATTTCCCTATCTCTCAAACCAGACACACTGCCATCCTCTCCCTATTCTTTTTTCTTCTCTTTCTGCCTCTCTCTCCCAAATCTCTCATTTATCTTTATATCACTCTCTTCTCCTTATCTCTCTCTCTCTTGCTCTCAATTTCTGCATCTCAGTTTTCCTCATTCCCTCTATCAACTCTCTTTTGCCCACCCTTTCTCTCCTCCCCTCTCTCTCACACACTCTCACTGCAGGCAGACATGTGTGTCCCACTCCTCTCCTCTGTCGCATCGACCCCCCCCCCCCCTCCATCCCGCCCCTCCACTCCACCCCCTCCGAACCCCCCCCTCCACTCCACCCCCTCCGCTCCACCCCCTCCCTCCCTCTACTCCCTCCCTCTACTCCGTTCGCCCACGCACACTACTGACAAATGCTAATCTGGAAATTTTGGAATTTGGACGCATTCAGGTGCGCGAGAATCAACATTTCACGGTCGAAATCGCGCAATATGTTTGCATCGCGTCGGCGCTGCAATGCGAGAGGTTCGGGCGGATGGTGCATCGCAGTCCGAGAGGAGATGGGGGGGGGGAGTGAGATTGAGTGAGTGTGAGAGAGAGGAAGGGAGGGGGAGAGAGAGACTTGTCGGGAGTTATTGGGAGAATTATTGATAGAGAGGGATTGATGCGAGTAAGGAGACGAAGAATGAGAGCGACGAGGAAGAGTTAATTTGCAAGAGGGTGGCAATATCTCTCTCCACCTCTCTCTCTCCCTCCCACCATTTTACTTCCGCATTTAAACGTCTTCGGAGATTGGAAGAAATAGAGACGAATCGTAACGTGAACTTTGGTCATTTTCAATCATTTAGAACCCCTAAATATGAATAGGAATTCAAATAAAAATTAATTGTAGTTATGGATTTCAGAAATGTTACGAGTGCTTTGCTTTCCGCCAATGCGTCTGTTTTGTTTCGCTCTTTCTATCTATTTACCACCGCCTAACTGTCCTTTTTTTTACTTTCTCCAAATACGTAGAACAGAGCAGTGGCTGTCAACACCTGGGGTTCCGCATCTTGTCTCCAGGGGGTCCGCGAGTTGATTTTCGTACCTTATATATTAAAAAGATGCATCACTTTCCTTAATATTTATTTTCACCGTTTAGAGTGGTCGGATAACGTTTGGAAATGCCTCAAAAGAAAGGTCTCATAGCATACATTACATTATTTATAACGTTAAGTAAGATCTCGGCTCCTATCCAATGGATTTTAGAAGTTTTGGGTAGATGGGCGGAGACGGGATGAATGGATGAAAAATATCGAAGAGCAAAAATCCCACTGGCCTTCTAGCTATATCATTTAAATGTGTGCGTGTGTGTTTTTAAAAGAGTAGAAAGCGTGGGTACTATTTGCTGTAAACTAAATTTGTGGCCCCCCCTCGTAGAAATATTATTTGCCAACACTATGTACTATATTTCATGGACGGATCAGGTCTGTGTCCCAACCAGGACAACTGTCGTTCTCGTTATTGCTAAAAACAACAAGATATTATTCACGTTCAAGGAATGGTAGCCAATCAGCTGTGAGTACAATCACGAGTTCCCAGAGAAGCTGAATATCAAGATTTGTTACTCCCGTAAGTTAGATATTCTATTTTTACTTTCATATAAGTATTGTTATCGCAAAAAAATTCGACCTCGAGATTTTTACGGAAATATACGTTTCAGGTTTCGCTGAATCCGAAAAAGTGATTTTCGCAATGCCGTCTGTTTGTCTGTTACTGGCTCTGGAGCCTAGACGGTATAGCGACAATGAATGAATTCTGATACATAGGCATTTTATCATACTGAGCAGAGTATACATAGAAATAGTTGACATTGCTCAATAATTAAACGCATTTTTAACAACAATCCGATTTTCTCAAAAACGGCTATAACGATTTTGATCATATTTCTTACAGGTACTTGAGTTTACGTCTTAAATAATACTGTATGGTTCATATTTCTCAAAAAATGATTATAAGGCTGGTTTATTCTAGGCAACTCGAACAATAATTAGATTTTCTCAAAAACTGCTCCAACGATTTTGATCAAATTTCGTACAGTTACTTGAGTATACATCTACAATAATACTACTTATTTTATTTTTCCCAATGAATGAATATAAGGCTAGTTTATTTTTGCGCAACTTTAACAAACATGGGATTTTCTAAAAACAGGCTCATACGATTTTAATTTTCTAAAGATAACTAAACGACGCATTATTCTATGAGAAAGTTTGTACAATGTTTGCTGTACCGATTTTTTATATTTATATTTCAATGTAAAAAAACTTAAGCTTTTACTCTATTTCAATAACATTATTGAACAAAACATTTTCAGCTTTGTCTAGCGTTTATCTCCAAGCCGAAAAAATATTTTATTTAGCAGGACGACTATACTCAACCAATAGAATTGTTTCGTGAGGACGACAGAGGGAAACGTCCACATCGTTGTTATTTGTGATGAAGCAAATAAAATGGATGAAATTGATTTTTTTGCAAATATCTTCTTTAAAATTCAATTTTTGTAAATTACTGTTATTGTAAAAGTTATAGAGAATAAAATTGCTAGAAGTTCTATTTGAAACATTTTCTCATAAAGCCGATAGTCCAAGATATATTTTGATGCTTCTTCTAAATGTACGTTAAATACGTCTCTAACAAGGGAAAGGCACTACGGACCCCAAACCGATTTCGCTGTAACCTTGTAGATATAATTTTCATGAGGTCCGATGAACGGGCAAACACTCACGCACGAACGCACGCACGCACAGACACACAACACACACACGTTATATATATATATATAGTATAGATGTACAGGGCCGTGTCGATGGGTGAAGCTGCCAGGCAACCGCCTCAGGCGCCTCCCGAACTGGGACGCCAAAATTTGACAAAAATGAAAACCTATCAAAATAAATTTATAAGGCCAGCGAGGCCAGAGGGCGCCATATTATATCTCGCCTTAGGCGGCAAAATGTCTGGGCACGGCCCTGTGTGTATATATATATATATATCATCTGCAAAGCGCAGGTGACTCAGATATTCTCCATTTACGTTTAGGCCTTTTTCCTCCCAGTCTAGCGTTTTGAATACTTCCTCTAGAACTGCTGTAAATAACATAGTATCTCCTTGTCTTCGGCCTTAAATGATCTCGTCTCTTCATGCAGCTGGACAGATGTTGTCGCATTTTCGTAGATATTCTTCATTAAAGTTATGTACGTTTCATCTACTCCTTGTTCCTTTAGTGCACGTAACACCGACGAAGTTCGGACAGAGTCGAATGCTTTCTCGTAGTCGATAAAGCACATACATAGAGATAATTCATACTCGTTAGTCCGACTGATTAACTCTCTCAAGATTGGATGTGGTCCATCGTGTTATACCCACTGAGAAATCGAGCTTGCTCTCTGGGTTGGACAGAATCAAGATGGTTTTGAAGGCGCATAGTGAGTATTATGGTGAATATTTTGTAGATTGTTGGGAGTAGGCTGATCGCACTGTAGTTATTCAAGTCCTCTTTGGAACCTTTGTTGTGCAGAAGGATAATACATGCGTGATTCCATGTTTCTGGTATCTTTTTCTTCCTCAGACAGGAATTAAAAATCTTAGCGAGAATTGTTTCCGTATGATTACCCATTGCTTTGAATACTTCCGCTGTGATACCATCCATTCCAAATGCTTTTCCATTCTTCATACTTCTGATTTTGTGCCTCACCTCTTCCGGAAGGATATCTGGGACCTCTTCGGTGGGCATGTTTCCATCATCATTTACTTCATCATTTCCTAGAGGATCCTCATACAGCTTGGTGTAAAATTCTTGTACCCGTTTGAGGATTAGTTTCCTATTATGGGTTATGGAGCCGTCTTCTAGCACCAAGGCCATCAGCTGCCTCTTTCCGATCGAGAGAGGTTGCTTCATTTTCTTGTAACCTCTATTGTTTTCTATGGCTTTCTCGATTAGCTCATAATTATATTTTTTCACATCTTCCTTGATGCACTTCCTTATAGCTTTGTTTAGTTCTGCAAAATGGATCATTTCTTTAGGATCATTAGTAATTAACATTTTCCTTCTTTTTTCCATCAGCAGTCTTGTTTTTTCGGTCAACTTTTTCTCTGGCTTTGTTTTAAATGTTCCGCCTATTTCTTCAGCAGTTTCCTTGAGTATCACTATAAATTGGGATTCAACTTCTTGGTCATCCAGTGCACTGAATCGATTTTTCAGTTGGAGGTGAAATTCTTCTTTTCGTTCTTTAAGCACTTGCCTTTTGATAATAGACTTAGGCTTCTTTATAAGCTTCCGTCTTTCTAACTTTGAGTTGAATTGTATTCTACATCTTACCAAGCGATGGTCTCTTCCAGTTTCAAACTGGTTGAGGACGGAACAGTCTTCAGCCAATTGCTTCTTATTGACTAGTATGTAGTCAATTTAGTTTTTGGAGTATACTTTCCAGGCACATTTTCTATTGGGACTCTTCTTGAAGAAAGTGTTCATTATATATAGACTAGTACACTCAGCAAAGTCTACAAGTCGGTCCCCTCGTTCATTTCTGTCTCCATAGCCCCATTTTCCAACTGGGCTGTCGTCTTCCTTTGGTTCTCCTACCTTAGCATTGAAATCACCCATGACCGCTTTTAGATGGCTGCTTCCCTTGTCGTGCAGTTCTCAAACTTCTTGGTAGAAATCTTCCACTTCCTCATCCGAGTATGATGACGTTGGCGCATAAACTGGGACTATTTGAAGTTGATATCTTTTATTTATTTGAAGCACTAGTCTAGCTACCCGCTCGGATGAACTTTCCATTTCCACGATATTATTCTTCAATTTTTTATTGATGATGAATCCAACCCCTCCTGTTCTTCCTGTGTCAGTTCCCCTGTAATAAAAAATGTCCACTCTTCAACTCCAATAGGTTTTCACCTTTTCTTCTCACCTCACTAAGCCCTAAAATTTCCCACTTGATCTTCTACAGTTGTTCTTGGAGCTCTTGAAGTTTATCTTCACTGGCCAAAAAGTCCGGCAGTTAAAGGCAGTTAGGTTGAGGTTAAAGGAAATAGGTAAGGATGAGAAAGAGTGGTAGTGGGCGTTTAACCTCCAGGGATTGTTAGCACCCTTTGCCTTCATGCCTTGTTCCTGACCACCGCCACGGTCAGAGGCAATCCAGCCTCCGGAGAATGAGGGCCGTTTTTTATGGGTGTACATGTCATGGGGGGATTGTGGACCTTAAAACAACACGCTGGCCCAGAGCGGGTTGGTGAGTACCTCTTTCACTTTGGCCGGAGATATTGCAGAAAGACTTCACAGCATGGTTGAACCTACCAGTGTCCGAGGACGCCACTGTTCTTCGCCCTTTACCTCCGTTTACTGAATGCCAGAATGATACAGCGCCTGCAAACAACACAGAGGGACATGAAGAGATGCATGTTAGGGATCACCCGAAGAGACCGCAAGAGGAACGACTGGGTAAGAAAGAAGACGGGAGTCTGTGACGTGATTAGAAGAGTGAATGGCAGTGGGCGGGCCACAGTGCTAGAAGAAATGACCAGCGTTGGACGTCCAGTGTCATCGAGTGGATCCCAAGAAACATCAAGAGACCAAAAAGAAGACCGAAAGACAGGTGGGACAGAGAGATTGTTAAGTTCTTGGGGCAAACTTGGAGGAGGGAGGCAGTTGACAGGGAAAACTGGAAGAGTCTTGGGGAGGCCTTCATCCGTCAGTGGACTGAAAAAGGCTGATGATGATGATATATATATATATATATATATATATATATATATATATGCACACACACACAGTGTGGGACCCTGTATCCGGCATGTTTGAGACCTGAGGGTTGCCGGATAGGGGATTTTTCTGGAATTCGTGTAGCCAGGCCTAAAATGTACAAAAAAACACAAGAAGAAATACAAGATGCACAAATGCTGATGAACCTTTGTCTAGACGTCTTAGTAACTCCACTTTATCCTTAATATTTAGAGATACGCGCTTCCTTTTGGCAGTCCTGCCACCCACCTGTTTGACATAATGACTACGGGTATATGTGAACAGGGCTAAAAAAAGCATTAAAAATGTGAGCAAAAATCACGAGAATACAAGCCTTCATCATCGACTGGTTATAAAACAGTCGCACATCAGTAACGACACCAACAAACACAAATTACTTGGCGCGCATTTTAAATATTACACTTTGTCGGTTTCCGATTTTCGGAACGTTCCGAATACTGGGTAGCCGGATACAGGGTCCAACACTGTATATATCAGGGTTAAACCCAGCCATTTTTATTTTATTAATAAAAATATGTTAATATTTCCCGACCGGAGGTGTCGGAGTGGGTAGAGCGCTCGGATTTAAATGTCAACGTGATGTGTTCGAAACCGCATTCTTCCGATTTTCTTATATTTTCCCCCACATATTCACTTTCCTCATTTTAAATGTTTATTTCCTTATAACATAAAGTAAGTGATACGATTTGTTTCCACGGCTTGATAAAACTTTCTAATTGTGGATAGCTGTGCGTACGCCTCCAAGGGTGATATTAATTACTCGTAGATATTTTGTTATCCATAGAAACAGCTAACAATTTAATTTACTGATTGTTTTTTTAAATAAAGACTATGAAATATATTTTGAAATTATTATCGAGTGTAATCGCTGATAATTATTTCTGAGAACGCTGAAGTCGAGAGTAATCATATTCATTGCTCTATATGGAGAAGGTCATGTGTTGGCTACATCAGATGTTTCCCTTCTAAGTTACGCAAAAGGCGGAGTTATTTTTTGAAACTATCGATTTGGTTGGATTGTGAAACAAATGAAGGCAGTAAATACACTTGACATTCAGTGTGCAACTAAGAAAAGAATAGGAAATGCAAAAGAGATGGAGGAAATAGAAGAAATATAATGTGGAGTAGGAATAGATAAAAGAGAGGGGGGAAAAAGGAGGAAATGAAAGTAGAAATGCGATTATCTGAAAGTTCAATTATTTGAACCAAATTCTACATTATTGCACTTGCTACGTATTTCTTGAATTTTGCGTTGAGACATTAGATTATATCCGATGCACCACTGATCTCAATTATTTGTGAAAACCGAAGTCCTACTGTAGTTAGTTGCTGAAGTAGAGAAGTGGGGATACTGCATATTTCAGATGGGGAAATATTTTTCACTATGATTATATTATGTTTTATTGTGAGGAAGAGTATGAGAATGAAATAATGCTTTTTATAAAAACCGACGGGTGTATCGCCCATTTTTTGAAAGCTTTTCATTTTACTATAACTGAAGGTTGTAAAATTTTTCAGAAAAAGATGGATTGAATTTTTATCAAGTACTATAAATATATTCAATTGCATAACATAAATCACGTTCGGAAACAAGCCCAATAAATTATGAAGAAAGAAGTTACATTTATTATCTGAACTACAAATTACATTTAAGAAAATTGAGAAATCTTTTTGAAAATACTTCATGTTTGATGTGATGTTATGCCAGTAATATAAAAAAATCCGGAAAAATAAAATAGCCGTCCAAAAATATAGTGTCTGATATACAGTGGGTGATATTAGTGTAAAAAGAACCGTTATGCGTCCTTTATTTGAAATGGCTATTTTTGGATTCTCGTGGACAATGGTGGCTAAACGAAAAACACTATTTAACGTAAAGGGCGGTTTTATTTCTGCTCCAAGACTTTCTATCTCCTCCTTCTTCCACCCCCTCAATAAACTGCCTCCCACAACCTGCACCCCCCACCCATTCCTTCCTCCACCTTCCCCACTTCCTCCCACCCCTTCCATCACCCTCTTTAGCCGCCTACAACTACACCAGTCACTTTGCCTCACAAAAACAGAACCGCCGACTCGCTCAGCCACTCGACGACAGCAGCCGTGGAGCACTCGTGCTCCAGCCAATTCCCAGTGATTAGATTAGCCCAGAGAGAGAGTCTACTTGCCCTCGGAACCGACCCCTATAGATGTTTGCTCCGTCTTTTGGGGAAGAGTAGTCGGAGAAGGGGTGGATATAAGAAGATGGATAAAAAACAAGGGGAAGCGAAGAAGTATGATTCTGCTCAGGAAGAAATCGTAGAGATTCGGGTAACGGAGAGAATGCAAGAGAAAGAGTGAGAGCGGAAGGCGGAGGAGGGTCCCGAGTTGAGATTTCGGAGGTAGACGAGGCCCATAGAGAAGTGTACTAGGTGGAGGAAGTGAAAGGTCAAAGGAGAGGAAGGGTTTGAGAGAGAGAGGGGGAGGGAGGGAGTGGCGAATGGGAGATCGGATGTACATACCTTTGGGGGAGAGAAGGATGCAAGAAGGCCAAGTGGTACCTTGAATGTGACGGAGAAATGAGTTTGAGGGTATAAGAAAAAGGGGAGAAAGATGGAGGAGGATGAAGCGATTGAATGGGAATGGGGAAGAGGAGAAGGTTGAGGGCGGCGCGGGATGAGATCGCAGGAAACGGTTAAGAAGGGGGAAAGGGAGGGAGTTTGCAAGGAGGATAGGATGGAATTGGGGGTATTGGATCGGAGGGATGGTAGTGTGTTTTAGAGGGAGAGGGAAAGAGCGAGAGACTGAGTGTTTGCTTAGCGTGGAAGGTGCGAGTGAAAGGAGGGGAAGCGATGGGGTGAGGAGGGGCTTAGAGAAGGGGAGTGAAGTGTGACTCGGGAGTGCGGCGGGCGTTTTGGTTTGATGCTGCCGGAAAGGGTCCCTCTGAGTGCGAACTGTTTGGAAAGGGGAACGTAAAAGGAGCGAACGTGGTCGGGGGTCACATCGAGATGTTGTCTCATGAAGATGTTCTGCTACGCACTTGTTGAGGAGAGCGCACTCAAAATATTCGTCTCGGCATTTGTAGAATGTTGAGTTGTGAGAAGGGAAAGGAGATCGGTTTGATAACGGAGGTGGATGAGCAAGTTCTTCGTGGATATTAGCTCTGTAAGCTGAAACACGTTATTGTTGTTCTTCATAGCCATCCGTTACAATTGAAATGAATTTCATAAGAGCAAATTCGTTGAAGTTCGACGATTCTATGAAACGATTTGCATTTGACACCTTTGATTCCACATTATCGTTGCAGTTTGAATGCGCCTTGTGAATCCATATAAATCGTATCTACATTGAATCTTGAGATCATTATGACAACAAATGTGCCTAAAGCTTATTCCGTTGGTGGAATTCACTCATTTGATGCCGGGAATTTTACGCGATAGAAATTGGCCCATTCCACTTTTCATCACCGACTTCCGTCACGAGAAAATTGATATCTGACATTTTTCTTCACAAATGTCCTGATTTAACATTCACGACACTGCCACAGACATTTTTTTCGTGAAATCATAAGAAAATATGAGATAAATGTATTCCAAAAGGGATATTATATATGAAATATATTAGTACACGTTCCCTTTTTCGTGCCTGAAAACAGGCGCCTGGCCTTCTGCGCATGCGTACAAGCAAATTCTCCGAAGAAGGGCAGCAGGCACGGAAAGGGCACGACTCCCGATTCCAAGACTGTCAAGAACACGTCGATTGGCTGAGGACTGCTACGTGACGAAGGTGACGTGCAGCAGCAGTCAAAAGGGCAGTTTTTATTTCTGAATCCATCTTAATACATACGCTACCGCAGGCAGACTAGTCATCCAGGCGCCTGTTTTCATGCACGAAAACAAGAACGTGTAAACGTTTCACAAGGCGCGATTGTTGTCGCGCGACTAGCCGTAGCGCGGCCACGAAGTACACTGGAGGGCATTACCCATTTTACACGACACGACCAGCAGGGCGGCTGGTCTTCACCAAGCGATTGTGACGCGGCCAGCTTGCAGCGCTGTTGCAGCGCGGTTGGTAGCTATAGGCTAGGGCCACACGAGTGTTTTTTTGCGACGATGGCGAGCGTGAAGAAACGACCAGTGCAACTATACTCGTTTTCTACTCTTATGAAGCTTGACCTTGAAAATCCTATAGTCGGTTCACTAGCTAAAGGCTCTTGGCCTTGAAGTTAGTTAGTTAGCAGCAGCCAATAGGAGACGGTTTATTTGGGAAGGTAGTGGGGAGGAACCCAGTCTCACTCCTGCCATTTCTACCGCCGTCCAAAGCCCGGATCAAAAAGAAAGGGTGGGAAGTATTTTATTTAGAAATTGCGTAGTATATCAGCTGAAGGCGAAAATCCGCAAGACCTTGCAACGCGCATCGGTATATGCTCTCCTGCACGAAAGATGAGAGGGGCGATGGATGGGGAAACGTTCGTGATTGGCTACTTGCTCTAAGTAGGCCAAGAGACTTCAGCGAGTGAACAGACTATAGTTGTACGCTTACTACTGCAGCCAATGAAAGTTCGAGAGACTGTCGATGGAGAGGGGAGACAGTCAGTCTGTCTCTCGCCATCGTGCTGTTAGCATCGCTCCGAGCTCGACTGTGTTGCCAGATCTACCGCGTTTACGCCTTAGCGTTCGCATGCGACTTTCTTCAAGAACGGATATCTGGCAAGAGCGTACTATTTTCCCGCGCCTCTCGAAAACGTCAAATGGTGGTGGAAGGGGAAAAACACTCTGATTGGCTATTCTCTGCGCCAAGGTCAAGCTTCGTAATAGTAGAAAACGCGTATAGACGCCTAGAGGCGGCCACACGAGGCGTTCGGAAACGATCGTTAAAAAACTCGAGTGCCAGACGGAGCCGGTAATAAAACGATCGACAGATAGCGTTGCACGTGCATGCATTTCATACTTTTCCCCTATTTTCAACTCGGCCACCGCGACAGGGGCGTCGGGAAAACGCTCCATGTGGCCACCCTCGAACGTTATCGCCACGCTTTCAAAACGCGCCCTAGCCCATCCGTCCGGCGCGCCGGGGCGGTCGACCTCGAGAATGCGTCCCTTTCTCTCTGGTCAGGCGGGCGAAAAAGAAACTAAAGGAAACTAAAGACTTATTTTGTAGCGTTATCTTGACGCCAGTCTTCGTCGAGAAAAAACGCTCGTGTGGCCCTAGCCATACACTAGTCCTTATTGCGGACTTCACAGGAGAGCGACTAGCAGCGCGACCAGGCGTTTTGATCTCCTTGCAGTCTTTCTTGGGCTTGTTTGTGCTCTTCGATATGATGGGTGAAATCGACATTGAAAGATTGATTACAGAGGTGGAGAGTCGCTCTGCTCTATGGAATATGAAATGTGAGGATTACGAAAAATTAAAACAAAATGCAGTGTTGGGAGGAGATTATCAATTTATTATAAAATTGTCCTTTCCTTGAACGTTCATTTAAAATAGGAAGTATCCACATTGTCCTTCGTCTAATCCTATGCCGTTTCCTCCACATTCAAAGCAATGCAATTTCCTCGATATTCATCCCAGAGAAAGTTCACTTGTCAACTGATTAGTTAGCCACGCGACAACAATCGCGCCGTGTGAAACGAGCCTTAGAGGGTGTCATTTTAGCAGGAAAAGAAAAGGGGGACAAAGAAAATGATAGACTGTTATTAATAGGTAGAAATATATGCAGATTGGCAATAAATACAGAATATATCAATGTCAAGCGAATATCGTAAAAGAAGGTTTGAACATAAGTAATGATGGAAATTCATTAAAAACAAGTTACTGACTATAAATATCTTGGAAAAATCACTATAAAAAACACAAAATGCGACAAAATAAGGACTACGATAGTTAAGTGCAAAGGTGCATTCAGAAAAAAGGAACTCCTGGTTAGAGGAAAAATAAATTATGAAGTATGCAAGATATTGATTTATTGCTGTGCATGTGGTAAACATTTCTGTAGAACAGAAATGGGAACACTCACGAAATACGACAAAAAATAGGAAAGCAACTAAATTTGGACATGAAACGCTGGCTCCACGAGAGGGAACGAAATGAGAAGAGTCAAGAAAAGGAGGAATGAATGAATGGGAAGGGTAAGGTTACGCTTAGGGACACGAGAATGCGTTGCGGTGTTTGGCGGATATTTGGGCACCAATTTGAGGTTTTTGCGTGTATCAGGCGAAGAGGAATTACCTCAGGAATTTAGGAAAGGCAACTTCGCGTTCCGATGAAAATAAGCAGAGAGGGTTAAATGCGGAAAAGGTAGCGGTGGAGAAGATGAGATGCAGATAGTGGTAAGACGGGGGAAAGAGGGGAGAGAGAGGTGTGTGCGTGTGTGTGAGAGAGGGAGACAGGGGACGGAGAGGTGTGTGTGTGTGTGGGAGAGAGACAGGGGAGGGAGAGGTGTGCGTGTGTGTGTGTGTGAGAGAGAGAGAGACAGGTGAGGGAGAGGTGTGCGTGTGTGTGTGAGAGAGGGAGACAGGGGAGGGAGAGGTGTGTGTGTGTGTGTGTGAGAGGGAGACAGGGGAGGGAGAGGTGTGTGTGTGAGAGGGAGACAGGGGAGGGAGAGGTGTGCGTGTGTGTGTGAGAGAGGGAGACAGGGGAGGGAGAGGTGTGCGTGTGTGTGTGAGAGAGGGAAACATGGGAGGGAGAGGTGTGCGTGTGTGTATGTGTGTGTGAGAGAGAGACAGGGGAGGGAGAGGTAAGAGAGAGTGGTTGGAAAGGGTTGGAAGTGGAGAGGGAGCGGGTGGGAGAGGGGGAGGGATAGTGGTGAGATAAGGGTGAGACTGAGGTATTAATGAAAGAATATGTTTGTCCACACTAGGGATTTATAGACTTTAAATCAAATTTAAACAAGTGTTCAACTAAATATGGTATTCGATTTCTCTCCTTCTCTATCTTATTTTTTCTAGATAAGGAACATGGCCACAAAACTCAATGATTCATGTTATGAGATTCTCGTGTGTCGAAGTTTAGGATCTGCTACATAAGATATTCCATATAAGATATTATGCAGGTCAAATATTGCGATTTCATAGAAAATGCTTTTAAAAATCCAAATAGCTTCAAATTATTATAAATGTTTCTATAAATGAAGAAGGTGAACTATTCTCAAACTTTCTTCCGTTGGAAATTTCTATTACGAATTCCAGTTCCACATTCTCCTCTCTCTCTCCTTCTCCTTGTCACCTTACTCAGTATATCGTCAATATATCGCGGTCAATTCATTGTGCTTCGATTTTTAGCGGTTATATAGTTCGTCGCGCTACGATACATCGCACGACAAATTCGTCGAAGAAAAAACTAAAATTTTCAGAGGCTATGAGTTTATAAAATACACCCTGCAGGCCAAAATGGCTTCTGAACGGTGGCGGTGACACTTTTCCAAAGCAAAATTATTGAAATAATTTCGTAATCAGCCAGATAAATAGGCATTCTATTTGCATATTACGCAATGCGAGACACCATGGTTGGTGTACGGCAGCGATTAAACTTTTCTACACCAAGTTTACAAAGGGAATTGTAATTTTTCTGGCTAACTGCGACATTAATCAAAAAATCTTGTGTGGAAACGTGTCACACCCTACCATACACCGTCCACTCTGTCTCGCTCTGCGTAATTCGCCAAGAGAATTACGATTCATCCTGGTATTATCGAAATATAAAGAAATGGTATGGAAAATTATCTCCCCAATCATGGTTTATCACGTTCCAATTTGTCTCGCAGCGAATTTGCCGAAAGATGAATTGACGCGCGACGAACTGACCGCGGCGAGTTTTCGTAGAACGTGTTTACTCTCCTTTCCTCCCTTCCGCTTACGTCATCTTCTCTTACGCATCTCTTCTTCCACACTTGCTTCCTCCTCTCTTTTCTTACGCCCTCCTTAATCCTCTCTCTCTCGTTTATCATTGGAAAATAATGTTTTATTGCTCGGTGGGAATGAGAACGCTGGAAGGAGTTGGATGTATTCTACCGTTACAGCAAGCGAGCCGAATAACTTAGAACTTCACCCTACTCTAAGACCCTTCGTGATGTGCGAAAACAAGCGTTGATGACGAGTCATCGAGTTCGATAGGCGCAGGCGGTGGCACTAATGCTAATAGCTACTGACGTAGACTAGGATGGTGTTAGGCACCCCCTGCCAACCACCAACCTTTGCATCTCGACCGGAGTCGTGAAGCTGTGAAAATCGTCGTATACGGTATTGAGGGAGCAGAGCGCCTGTTGTCCTCTGCTGACGAAACATCAGTCGAGGCCATGGGTAAAAGAAAGGTAATCATTTAGAATTCATCACCACAACAAATTCCAGGAAAACAATGCATCAAATAATTGGAGAGAAATGGAATATTTATATAAAATGCTTAGAAATGCTAAACTCCTCCGTAGGCATAGAAAATGATGCCGCGAACTTGTATGCTATTTATGAACCAAGGCGCAGATAAAGCTACGACGAATACGTAATAAATGCGGCTTCGGGTAAAAGAATGTGCGCGATGAATAGCGCGAGGATGTGAAGTGTTCGAAATATTTCTAAGAATGATACGGAAAACAAAAGAAGAAAGAATCGCTTTGCAAGTCATAAGAAGGTTTTATTCGATATTTTACGGAAAAGGATTTACGACGCGACTACACATCGCCTGTCGGGCGGATCGCACCTAATAGAGCTTTTCCGTTCTGAATGGTCGCACGGCACGCCTCCTCCATTTTTTCTCCAAAACATCACGGTATTCGCTTCACTTCCACTTATATTAATCCATATCTATAGCGGAATCAGCAACGAAAAAGGTACAATCATTTACATTATCAAGTATATTAAATGGAGTAGCACAATAACTACGATGTAACGAATGGTATATTTGTTCGTCTTTTTGCAAAACAATCCGACATTTTCTGTGATAGAAACATAAAAAATCATTTTCAGTGGAAATAACTGATAAGCTACAAACAAAATAGAAGTTTACATTTTATTGTCTAGTATTACCACTTTGCCTGTCCTATGCTCCTGCTTCGATGATGAAGAAGCTGTAGCTGACATCTTCAAGGTCGAATATAACAGTTGAATGCAACCCTTATGACTATCTCCGTACGTAGTATAAGAGGTGTTGTATTCGTGAAAAAAAAATGGAGTACGAGATTTCAGCGAAAATATGTTTTGATGTTCTACGAGTACGTTTTGATTATTTTCTCGATTATGTCTGTGTGTGTTTGTGACAGAACTTTGTGGTCACCCTTAACTCAAAAACTGATAATCAGATCAGCACAAAACATTATACTTAAAATTTTGATTAGCAAATTAAGATCTGAAAAGGATTTGGCTGAAACTGGTCTACCGGAAATGGTTTATTTTAGTCGTGTTTCAGTTTTTCCAAATTTCTCCTGTCAGACTCAATTTAAGTAAATATTTTTGATTATAAAAATTGTAGACAATGTTATTTTCTACAAGTTTTGTTTCAAAAATGTTTTCATATACTGTATATTTACTGATATATTTCGATTTTTCATATGAATTTCTGTTAAGTCGGCGGCACTAGCTGTTACCCTTAAGGGTGCCAATTAACTCCTCATCTGGCGGTAGTACCCATGATTCTCTTAATGCTGCCGATGTACTCGTCAATTGACAATTAACTCGTCAATCGGCTGTAGTAACTATGATTCTCTTAAGTTTGCCGATTAACTCGTCGTACACCCGTTGTTCCCAGGTGGTCACGCATCCAATCCAATAATGCTTTACTTCGGTTATCGGACGTGAACCGATGCCTCCAACGTGCCATGGCCGTTTCAGAAGATGAGTCTGTTTGTTAAACATATTATTACTTAATAGCATCAGTGTTTATACCGCCACTTATCACTACATCAGTAAATCTACGTTTTTCTGAATCCGTAGTACTTTTAAGCTTCTTGATTGAACTAAAAGAACAACATTTTTATTGAAACAGTCTACTTTTTTTCCTCTTCATTTTCACTTTTTTTATGGGCATAGTCGAAACAAAAAATAATTCAGCAGAGAAATAATTAATTTAAAAAAGACAAAGATAATAAGCCAGTGAAGGTTATCCTTTGATAAGACGCGGAGTAAGTAGCTCTGCTGCAGTATTGCGTACAGCAACTAGCCATTCCAAATATATCTTTTATCCATCTAATGCCCTAATCCTAACCTATAACCAAAATACTATGCCAATATTTTGACAAGTTTGTAGATCAGCTTTTCCGATGCCAACTTTATGCCGACTTTCTGAAGAAGTTATTATACCAAACGTTGTCATTTTATACCCTATGTTTTGTGCTTAAGAAATGTGTTATACGCTGATCAGGCAAGTTAAGAAGTTATTGTACGCCGTACACCTATGTATACCTTTGACTACAGACCTGGTTTCACTTCCGAAATCACCAATTTTATCGAACACTAGGTTCCCTCCTTACAAAACCCTTCAAAAGTTATATACTAAGCAGTAACCTATACAGCATTGGCCTGAGTATGATGTGAAGCAATATTTTCAAGATCGTAGTTTATTTAGATATTATCTTACAGAGAGAAGATATTTCGATGCCAGTGTGTGATTTCTTTAGTATTTTAATCAGACAACACCCTCAGGAAGGTGGAAACAAATATTATAAAGAACCTTCGACCTCTAACGACGTAACTTCGATTCAAAACGACGAAAATCGATAAATGTACAAAATTATTCACATGCGTAGTTGCCGATAATGATTCTTAAAGTCGTTGATGTCTATAGCAATAATATTCATTACTCTGTATGGAGGAAGTCGTTAGATTATTTAATTGAGGAACGAACATTCTACTTCGCCAGGGAATTTTAGAATGCCTCGTTGTCCATCAAGACCCCAATGCAGTTTGGAGAGATTTATATCTTTAACTATCAGTCCAGAAATTGGAGGCGATTGGAAGAGTGTGAAGGAATAAAGCAAAATGATGGAGCGGATGAGGACGGGGTGGAAGGCGAATAGAAGGAGCGGTGGATGAGGAAAAGTAGAAGGGGAGGAGTAAAGAAATTAATGCGGAATGCGAATTGAGGAAAGGGCAAGAGAAATGACGTCCCCTAATAAAACTAAGGCAACCAAATTCATCACAGTTATGGAGTCAGGAGATTTAAGATAAATTGTCGCAAGACGTGGTATACTAAGCAAAAATGTATACCAGACCTAAAATATCGGAAGTATGAAAACAATTCCCGTAGAGTGAAGTGCCATGAGAGGAAAGAATGATGAACGCATTAGAAAAATCCGTACAACATACATTGTACAAACTTTCTCATATACTAATGCGTCGTTTAGTTATCTTTAGAAAATGAAAATCGTATGAACCTGTTTTTAGAAAATCCGTTTTTTGTTCAAGTTGCCCAAGAATAAACTAGCCTTATATTCATTCATTGAGAAAACTGAAATATGTAATACTAGCAGATTTTCCCGTTGAATTTCAACGGATTTAGTGAAGCTACTACAGCACAACATACAAACTCGTTAAAATATATAGTAGATACTTTTTAAATTACATTAGTTTTCTTAACAATTAATAATCCGTTTCCGAGCCTTTTGCATTCAAATATAACGATAATTGTATTTCCTATCATATATATCACTTTCGCCAAATCCAGCTTGATTTCTTGTGTAATTATGCCTCGCTGAAATATTTACATTTATGTCTTGTAAGCAAGAAAATCGTTAAAAAGGAACGTGCAGTTGTCCATGATTGAACACTGGTAAATGTACACCAGATACGTGAACCTATTTACGTTAATAAACATTATAATGTAGAATATAATGATTCTACATACAAAAAATGTACGATTCCAGTATTCAATAGACGAAAGAAGGTTCAATTACTTTCATGAATAAACGCTTCCTGAATAATAATCAGTATCTATTTACGTTGCTATCCATAAGCATCGATCGTTTCGTTGCTTAAACAAAAGTGCGAATCGAATAACGCTAAACTTTCGTCTATTTGTAAGCTTCATTGAAGGAAATTGAATCGGAGGTAATAATGACGGCCGCCTTGGTTACACCCGGAAAGAGTACGAAAAATCTGCAAAATTTCGAAACGAATTGCGTTTTTCTGAAAACTTCGACCTTGTAACATGTAAACATCGCAGGAATAAGATAGTATAGAGTTTTATTCGTCGAATAAAGCAAAAACGAAAAAAATCCGTCATTATTTACGTATTTTGATGCTTGAGATTATTGCAGACGTATACTCAAGTAACGGTAGGAAATTTAATCAAAATCGATAGAGCCCTTTTTGAGAAAATCAAATTGTTGTTAAAGTTACCTAGAACAAACTAGCCTTATATTCATTTTTTGAGAAATATGAACTATACAGTATTAATGAATACGTAAAGTCAAGTGACTTGCGAAACTTGATCAAAATCGTTGCAGCCATTTTTGAGAAAATCAAATTGTTGTTTAAAATGCGTAGAATAAACTTCCCTTAATTATTGAGAACTGTCAACCATTTCCTCACATACTCTGTTCCGTATGATAAAATGCCTACGTAAGAGACTTGATTGATTTTCGCTTCACCGTTTAGGTCCTATAGCCATTAACACACAGACAGGCGGCGCTCCGCGGCGTTGCGAAAACCACTTTCTCGGACTCAGTCACACCTAAATGTATATTTCCGTGTAAAACTTGATTCGAATTTTTTGGCGATTACAATACTTTCTCAATATACTTCGTATATGAGAAAGTAAAAATGACTTAAGGATAGAAACTCGTAAGTGCAAATCTCAGTGATCAATGCAGACGAGGAACGAAAGCTGTAGCTTCGTGGGAAGGGAGATAGAAAGGAGATAGGGAGTAGGAAAGAATGGTAGAAAGGGGAAAGTGAGAGAGAAAACGAAGAGGAGGAGACAAGGGAAAGAATGAGAGAGAGGGGGGGGGGAGGGGGGAAAGAGAAATTGAAAGTGGAATAAAGAAAGAAAGGAGGATAATGATGCATGTTGGGAGAAAGAGAGAGAGAGAGGAATAGTGAAAGGGAGAGAATGGTGAAAATTGGAGCTGAGAAGAGGGAGAGGAGAGGATGAAAGAGAGTGAGAAGGGAGACAAAGGGGAAAGGGAATTGACAAAGGGAAAGACGTAGAGGGGAAAGAAATTATGTGGAATTGGGTGAGAGGTAGCGGAAGGACATTCTTGAGTGTGTCTCAGAGTAGATATTGTAAAATTTCATTAATTTGGACTGACATTTTTTAAAAATTCATAGGGCAGTCTCCACCTAACTTTAAAGACAACAAAATCACTTGCACACGTACTTATCGCCTTTAAGCCAGCGCTGAAATACCTTCAGATTTGTTCGTCCTACAAAAGAGTAGTTATAACTACTCTTTGCTGAATGCGACCAGAGTTGGAGTTTTTGTTTTGTGCGCTAAAACGTTAAGGATTCCACGCACCCTTACAAAATTTATCGAAAAATTCTCTTTCACTACTTTTCCGCGAATCTTTTCGACCACTAAAAATGATCTCTCATTTGCTATGTTAGAATCATTTGAAAATCTCTCTTTTGACTCGCTTCATGAGATGCCTCTCTCCGGTTAGCCATTTCCAACGTTACTCCAACACAGCTTTTCAATTATTCGTCAAACGCATCGACTTGTCTCACTGGTAGCAGATACCCCAAACACACGATCCCAATAAATGCGCAGAAGCGCATCGCATAATGGTTGGACGCACATCACTCAATAACTAAACAAACATTATATTTAACCATAAAAAGGACAAATACTGAGACATTGGCAACATCATAAATGTATATTTAAAATTTGCGCAGCAAAGGCTGTTCCGTCATTAATGTCCAATAAAATTCAGTGATGTTTTATATGCCTTTATTCTCATTTTATCTGGAGGATGTAATTCCCCGCTCACGTAAACACGGAGAATCGTCGTTAAACCCACACGCCAAAATGTTTCTCTCACTATCAATTACCAGACGACCTGAGAACAATGCGACTTGCACGTTAACCTTTTCCAAAACAAAACTGAGGTGTATGGAGAAATAGAATAGAGCGGTGAGTAAGAGGAAGAGGGAGGGAGAGAGAGAGAGAGGGAGGTGGAGAGAGAGAGAGGGGGAGAGAGCTTCGGGGGGATTTGGGGGAGAGAATGAGGAAGACGGGCCAGGTGCCCACTCAGCCCCCGTGTTCCCATGCTTAATCCGCTGCAGAAGCGGCTGAGACAATTAATCAGAGGTTGTGACGTTGGTATGAGGTGTCTCACCGTTCGGCTGAGAGACAGGTTGTGTGCCTCCGGGTAGAGATATGGGGAGGGGAAGGGGGGATAAGAGGGAGGGGGAGGAGAGGGTGGAGGAGGAGAGGAGGGGGACGAAGTTCACGCGAGGTGCAGGGGTTGAGACGCAGTTGGAATGAATTTAGGAATTACAATCTGATAAACATTTGTCTTAACGAAGAAAAATAAAACAGGGATCAGTGGAATAGCAGTTTCAAATAGTTCAGTCTGATGTTTCTGATTTTTTTTCGAATAAGTTATATGTAACACATAATTTGTTATTAAACCATACCAATGTCTATTTGCATCACTTTATTGTTAAAATTGATAACTTATAAATACATATTGAATGGATATATTCAAATATTTACAATGTATTAAATCACAGAGAAGTAAACGCGTACGAAAGTTAATGATCGCACATTTAAATCGATTTCAACCAAATTAACGATAAAAAAGGATTCGGGATTTCGCTTTATGATTGTAATGCAATATATTAGGTAGCATTAACGCCGATAAAAGTTAAGAGAGATATAAAATATACAAATCAGCCATCATAAACCAATTCCTATTCTTATAGTGGACACGCTTAGACTCTAGGGCGCAACAGAATAGGAGGAAAGTTTAGGGCGTATAGACTCCCCATTATTCGAATTGTTGAACTATAACTAATCATTATAAATAATAAAATGGAAATAAAATTTTGAAAATGAGGCTTTTCCGAGTCTCTCCTGAGTCCTCGGCGTCTCTACTATTCGCCTTCCTTCTCTATCCGATATCCATATATCAATTTATGTTTCCTCTACAGATTTCTATTAGAATTTTCCCTCGCTTTCAATGAGTTCTTTTAAAGGATTTGATAATTTAAACGATTTCCATATTAATGGCAAACATTGATGTAAATGTTGCGTTTCAGCGTTAAACGATTTGGCGTAGACAAAGCTAGTGCTTCATCTAAAATGCAACGACACGCGCAAACATAGTAAATACAAATTAACTTTTTGAGCATAAGAAGCGCTCCCTCAGACTTCTCCTCAATTTACCCATTCCATTGAAATCCATTGAAACTTTTGTCATCTTTGCTCACATCGATAGCATTTATTTTTATTTTCTCCATACGTACGTAGTATAAGAGAAGCTGTTGTATTCACGAAAAAAATCGACTTCCAGATTGCAAGGGAAATTCACGTTATGAGAGATCCATTAGAACACGTTTTCACTATTTACTCGATGATATCTGCGAAATGGTTATGGCTGAAACTGGTCAACCGGAAATAAAGGTTTATTCGTGTCGTTTTTTCTGTATTTTTCCCAAATATCTCCCTTAAAACTCGATTTATGTAAATATTTGTCATTATAAAAGTTATAGACAATGTCATTTTCTACATGTTCTCCTTGAAACGTTTCTTCATAATTTCAATATTTTCAGATATATTTCAACTTTTCTTCAAAATTTGCGTCGAGTACACCGTTAGTTTGTTCGATTGCAGCGCCACGAGTTGGAAAGCGAAAAACACCAACCACAAATGGATCGTGTACGAAATAAATAGGCATCCTTAGGCCAGAGGGCCGACAACGGCCGGCGAATCTACAAGGAAACCTTCGTTAAACACTCGTTGTGTCAGCTAGTAAGATGTCCCACGAGATCGAACAATATATCAGATTTACTCGTAACGAACTACCCTGAGCGTATGAACAAGCTTTCCGTAGAGGAAGGAATAAGCGATCATAATGCCGTGTACGTAGAATTTAAGTTAAAAGTGAAGAAACATGTTAAGGCTAGAAGACGCGTATATATGTACGCCAAAGACGATTTCTCGAAATTTAGGTCTTCTTTACAGACACAATTCCCTAATTTCTGCGAGGCATCTATCGACGCTAGTACAGAGGAATTATGGTGCGTGTTCAGGGATATGATGCGAGAGGGTACGGATAAATTTATTCCACATAAACTTAAACGTGATGGTGCGGAACCAAGATGGTACAACCAGAAAGTTAGATGCGCTCTTAGACGGCAAAGAAAACTTCAGGCCCGCTTAATTACCAATTCTTCAAAAGTCACAGAGGAACAGAGGTCAATGATACGGCACCAATACAGAGAGGCGCGGTCAAGAGCTAGAGTAACAATGCGAGAAGCATTTAATGATTACAAAAAGAAAGTTCTGCATAGTAATTTGAAAGAAAATCCGACAGCATTTTGGTCGTACGTTAGAGAGGTTCATGCTAGAGGCCCCACCATAGCGTCATTGAGAACGGAGGCAGGTGATGTAGTACACGATAGCGCGGAAAAAGCGAACTTGTTAAATGAACACTTTCAGATAGCGTTTACTTCGGTGAGCAACGAATTTGAGGAACCAGCTTTGAATGAGGAGGGAAATTCGATGGAAGATTTTATATACTCTGAACCAGGTATCGCGCACCAGCTAGAGTCGATAGAGCAAAATAAGTCTCCCGGGCAGGAGGGCATACCCGCGCGTGTGTTAAAAGAGCTAGCCTCGGTAATCGCACCTTACTTGAAAATAATATTCGAAAAATCCGTTGCACATTGTACCCTTCCGAAAGACTGGAAACAAGCATACGTAACGCCCATCCACAAAGGCGGTGATAAAGAGAACCCCGAAAATTATAGAGCGATTTCCTTGACGTCATTATCGTGTAAGATTCTAGAACATATAATCGTTAGATCTGTTCTGCGTTATTTAGTTGGTCGTTCTTCGCTAAGTAAAAACCAACACGGGTTTCGGAAAGGTAGGTCATGCGAAACGCAGCTCGCCCTGTTCATAAACGATTTGTTACAATGCGGAGAGAAAAACACTCAGGTTGATGCCATTTTCATTGATTTTAAAAAAGCGTTTTACAAAGTACCCCATAATAAATTAATAGGAAAATTAGGAAAGTAGGGTATAAACCCTAATATCGTGAGTTGGGTAAAAGACTTCCTCTCAGACAGAAAACAGATAGTAGTTATTGATGGGAAATCTTCATACCCGGTAGAAGTCGAATCAGGTGTTCCACAGGGAAGTGTCATAGGCCCACTACTATTCCTGATATATATAAACGATATCTGCTCGGTAGTTCGCTGCAAAATAAGACTTTTCGCAGATGACACCGTTTTATATAAGGAGATAATGAGCCAGGATGATCAACAATCGCTCCAGGAAGATTTAATAGCCCTTTCAGCATGGTGTCAAGATTGGAAAATCGAAGTTAATCACAGCAAATGTTCCCTATTGAGTTTCTGGAAGAGTATGAACAATGAATTAGACTCGGAGTACAGAATTGGTAGATTGAATATCCAATCTGCAGAGTACGTTAAATATTTAGGAGTCACCATTTGTCGTGATCTATCGTGGAATATGCATATTCGAAGGATCGTTGGCGCAGCTAATAAGAAATTGGGCTTCGTAGGCAGAATATTAAGAAGTAGCACAGAACAGGTACGAGAAACGTGTTATTTATCATTGGTCATATCTCAGGTCGAATACGCTTCCAGCATATGGGATCCGTACGAAAAAGGACAGATACTTGAGTTAGAAAGAATCCAACGCAGAGCAGCCAGATTAGTAAAGCAAAAATATGAGCAAAAATTAAGCGTCACATCACTCTTGAAGGAGTTGAATTGGATATCGCTAGAGGATCGCAGAATTAGCGCTAGGTTAAGGCTTCTGGAGAAATTTAGGTCGGAAGTTCTCTTAAAGGAGGTATCAGGAATATTAGAGGCACCTACGTACATGGGCAGGCACGATGACGAGAATAAAATACGAGAGATCGACTGTAGGACCGAGCGATATCAAAGCTCGTTTTTTCCAGGAACCATACGGAATCATGACAGTAGAGTGATTCCCACGAGGGACGTTAATAGGTAGGTTTTGGTGCGCTTCACCCCCTGCCACCCACCAGTCTGGTGATTTGCAGGGTATCATGTAGATGTAGATGAAAAACTGGTCGGTAAAATGTACATAGGTAATGTCGCATTTTCAGTAAAAATATGGCCTCCAATATTGGTAAACCGGAAGTGAATGTAATTCTTGTCCTAATTCCGTCTTTTTCAAATATTTACTTTCGGAAGTAGGCTATGTAAATATTTGTCATCAAAGTTGTAGAGAATGTAATTTTCTACAAGTTTTTTTAAAAAACATACTTGATAAGACCGTTTTGTTAAGTGATATTTTCATTATCCTTCTGAATTTATGTTTAAGTGATACCATTGTTTCCGTTGCTATGATAATTATTTTTATTTGTTGTTAGCAATACGCACGCTGCCAAAAGTAATTTTAATCGCGCTTCGATATTTTATTATCCATAGAAAAAGCTAAAATTTTGTTTTGTATTGTTTTTTTTTCAAAATAAAGATTATTGAAAATATTTATAAATTATTCAAGAGTGTAATTGCCGATGATTATTGTTGAGGTCTCTGATGTTGAGAGCAATCGTATTCAGTAATATGTACGAAGAAAGTAATGTGCTGGGCACATGGCAGTCTATACACCTGCACAAGGTGATTTATTTAATTAGGATTATGACGCAAACGAAGAGTATAACACGCGAAAAGACAGAAAAAAGAGAGAGGTGGAGGGGAGGGGGGGTGTTGTAGTTGGCCGCACGTTTAACTTAACCCTGCTGCGACATTCGTGTATACTTGAATTTGCGTATGTCCCTATGCTGGAAAAACTTTCTCCTATTACTGCTGCTCTAAGAAGAACTTCTTTTACTCACAGCAACATACCTGAATGCTCTTCTGTTTGTATATATTGACACTATTTGTCCCAAACATAAATATATCCCTGAAAATTGTCGTTTTGTCAAAATTATATTAACATTAATTTTAGAAGATTTTAACTCATTTATTTAATGAAACTTGTATTTGTCTAATTTATATTATATTTAATATGACCAATAGCGGATTAAACACTTTTATTGTTATAAACTAGTAAGTTGTGAAAGTATTAACATTGTTATGATTTTGCTATATAATCATGATTTAAGCAAATATAAATGATTCTAAAATTTAAATTTTTCGGATGCTTTACCAATATATAAAATAAAATAAAAACAAAATTTACCTAATCAGACGAAGTTGATTATTACCTGGATAATTGTAGCTTTTTGAGGCACGATTCTGGAATTAATTCTGCAGAGAAAGCATTAAGCGAATTAATTAGATGATCCATTCGTAGAAATGTAGAAAAGATTTAAGAAAGCAGTCGCCCATTAGAATTCGCTATCGCCGAAAATTACATTCAGATTAGGGATACTTTTAACCGAGAAGAAGACAAAATGTATGAGCGGAGGACAAAAGTCAGAAAATCATATATACTATGTTCTTCTGTTATTTATGCAAATGCGCCGAATATCTCCAGCGAAATCTGACCAACCATTCTTAGCAAGTAAAGACTGATTTGATAAATTCAGGATGCGTCAGAATTTTCATATTACCAATTTGACGGGTTAGACTGCTAGTGTTGGCAGTGATGCTGTTACAAAATATCCACGCAAAATGATGGTTGTCGTTGAGGCCGTTGCATATAAACTTAATCAAGCATTTAATTCTGAAGAAACTGCATTGTTTAGGAAGCGTATACCAAACGTGACATACATTTCGAAGAAAAAAGAACTTTGTCGAGCTAAAAGGCAGCAAAGGATAGTTTGATTCTGCTACTATGTGAGAAAGCAGAAAGCGCAAGTGTATCATTCGTAGAATCATAGAGCATTAGAAGACCGTAGTAAGCATACTCTATCAGCTCAATGACGTGCAAATACTACGCCACGAATTAAAGCAAATATGTTTGAGCATTGCTCTATGAACTGTTTTTGCGTAGAGGTGTAATTTTACTGCAAGAAAGCTAATCTTACATTAATGGTGTCACTTAACCTTGATTATTCTGCAGGAAATTCAACGCATTTGAATGACATATATCCTAATGTTCAGGCATTGTTCCTGCCGTTCAACACCATCTTCTTAGTCAAGCTATTAATCATCAGTCGTAGTCATTGCCACTTTCAAAATTAATATCTTAGCCGAACGTTATGCCAGCTACTGGATGATATAAAATAATTCGACAGTAAAACAATCCATGAATTCTCTGGTCAATATAACATAATTCACGGTAAACGATATCAAGAGTGCATGGAATGAAGAGGCAGACAATGAATGAAGTTTGGAAGGCCGTGGCATGCTGTGAGTTCACAATTTATTAGGGATTGTAAACCGGTCCTCAGAAGTGGCAGAAATACCCATCCTTCGCCCATTTCGATCCAATAATCAATTTCTAAGTGCGTGTCCCTCTTTTAAAGTGAGAGAATGTATATTTTATTTAATGTATGATAGATAGAGAGATCATTGGCGGATTAAGGAATCTGAAGGCCCCAGGCGCAAAATATTCGGGAAGCCCCCAAAAGACGGGAGGGAGGGGGGGGGGGGGGGTATTCAATCTACAAAAAAATTTACAACTTACGAATGGAAAAAAATGTATGCAGAAGGTTAAATAAATTGAATTACAGAAATTCATAAATATAAACATGCACATATTGAAAAATAAACAAAAAATGAATTATAACTGTGATATGTGTTTTCGAATGACGCAAGGGATGTTACATTGTAACAAACCTAAGGAAAAACACGAGATATGTACGTAAGTAGTAGATTATACTGATTGTGGAATATTTCACTAAATAAAATATTGAAAACAATCGAGTTTTGACTGTTTTGAGACCCCAATGAGTGTCCAGGCCCCAGCGAGTACCTCATGCGCCTGCGCGGTAATCCGCCATTGAGAGAGATAGATGATCGTATTTATTCGGGCGAAATTTATACCATAATGTCCACTCTTACATTTAACAGTTGGGAATGTATATCCACTAACAATGGGCAAAAAACGATTTCGATAAGTATGGCATTTCCTAAAAACGTATCTCCAGTTACAAGCGAGAGCTGTATAATGAAATACGCTTGTGTATCCATGACGTTCGCAACTAGCGCCTCTTGATGCGAATTTCGGTCATGAGAATAACTCTGTAACCCTAAAGTACGATTTCGACGATTTTTCGCAGTTTTACCTGAACCTACACCTTCCAGATTTTAGACGTTTTCGCCTATAAGATCACAGGCTCGATTTCGGGAATGTTCATTTTCTCCATCTGATTAATGCTGGTTTGAGTGTTTCATATGATTAATTTGCATAAGACTAACAATCGTCGAACGAAATTGAGACTTGAAACTAAGAAGAGCGCCTGAAAGAACGAGATTTCATTTGCGTACCATCGATATTCGAATACGCATAGAATCGATTCAAAAATTAGTTTCAACGCAAAGATTTTATATTTTTCAATATTTTAAGAAAAGAGAAAATTAAATTGAAATAGATTAATTTTAATGACATCACTTTTTTGCACGAAAAACAACAAAAAATCTAACGTGCCTTTTGAATTTTTTCATACAGAGTAATAAATAACAATGCCCTCGTGTGAGCAACCTCAAGAATAATTATCGACAACTAAACCTCTGAATATTTTTAAATGAATAATTTCATAGTGTAAAATTCTTTGAATCGCTATTGTCTAATATCTTAAAAAAACAAATATTTGCATACATTAAATTCTCGGAGATATAAGATGGAAAAAATAAAAAAAACAATAATAAACTTTCATTTCCAGTTTACCAGTTTCAGTTAAAACCTTTTAAGACCATGAATTTCAATAAAATATTAAACATAAGGTTTCCTGCTGATCTGATCGTTACTTCTAGTTAGAGCGCCCAAAAATTCTTATGACGCACAGAAATAATCGATAATATATTGAAAACGTACTCAGGGCACCTCAAAACGTGTATTCCGTTGAAATATCGAATTCGATTTTGTCCACGAATACAAAACTTTCTTCTATACTCCGTAAGGAGAAAGTAAAAATAAATCTAAAATTCACATAATTTAATTTTCCATTAAATAAAAATTATATTGGGCACATAAAAGTTGTGTAGATTAATGTTTAACGAATAAATCATCATTAATATTTATCTGCTACACAAATTTATTCGTCCAAAAAAGGTTTTTACTTTCTGGAAAATTAAAATTTTTATTTTTATGCATGTTTACTTTTCAGGTCATAAAGAATTGGTTTAATTAAATTTGGAGCAGTTTTATATTAGGCATATTTATTACGAGTGTTTCACATCCAAGACAAATGAAAACCACAGCGCTAGAGTTAATATCAAATAGCCGATATTGGTCATTTAAGCGCCATTATTCGTGGACTTGAATTTTAAAATAACAAACGTGTTATAAGATACATGGTGATATTTATGAGTAGCTCGGCTTCAACCACTTTGTTGATCCGTACATCTTATGAAACTGAGTAACGTGGTGATTTCGGTAGACCGATATGCATAATGCGAGGAATAGATTAGATTAATCCTATTCGACGTTCTATCCTTTCCGAAGTCGAAGAGAAAAATCGCATGTTATATTTGCCTGCCTAAAACAATGCAACGAAAGTTGGAATTCGTTATAAAATCAACGGAAAAGTCACACGGTAAGCAGAATTTATATTTAAATTGCTAATGCGAGTTTCAATAGGAATTTAATATAACACAACGAGTAAAATATTGTTTTTAGCAGCTTCATGGTACGCCTACCTGTTTAATAGTAGTACGTGTGAAATAATTGGCACTAAGATTTTTGCAAACGAAAAATTTCTTAGGCAATCTTATTTGAGGGATTGATATTCTGGAATATTTGATCCTAATATGTACTCTTAATTTAAATAAAGGGATAACATGTCAGAAAATATTAACAAATAACTATTTTCTTATAATATTAAAATTCTAATCGTATGTACGTTTGTACGCGAAGCATTACAGCGGCGTACAGGGTCATCTAAAAAGAATTCCGGGTTTTCAATGTTTAATATATCGGTAAATTCGGGGCATGTAAGCATGACTTTTGTGATAGAATGTGCACAAACTCTCCGTTTTATGTTTTATCTTCAACTTTCCCGCGCAACGTTAGTGTCGCTGTGATTGCATGTTGGTATTCACGTTACGTGCCAGCTTCAGTCAGCGAGATGTTGAGCAGAAAGCTCAGTACGTGCTAGAGTATCCCGAGTTCAAGTCAGTTGTGACCGTTCAACGTAATTTTCGGCGTACGTACGGAATAGAAACGCCTACTAACAAAACAATTACACGGTGGTTTAATCCGTTTAAATAAACGGGAAGTGCTGAAAAGCAGAAATCAACAGGAAGACCACGAACATCCAAAGAGACACTCATGTGGACGGAGCCCAAAAAAATGTATCGCTCGTCGCAGATTGAAACTTGGTGTACCTATGACCACCATTCAGAATGTGCTGCATAAGTGCCTAAAATTACACGCGTACAAAATTCATCTATGTCACGAAATTAAAGTCACTGATCGTCTAAAACTTATCGAATTTGCTAGTTTCATGTGAATGAAATTTATGACAATGAGTAATGACCAAGGAAAAAGACAGATTTTACGCCAATGACTGCGTCAATCGTCACAACTGCAGAATCTGGGGATCAGAACAAACGAATGAATTTTGTGAGTACGTACGTGACTCCCCAAAAGTGAATGTGTGGTGTGGACTACAGCATGACCGTCTGGTGGGACCTTTCTTTATTGTGGAGAGAACCAGTTTGTTTTGCCCCAAGTTGAAGACACCGAAGGAGAAAATGGAACTGTTGTTATTTTCCAACAAGACGGCGCCCCGCCTCATTTCGGTCTACAGGTTCGCCGTGTTCTGGATCCTAATCAGTGGATTGGAAGAGGCGGACCAATAGCCTGGCCTCCAACAACTCCTGATTTAACACCAATGGATATTTTCATGTGGGGATATGTGAAAATCATTGTCTTTGCTGAACAAATTCGTGACTGGGACCATATACGACAGAGAATCTCTGCAGCTGTAGCAACAATCACACCGGGCATGCTTCACCGTACCTGGTCAGAAACGGTCTAGCGCTTAGATGTTTGTAGAGCTATAAATGGTGATCACATCGAGATATAGTAAAGTATGACATTAAACTCTGAGTGTTTATAGACAGTTTTTAAAATGATAGGTGTGATTTGCCCCGTATTTAAAGTGACATTAAATTTTGAAATCCCGGATCTCTTTTTCGATGACCCTGTATTTCTCGAGAACAGTTCGTCGTAAAGATATGCGGTAAACGAATTTTTTTCTACTAGCTATGAGGTCCCTGGTAAAATATTTACGTTTGCTAAAGTGTCCCGGGTTCGAATCCAGGAGACAATTATATTTTCCCACAAATTTACACGGGATTTTCAATTTTTAAGAGAGCAAGTTTTTTCCCTTCATTCATCAAAATACGTAAATATGAACCGATTTGCTTTGTTTTTCTTTTATTCAACGGATAAAACTCTACACTATCGTATTCGTGCGATGCTTACATGTTACGCGCTCTAAACATTCAGATATACGCAAATGTTTTCGAAATTTTATGGATTTTTCGTACTCTTTCCGGGCGTTGCCGAGGCGACAATCATTGCTGACTCCAATTCATTTAATGACAATTAAACCTTGCAGCATGATGGCACCCCTGTTTGTCACCAGGTCATGTGACCGTTTAGAGCAGTGCTACTCAAGTGGTGGTCCTCGGACCGGCACCGGTCCGCGAGCCATCGGCTGCCGGTCCACGGCAAGTTCTTAGGGTAATGTACAGATGTTAACGAAGCATTGCCTCGACATAGACTAATGAGAGTGAGACCCGGACCTGGATTAACAAATGTCTTTATATACATTTTATGCAAAATGCAAGTTTTTTATTCTTTTCCTGGGACGTGTTGTCCTTCCCATTTATTAAACCTCTCTTTTCTAAGCAGATTTAAATTGGATAGTGCCGCAAGAATTTTAACAGACATATACTTAAGCTAATGATACCTATACCTGCGACTAACAGAGGAATGGGGGTGCTCTATGGCTAACCGTTTGGGTCAATCCAAATCGTAAACAGATTAAATTTATCCCGAATGTCGTTTCAAATGTCACAACGCTTCAAAACGTTTGCTGACAGGTTCAAATATCCGTTCTCGCCTTTTATGAAACAAATCGATCATGAGAGTCCCGTAGTTTCTCATTCTCACGTGGATTTATTTTCTTGTTATATTTCTCCATGAGACCAAGAGTGATCCATCGAACTGAGTTTTTGTAAACAACTGTCGAAGAAATTGGAGCGTTGTTCTTGGTTGATGAAAAGGCCATTAAAGTAAGGAGAGTTAGGAATATCTCACTCAGTTGCCTTTGAGATCTTTCTGAGGTGAGTTGTGGCTTCTTCAGATATCCTTGGAGGACCTTAGCTCGTAATAACTGTAAGTAAAATCACCGATATTTTGCATAATAATATGAAGTTTAAATCGTATGATCTACTGCGATATGTGCAGTATCTTTCATATGAAAGCATTAGAAATTTGTAACATGAACTTTAAAAATGCTTGGATTTAAAGAATCGCTAACAAACTGACTGATTTGGATGGCTCTGAAATATTTGAGTAAAAAACACCGTGTTTTAATAACATCTTCTTGGACGCCGTTAAATGTGTTACAATTTATTTTACGAAATGATTTGGCTTCCAATTAGGGATGACTACCAGTATTGGAAAACCGGTATTAATACCGGTATTGAATTAGACACACAATACCGATATCGGGTTTTTGGTATGGAAAAGTACTTTTTGGAAGCAATACCAAGTTACCAAAAACGTGTATGTTAATCAAATTAAACTTGATATTGATATCTTTTATGCCTGTGTAAATCAGTAAATTTAAACTTTTTCTGTACGACCATACTTACTACGTAATATTTATTTTTTGATATGTTTAAGAATTTTATAGCCTGTATGTGTGCATATTTTTTATAACAATTCATGAAATTTATAGTATATTTAAGAGTGAGGTTCGATCTTATGGTTAATGTGATGAAGTCATGATATGCGAACTTTTTAAACTAATATATATTTAGTTTTTTCAAAGTACAGATTTATGTAGTTACTGAAATATTCATATCTTGATTTTATACTCTATTTGATATATTGTAAAAAGGAAGGTTTATTCCATCATTAATATCATATCTGAGTGCTTACGTTCATATGTGCATGCATGTCTGTTTGCGCTCATATGATCTGATGAATTGCCGAATGATTTTTGTGACAATTTTAGAAAGCTTATGATTTGGCATTGACGCTAATGTCCATTTTCAATACTACTAGTCCCGAAGTTCCTACTGCATTTATTCGGTTTTCATCCTAATATCAAAAATTAAATATTTACTTGAAGTATAGATTTATAAAAAAATATTTTTATCCCCTATATATAGATGGCGAAGCAAGGTACATTGGACATGTTTACTAAGCAGAGACATGCTGTTGTGGAACGCGCAAGGAATTCTGCATCAAATGGAGACCGTGGAAATGGAACTGAAGTTTAGTCAACGAAAAGAATTCGTGCTAGCTTTACTCGGAAGTATGACTCATACATTAATTTCGGTTTTGTAGCCTATGATGATAGTGGAATTCCAAAACCGCAGTGTGTTATTTGTGGAGATATGTTGTCTAACGACGCCATGAAACCGTCAAAACTCAAAGAGGCATTTAAATACAAAACATAAAGAAATGAGTTCAAAGCCGAAAGAGTTCTTTGAAAGAAAGCATGCCGATCTGAAATGCCGTCAGAAACAGATCTTCAAAGTGTCACACATAAATATAAGTGCTATTCGAGCTTCTTATAAAGTAGCGCGTCGAGTTACTAAGAACAAAAATCCATACACAATTGGTGAGACGTTAGTGAAAGGTTGCATTAATGACGTCTGCATGGAAATACTGGGAGAGCAGGCTGCAAAGAAAGTGAGTCAGGTGCCACTTTCAAATGACACTACAGCTAGACGAATTTTAGATGTCTCAGGATATGGAAGATCAGCTCATAGAACAGATTAAATTAGCAAAGTACTTCTCTTTACAGCTTGATGAGTGTACAGACGTTTCAAATGCGGCTATTCTGATGGTGTATGTGCGCTTTGAATTTAATGGTGATTTGAATGAAGAGTTATTTTTTTCTGCTTCACTACCGACAAAAACAACTAGTTTTGAAAATTTCAAAACTTTCAACGACTACATCGTTAATAAATGAAGGTTGGACTTCAAATTTTGTGTAGGCGTATGTTCTGATGTCGCTGCCGCAATGACAGGACATTCAGGAGTTGTTACCCAGATTAAGGCGCTTGCTCCAAATTGCAAGTCGACGCATTGCTTTCTTTACCGAGAAAGTCTTGCAACAAAAACATTGTCACCAGAACTAAATAGTGTGCTCAACGAAGTTGTGAAAATTGTTAACAATGTAAAGGCGAATTCTTTAAATTCGGGACTATTCTCTGCATTATGTGATGCTATGGGAGCTGATCATAAACAGCTCCTGTTGCATGCCGATGTACCTTGGTTATCGAGGGGAAAAGTTTTGTCGAGAGTATTTGAGTTACGAAACGAGCTTGCCCTGTTTTTTCAGGACAAAAAACCAAATTGATCCCAGTTATTCAGAGATGTGGATTGGATAGCCAAGCTGGCCTATTTGGCTGACATCTTTGCCGCCATGAATGATCTCAACACCTCCATGCAGGGAAGGATGGCGTCATGCTTTACGATGGCTGACAAGATCGATGGACAGAAACGAAAGCTAGAAGCATGGAATAGTCCAGTTTCAAGAGATTGCTATGACATGTTTCACAATTTAGCAACAGTCATCTCCGATGCAAGCGAAGAGATTAATATTACATCTCTAAGAAACGTTATCAGTGAACACTTGAGGAATCTGGCAGAACGTTTTGAGTTTTACTTTCCAACAGAAGAAGATCCACGGAAAGGGAATGGATGGATCCGAAATCCATTTATCCCATTGAAAGATGAATTAACTGTCACTATGGAGGAAAAATTGTTGGAGCTTGCTGCTGACGGAAGTTTGAAGATGATTTTTGAGACTACAAACTCACTAGCTTCCTTTTAGATAAAAGTGAAAGCAGAATACCCAGAGCTTGCTGAGATTTCTTTGAAGAATCTTCTCCCATTTCCTTCAACATGCCTGTGCGAGATTGGCTTTTCAACCATGAGTGTTATTAAGAGCAAGTACAGGAATAGTCAGGATATTCATCCTCCATTACGCGCGGTACTGTCTTCCATCGAACCATGACTGGATAAGCTGGCAAAAAATAAGCAGACACATCTTTCCAATTAGAAAAGCTTACGTTTAAAATAAATAATCAAAATTTTCATCCTACTCTATTTAGTAACATTGTTTCTTCTAATATTTAAATATACATTTTTGTAATATATTTCTGAAAACACTTTGCAGATTTGATTTTTTATATATTTATTATAACTATTATTTTCTCTACCGGTCCCTGGAACTTAAAAACAAAAATTGCCGGTCCGCCACAACAAAAAGTCTGATTGTGAGAAGCACTGGTTTAGAGCACCACCGTCGCACAGTGGTCGGAAAGGCCGATCTGGTTGGACAAAAGTCAAATTTCGAAGTGAGAGTGAAGTGAACGAAGTGGGTGAAATGAGAAGCTTAAATGTTAAGCTTCAACGAGCAATAACATTTGCATTGGTTTGACCCTCGTATAGTCTCCCACAAGGCTTCAAAGTGGCGGCTTCGAACCCGCGCCTCGTCTTCCAGTGTTGGAGGGCGAAAGTTTGTACATGAGAATTAATCTGTTCGAAATGACATTGACCCGCTATTTGTACATAGATGTTTGGGAAATGACCCCATCTTCATGTTAGATGTGTCTCACGAGTGATATTGAAGCTTATTGCATGCTACCTACCACTGAAAGAAGAATTAATTGGAGTATTTTCATCAAAATGTATAAATCATGACCTTCAAAAAATGCCCCGCTGGGCCCCGGCGTCATTTTTGTCTCATTTTGTAGAAAAGAGTCTGAGGAAACGTTTTACGCAGAAATCAGCTGCCCATAGCTGCCCATAAGCGATTTTAACCGCAATTTCTGTGATTACGACTAACTGTGCGAGCAGTGCTCCGTTGCGTTGGCTCTCGTGAGGTATGCGTCGCTTTGGTTCCATAGTCGCTGTGAGGTAAAATTCTTTGATGTAATGCGATGTAGATGAGTTTGTTGGAGTTTTATCCCCCCTCCCCCTTCCTCCCCCCTCCCCTCCCCCTTCCTCCCTCACCGTACCACTGCCATCAGATTTTGGGCTCGCTACTTCGCAGGCGTTAGTTCCGTGCATCGTGGCTCACTCGTAATAAGAAATGATAAAGACGGTTCAAATGCGAATTGGAAACGGCTCCGTCTCTGCGCTCGTCACCGCTTGCGGCGCGCATGGGGCAGGTCTCGACCGTGTGGCGTATTCCATAAGGAAACAAAAGACCTATTTTGTAGCGTTATCTTGACGCCAGTCTTCGTCGCGAAAAAACGCCCGTGTGGCCCTAGCGAGTCAGTCTTCGCAGTGAATGCACGTGTACGGCAAAGATGGAGTTTCAAATAAAAACGAAGAGAGACCTCTTTCTTGCGCTCCGTGAAAAAGAGGAGCACAGTGAGCAAGTGGATCACCTTTTTTCATTTTTGGAAGAATCGGCAGGTATAGCTACAAAGATAATCATAGCATAAATATCATAATGGTATTAATTTTGAATCAATATCAGTAAAAATACTGTTACACAGGTTTGGGGGAAGAATTAAGCGACAGTAAAAAAAACTGATCTTAAGCGATATGTACGACGCTTTACGTCGAAGGTCAACGACAGGTGGAGAAAATCTCGTAGGGAAATGGAGCGCTTTCTAGTGAATAATGAGGAGTGGCTCGATTCATCAGTAGATCAGCTACCAGCCTGCTTTAAGAAAAATTCCCGGTCGAGTTCAGGTGAGTTTACTGGTGACGAATTTTACCTTTCGCTAACGCTCTTCCCCTGGTCCCGCGATGAGACACCGTCACTTAAAATTCTAGGTGTTCGGAGTCTGAAATTATTTAACAAGTAAAATATTGAGGTTATTTTCTCTAGGCACTGGACGCCCTCTAAAGGCCTTTGAGGATAGCTCTGATCGTACCAAGCGGAGGAGATCCGCAGATACCTGTCAGGGGACAAGCACGGGAGAGCTGGCGTACGCGATGCGGCACAACCTGCGCGCGGAAGGCCAAGAGACTGCTGCTCGGCTGGTCGACGAAGCCTTCAATACCACCCCAACTCGTCCCTATAAAATAGCAAAGGCTTGGAATAAAGCAGACTCCGGCGACGTACGTTCTTTAACAGAAGACGAAGCCCTATCATTGTTCGTGGAGGCCAAACTGTCAAAGCACCAGTATGAACTCATCAGAAAAAGCAGTAAATCCTGCAATGCTGCCATATTTCCATCATATGATAAAATATTAGCCGCAAAGAAAAGGTGCTACCCATCTAAAAATACTATAACAGTGACAGAATCCGGAGCGGAAGTAAAACTGCAAGCTCTGCTTGACCATACGGTACAAAGGATTGTTACCAGTCAAGAGCACCTTCTCCCTAATATGACTCCTGAGAAAAACCTGACATTAATTAGTAAATGGGGGTTTGATGGAAGCAGTGGGCATTCCAATTTTAAACATAAAGCGCCCCACGAAGACTTCACAAGTAGTGATCTATTTTGCATGTCCATTGTCCCCTTGCGTTTATATCTACCAGCAAGTGAGACGACAGTATGGGAAAATCCGCGGCCGTCTTCGTCGAGGTACTGTAGGCCCATCAAGTTTTTATTCACCAAGGAGACGGCTAATCTTGCGGTTCAGGAAAAGGCCAATATTGATCAGGAAATTGAGAACTTACAGCCGTATATAATTACTGAAAATTTTAGCGTTTCTCATCAGCTGGCTCCAACCATGGTAGACGGAAAAGTCGTCAGTGCTCTTACAGGAATCCCATCCCAGACCTGTAATGTGTGCAAAGCAACTCCTCGCCAAATGAACGATATAGACCGACTTTTGCTTAGACCCGTTAATGCGGAGGTTTTCGTTTACGGACTCTCCACTCTACACGCATGGATACGGAGTTTTGAATACCTTCTCCACGTCTCATATAGGCTAGACATAAAAAAATGGCAAAAGAAGACCCCCGAAGACAAAAAGTCCGTAGAAGATAGAAAAAAATCGATACTGGGTAGATTCCGGGTGGAAACAGGCCTAGTTGTGGACACTCCTAAGCAGGGCAGTGGCTCTACTAATGATGGCAACACTGCCAGGCGATTTTTCGCTAACCCTGCTTCGTCATCTTCCATCACTGGAATCGATGAGGACCTGATTCGAAGATTTGCAGTGATTTTGACTGCAATGGCATCCAAGCGCGCCATCAATGTGGAAGCGTTTGAAGAATATGCTCTTGCCACTGCAAGGAAGTGTGTAGAGTTGTATGGCTGGTACCATATGCCAGCCTCAATTCACAAAGTTCTTCTGCATGGTTCTGCCATAATTGCTGCAGCTCCACTGCCCATTGGAGTTTTATCAGAAGAACCGCAAGAATCAAGAAACAAGGATTGTAGGAGATACAGAGAGAATAACACTAGAAAAATGTCTCTGCAGATGGCGAATGAAGACCTCATGAACATGCTCCTGATCTCGTCAGATCCAGCCATTTCTTCGCGAAGAAAACTGCCGAAAACCAAAACGATTGGTTTACCTCCTGAAATTCTGCCGCTTCTCCTGCCATCAGCGACTGACTCCTCACTTTTCACCGACTCAGATAAGAGTGAAATGTTGGAATAAACTGTGTTCAGAATCCATTAGAATATAGATTTTTTAACAACTTTTTAGTGTCAGTTTGTCAGGATTCGAAATATATTTTTATTTTGTATTGTAGATGTTAAACGATGCCACAAATGGAAAAGTTGCTCATAATAAAAACGTTTTGTCTTACTGAGATCTATCATTTCCGATCACACGACTTTTTTTGGGAGAGGGGGCAATTTCCGCCCCCCCCTCCCCGCCCCCCCTTGTGAGAATTGTTGAGCATCATACGGTAAAATGGAGTAATAGGCCACGCAAACATTCCTTAGAAGTTTGGTGCTTCTGTGACCGATACATTCACCGTGGTACATTTTGTCCTGCCAGATCGGCCTTTCCGACCACTGTGCGTCGGGGCGCTTGTATGAAACTCAGTGTGTCTGTAGCAAGCGTAATGGCTATCTCGCCCTATTCATATTCTATATGAATTGTTATTTCTCGTATTAAACGTCGTTAATGTTGATTCCGATTTGTTTGTTGACCCTATAATCAAGCTCCCACCTCAACCATGAAATAGACGAAAGAAAAGCATTATTCGCTTCGAGTTTTTGTTTAAGTCTCGAAAGTAATGATGCATAGCAACATGAATATTTAGCAATAATTATTCTGTTGCCTGCATATGGGAGGCGTTTCTAACGATTTAATCGAAGCATTTTAATCTTCATTTCATCGTTTGAATGATGGAATCTTACCTTTTTGTAAGTAAAATTATTATATTATACAACTATAATGCTTATTAACGCAAATACGCTCACGCATAAATTTATAATTATATGAAAATAGGGACGTACGTTATTTAAAAATATATATTGAAATTTACACGAATATCTTCTCTTCATTGATAATGTAAATAAACTGCTACATTGAATGTTATAATAAAATGAAAGGACATATAATTCAATAGCATGATACAAAGAAACTTATAAACATAAATGTTCGTGATCAATTACTGTGTAGCATTAATTTCCTCTCTAATGTGACTTTTAATATGTAGATTTCTGACTGACTTATGCGTAATCTTCCCTCGCGCCGGATTGATGTGGAAAAGCGTGCCAGGACAGTTGCGTCCCGGACAATTGCGTCCGGGACATTTGCACCCCTGGACAATTGCGTCCATTGACAATTGCGTCCCGGACAATTGCGAGCAAGAGCTCATGCAGATGAGAATAATGAAATAACAAACCGGGCCAACGAACATACCCCAGGTTCTTCTAATGCACTAGTTATAGCACAAAAAGCTGTTTCTGGTCTGAAAGAATCTGCATTATTATCACAAAAACTGTCTAGAGGTCTAATTGTAGAATCTTTATCAGAACTTAATGAAAATTCCATGGAAGAAATGCCTTCTACCTCTGCAACTGAAGGAACGTTCGTCGTTGAAGGCAAAATGCAGAACAATCTCCGCCCATACCAAGGCAAAGAAATAACTTTGAAATATCGGAGGAATACTGTACTCTCTCCAATGGTGAAATATTCCTTGCAAGTGATAGTGGCATCGATGATGAAGAAGGAATGCTCATCTTTGCCACTGAGTAGGGCTTGGATGACTTGACTCGCTTTCAGAATTGGGCAGGGGATGGGACTTTTAAAGTTTGCTCAGAAATTTATTATCAATTGTATTCCCTTCATGCCCAAGAAGGTTTGTTCAGCATTCCTCGTGTTTTTGCCCTTTTGCCTAATAACACAAAGGAAACATATGACCGCTTCTTCAGTAGGTTGTTGCAGATTCGACCTCAGCTCAATCCTCAATCATTGTTGATAGACTTTGAAAAAGGAGCGAGCATGAATTTCACAGAGAAATTTCCTAATGCAAAAACAGCTTCATGCCTTTTCCATATAACAAAATCAATCTACAAAAAAATTTGTGATCTTGGGTTCAGACAGCAGTATCAGGAAGATGAAGATTTCAATCTTAAGATTCGTTGCTTCTCTGCATTAGCCTTTCTTCCAGTAGATGATGTAATTGAGGGCTTTCTAGAACTGAGTGACGATGATGATTTACCTGCTGAGTTTATCTCCTACTTTGAAACAACAACTCCTCCTTTTGCCATTAAATCTTGGAATGTTCATGTAAGGACAATCCACGACTTGCCAAGATCTAACAATAGTTTAGAGCGATGGCATAATGCCATTCAAAATTCAATTACATGTCAACACCCCTCTATCTGGAAATTTATTAATGCATTGAAGAAGGAAGTTATGGCGCAGAAGAAGAAAACTGACTATGACAGAGGTATTGAAGTACACCATAAGTACAAAGATGTCAATAAACGTCTGCTGACTGCATTTGAAAGATATAATCCATATGACAAGATAACATTTTTAAGAGGAATCGCCCACAGTATGCTTAGATTTTAATGTTGGTGTCTTTTTAATATAATCATTGTTTTATCATGTGGTTCATTAAAACATTTTAATTTTCTTCATTATTTTTTCTTAACAAGAAGTAAAAAGTTTGTTGTCCATGGACGCAATTGTCCGGGATGCAATTGTCAATGGACGCAATTGTCCAGGGATACAAATGTCCGGGACGCAATTGCCCTAGTACCGTGGAAAAGAGAAGAAATACTTAACACACAAGCTATTAAACAGAGATATAGAGATGCGCTGAAATTTTGCCGCCAATTTCACGGGGTTAAACCGGTCAGCGCCCAGGATCGGAGAACCTATATTGATAGAAACCTCTAGCGTAAGGAACTGAATTGAACTACACGATCATATGACTTGAGAGCGTAGTCCGATCATATTAGTTACTAAAATGAATATTCCTGAAGAATTAAAATAATATTTCATTTCCGCTACATTTAAGGTACATTTATTACGCTTAGCTTTTATTAATAATAGCAATATTTCCTTTCCGATTCTTATAATAGTTAAAAACAAACATTTCCCAGCAATAGAAGCCTCTAGCAGAAGAAATTCTATTATGTGATCATAGGGCATGAAAGCTTGTGGTATGCTTCGTAGTCCGATTAGATTCCTGCACGGGCCGGGTCATTTGAAATTAATTACGATCCCGGGCCCGGCTTAAAAATCGCGCGAGTTCCACTGGTTCTCCTTAAGTCTCACGGACCGAGCCTACAATTTCCTCGACATCCTATGGGACGGGACGGGTCCAAATTTTATGGGCCGGGCCTAGGAAATCAGGCCCGTGCAGAGCTCTGTCCGAATATATTAGATACTAAAAAGAATATTAACATTTATGTGACACGAAGATTTTCTACTTATGTAATATTAGCATTCGTTCTATTGCACTGTTTCCAAGAACCGACTTTTTAAAACATCTTAATTTTTAGCAATTTTCACATTTGATTAATTTTTGCCTTTATTCCTACTATAATTATTACACTATGTATTTTTTTCCATTTTAATGTCAATTATTATTTTAATTGCCCGCTAAAGCAGTTTCCTCCTTACAAGAGCATAAAGGAAAGTATTCGAAACCGAAAATTTATCATAATAACGCTAGAACCCTTAGTTAAAAATAAAATTTTTTCGTCAGCGAATTATTTAAGGTGAATTGAGAACTTAAAATTGTAGAAACCATGAAAGTGTTCTGACCACGGAAAATTTACGTTATATACATGGAATACAACAATATGTGGCGCGATGAAGCGTTTCCTAATGGATATAGTTTAGGATTTCGGGTTGATATGCTGGATTTTTCTTTACCTGTGGTTTTATTAACTAACTAAACCCTAATCCTAACTCCACGAATTAGGTTAATGAATTGTTCCGGTATTAATTAGATACAAACAAGCTCACAGATTTTTTTAAGTAAATGGCTTACTATATCCCAATGCAAAAACTTCCAAAATGGAGGATCAGTTGTAACTAGGGTTGCCAACCGTCCTACTCAAGACTTTTTCTGGACAATATAAGGCTACATGAGCTTCTATATCTGGACACCCATGGTTTAGAAGCTCGATGTTGAATGAAAAAACTAATTTCCTACGGCACACAAAAGTTGAAAAAAGAATTTTTGTCTTTTTACTCTGCTTGTCTAAGATATTTAATGAAAAAATTGAGTATAACAAAAATTGGTTTTAAACTTTAGCTCATTTTTCCTTTTCTAATGATATATTGCCAAAGTATCGAGATTTTTGCGATATCGTTGATATTCTAAATTTAGACAATATTTGAAATGAGTATTTGAAACAAAACGATACATAGTGCGATTTGAAACTAAGCGATGTACGATATGTAATAAGACCAAGCCACGCCATAAAACAGCGAAACACCACGACATGTCTGTCTACTAGAAATGTTTTCCTTACCCTAAGTTAATGTATTAATAAACGCAATAAATACTTCAAAACGATACATCAGAAGTTGTCGCAAGAAAATTCTAAATTTACGTCTTCTTAATTATTTTATAAGCAGTTGTAATTAGTCAAACAATTGAAAATTATGTCAAACAGATTTCAATTGAGTTAAGCATTTGTAATATTTGCGCTTACGTTCTTCTCTTCGTCGTAGATAATCCTTCCTCTTACAAAATGCTGCATTCACACGGAATGAGATTAAACGCATTCATTTAATTATAGCAGAGATCTTATGTACTTCACTTACTGCAGATATTGTTTACGTTGCCAACAATTCCGTACTCATGAATGGATTTCTCAAAGTTCAACGCTAATTACGGCTTTCTTGTTCAATATCATTGATAACAGCTACTTCTTTGATAAAAATGTATTTGACAAAAAGGTGTTGTTTGCTTTGGCCAACAATAAAATATGTGAAGACATTTTAGGTATGATTAAATTTTACGGGATATGACGGATTTGTTTTTCTTTGTTTCCGGTAAAGTGGAATCGCTGATGGTGTTATGTGAACCATTTTTGCAATTTTGTTATTTGCTTTGGTTATAAGTATTAAATTCAAACTTTTATGAAAATCCGTCCTGTGGAAGCTGAGAACGAACATGCGTACGGACGGAGCTAATAGGAGCTTCCACTGAAACGAAACGGGCATTATGATAGCCTACCCCTGGGCTAATAGCTCTCCTTTTCACTGGTCTACCCCTTGGCATTTTTAAATTTTGTGCGATTTTACAGCAATATATTAGAGCAATTACGTGATCACAATGTCACAGAGTTACTCAATGCGAGTTTAATATCGCGGTATATTCAAAGGGGAAAATTTTTTTATTCTACCTTACCTTAGTTCCAATGATTATCGTTGCACCCTTATAGACGAAATCAAAAACAGTTGCTTTCCTTCAAGTGTCTATCAACGACTGCTTTTAACTTCTTACAGGACCTACTATAAAGGCGAGCGTTTATTTAGATTATCAATGAAGAGAAGATAACAATAACGCTTTTATTTCGTCTATTTGAAGGTTTAGTTGGCCTTAAATTAATTGGAGGCAACAATGAGAGTCTCCTTGGCAACGCCCGGAATGAGTACGAAAAATCCGAAAATTTCGAAAAATAATGCGTATTTTCTGAAAAATTTGGCCGAATAACGTGTACAAATTGCAACAATAAGAGAGTATAAAGCTTTTTCCGTCGAATAAAGCTACGAAGAAGAAAATCTGTCCATATTTACGTATTTTAATGTATGAAGGAAAAAAACCTTGCACTCTGAAAAATCGAAAATCCCGTGTAAGCTTATGGGAAAATATAATTGTCTCCTGGATTCGAACCCGGGACACTTCAGCTAACGAAAATATTTTTCCAGGGACCTCAGAGCCAGTAGAAATAAAACGCCGTTTACAGCATATCTTTACGACGAACGGTTCTCAAGAAATATAATTACACGAGGCTTCATACGCACGGACTGACGGACGGACGCAGCTTCACTACGCGCATAATATATAGGATACTATTGAATTTAAGCAACTCACTGTCCACATAGAAATCATGACTTCGACTCCATTTCATTGACACAGGGATGAGTGTAGCACATTAACCATTTATAAATTATAATCATTATAGGAGTTTGAAACGCTTAATAAAATGAAATTTCATTTTCCCTTCGAAGATTTTCGAATAGGCGTCTAAACGGTCTATAAATTAGTTTTTAAGTCGAAAATCAGATGCATTTTTACAAGAAAAACTTTCGTAGTCAACGTGATTTGCATTGTTGCAGATTTCGAGGTAATTTCTTATGATTAACATTCCCATCTATCAAGATATTAATTTCCATGGTGTTTTGAGAATGAAATCATGCCTCGGGTGCATTTAATAATACGACGTTATCAATAATAAGCAAATGTTCAATTATTCATTTATATCGCTGATTTTTTTTAAAGGAAATTCTCTGGGAATGCTGATTACGTTTTTATTCTACGACCAAAAACAGACAAAGACATTTACGTAACTTTACTTTGTTTAAATCACGTTTTAAATTCGATAAAGTAAAAATAAACCTACAATTAAAAATAACTGATTTTATCAAGGAAGTAAAAGTCGTTTAGCGGACGGAATTGTCAAGAAATAACTCCTGGGTTAAAGAGGATTTATTTTTAAAACTATTGTACGTATTGTAAATAAAAACCGAAATGAAGGTTCACTAATAACGTTTGTGTCAATCGCTAAGTAACGTGGTCCAGTGCACCTTTGCTTGCGCAGCGTCAATCCAGATTTGTGTTATGTGATCCGGGGCCTCAGTGCAATGGAATCTCCGAAAGTGAATTTAAATCTGTTCATAATATGCAAAGAGCATTTATACGAACGTACGATAGAGGTCAGCGAAATACATTATTATTTACCTTATTAAGGTTATATGTTTACTTAACGCGGTTTGAAGTACATACATATCGTTTTGAAAGCATGTAAACATCATTTTATATTTTTACTTTCTCATATACGTAGTGTACTGAGAAAGTATTATAATCGCGAAAAAAATCGACCTCGAGATTTTGATGGAAATATACGTTTTAGGCAGGGGGTGCAAAACGTGCACTTTGCACAGGGCGGCAGCCTTTGGTGAGCGGTTAAATGAGTGTCAAATGCAATCCGTAGAAAATTTTTTGATAAGCATTACGCTATAGAATTCAAACAAAATCGAACGATCCATTACTTCGTCGTTTGGACCTTTCTCTGCTCTTTTACAACTCTCCAAATTAAAATCAGTATCGGGCAGAGAGTGTCATATATGACTTCTGTCGATCATCATTCGTTAAACATAAGACTTTCCTTTGATTATATATTGACGCCTCACACGATTCTATGATTTGTAGATTGTCCTTCATCAACGACTCCGTAGAACCCACAAGGGGCAACTGCTCATGAATGATATCTTTCATTAATGTTTAATCAAAAGTAACAGTTTTACATGTATGGCAGTCGCATGCACTTTCACTTTAAGGGTTAAACCTACTCCCTCACACTTCGCTCTCGTTTCAGATGTTACGTTTGCAATGATGCCTGCTTCTTCATTGATAATAGGTGTATATATATTAAATATAGCTTTATATTGAGTACTTCATTATTAATATAATTTAAATACGTAGTGCTATAAAAGTGAGGGGGAATTGGGGTGGGCGGCGGCAAAATCTGCATTTGGACAAGGTCCTGGTTTTAGGTGTACCTGAGTCCGAAAATGTGGTTTTCGCCATGCCGTCTGTCTGTTCGCGGCACTAGAGCCCAAACGGTAGAACGGCAATGAATGAAATCCCATAATTAGATATTTTATCATACAGAAGAGAAACTATGAAGAAATAGTTTAAATTGCACAATAATTAAGGGAAGTTTATTCTAGGCAACTTTAATAGCAATTTGATTTTCTAAAAGGACGGCTCCACACGATTTTGATCAAATTTCGTAAATTTACTTGAATTTACGTCTGCAATAATACTACAGAGTGCAGTACAGAGGGCGCTAACAGTGTTTCTTTCTGCAATTACCACTTTCGCGAAGGCCGCATTTTTTTATATTCCTGAGAATAGTATAATAATAGAGTTAAAAAAACTTCTTCAATCAAAGTGACGTTAAATACGTGGGTATTACACAGTCCCCTGAACATATCGATTAAAAAATATTCTCATGGAAGCCATAAAGTATGTGAGACAACATCTAGTAATGGATATTATTAAACCCAATTTTATTGGCAAGTGAACACATTATGACACGCTCCAGGCACTGTGCCAAAGGAGAAGTTAAAAATATTGCTAAGAAGAAAAACTAAAATATGAGTTACGTTCGGTTATCAGATTAAGCGTTTACTTGTTTTTTGAAAGGATAGAAAAACAGGACAAAGTGGAATGATAAAAAAGGGTTTGGAGGAAGAGAGAGGGAGGGAGGAAGAAGGGGGAGAGCCAATGAGAGAGAGGGAGAAAGAAGGCAGGAAGGAAGACACAGAGGAAGTAGTATAGGGAGGGAGAGGAATAGAGAGAGGGACGGGGGGGAGAGGAGGGGGGGGGGGTTCAGATCGGTCAGGTCAGGTCAGGTGAGTGATAAAGAAAAATATCGGGAGTTTCAGAAGGGGAGAGGGAGGGAGGGAGGGGGGATGGTAATGACGAGGTAGGGGGAAAGGATACGGAGGGAGGAGTGAGAGGAGAAGGGAGATGAGGAGGGACGGAGAGGGTGAAGAAAGGGGAGAGGAGGAGGAAGATAGAGGAGAGAGGAGGAGGAAGATAGAGGGGAGAGAGAGATGAGGATGTGGAGGAGGGAGAAAGAAGAGGAGAGGGGGAGGCGAAGGGAGAGGGTATTTCGTTAGAGAGTGGGATGATGGTTGACGCACACAAGGAAGCGAATTAGGTCGGGCTGACCGGCGGCGGGCGGATAGAAGAGCGCAGGGCGAGCGATCGAGGAGAAGTTTGGGAGGAAATGGGCGTGCCTGGGAATGAGAGAGGAGCAGGGCGTGGCGTAGGAGAGGGGCGAAGGAGAAAGGTACGAAAATTTGGAGACGCGTGTGGATGGTGCAGATGGCGCCTTCCAGGTTGCATTGCACCCCCTTCGAGGAGAGAGGGACGCACGTGCCGCTTCCCTCAGACCGACGCCACCAACCCAACTCCCGCTGCGCCTCCAGTCGTGTTAATTTAACAAGTTGAAAGCGTGGAACAAAGAGGCGCTTAGAAATGACTTGCTCGCTTCTCTGAACACGATGGGGACGAGTGGGCCCTCGCCTGAAGGCGGCCTCACGACCCCGTGAACGCCATCGAGCGTTAGAAGGAGGAAGTCATCCTTCCTTCTCTCTCTCGCTCTATGGGCTATTGCAGGGATGGCAAATGCGTGAAACGCCTGCCAGAAATGGCACGTTTGCGAATTTACTGGACACGCGTACGCTTGTATTCTCTATGTAAAATATAAAGTTTCTTAAAGAAAGAGTCAACTAGTGGCACGCTAAAATAAATTGGCACAAATTCACATTACTTTCTTGGCACGCGACACAAAACTCATTTGCCACCCCTGGTCTATTGACTAATACGCACATTGGGCCTCTCGTCTGTAGAGCTACTATTTCCCTAATAACTTTAATGGTTTGCACACCGAACTGAAGAGTGATCAAACCGAACGAATGAGAATTCATGTATCTCGTAATGTTTATCCTCACTATTTAATCGTTCTTTTTCCTTTGCTCTTGAATTAGTATATATTATCTAGTCGGCTCTCCTCTAATGAATTTTAATTTAGGCATTTATTTTTGAGTCAGAGGAATTATTTTGAGGATGATAAACCAGTTTCCTTTATTTTCATAAGGACATTCAAATTAACGATAATATGCGTGGAATGAAATGTTGATGGATTACAGAGATTACTAGAACATGTCTTACTCTTGTACACGGTTTTAACTTGAAGTTGACAATGTATTGAGGCCTAACACATTAAGAATAAGGATAGCGATTTGGAAACGTGCCCCGAAAGTAAGAAAATTATATTCTAGTCGGTAAAGATATAGATTATGTTGGAATAAAGCATTTAATAATTTACGAAAGTTCATTCAAGGAAAATGTTTTTATACTGAAAATGTTAAGGATTAAAACCGATACACATATTAATCCACGGGATTTCAAAGGAAATAGATAAAATTCTAATTCATTGAAGCCAAAAAAAGCTTTAATTTTGAAGCGCATAAATATTTTAGAAATAAACTTCGCCGAATTATACTTTTCAGATCAATGACTTTAATCACCCTCTGTTGTCCATCAAAGTACAAAATATTCTTTCCCTTGCAACCATTCGAAAAAGGATTTGTATTCGCGTTGCCATCTCCAGTAACAGCGATTACTCGCGGGCGAAAATCGGAGGAAGCGGAAATAATACGGATACCGTTTAATAACATAGAAGAAAAGTATTTGTCGCGGAGAAAAGGAATTAGGATGTCCGTGTCGTAGATGGAGTCCAAGACCACAGGATAAGAGGAGATGCGATAGAGAGAAATAGGGGAGAGAAAGGGAGGCTGAAGGGAGGCTGAAGGGAGGCGGAGTTTGGCGTGCGGAGCGCTTTTCGGTTATGCAGGGAGGAAGGACGGCGCTTCCTTTGAGACGTCTCGTCAAAGAAGGAGAGAAGAAGAAAGAGGCCATGGCTGGATCAGATAGAAAGACCCTCCTGACGCCCCAACCCTAACCCCCCCCCCCCACCCCACCCCCCTCCCCCTCGACATCCTCCTCCCTGCTTCAAGTTAAGAGCAACCCTTTTGCTTGCTTCGAGGAGGCGCCTTAAATGGAAGAGGCGGAAGAGGGGGAGAGGAAAAGGAAAAAGGGAAGAAGACGAGGATTCGAAGAGGAGCAGATGGAATGCGAGATGGGGGAGGGGGGATGATGAATGCTGCGAGATAGCACGAGAGGCAGGAGAAGGGAGGAAGAGAGCTGAGCCGTGGAGGGAGCAGGTGGAGAGGAGGAGGGGGCGGAGAGAGAGAAGGAAAGGAGAGGCGAGGGATCGGAGAGTTTAAGACCCAGAAGAAGGAGGAAAAAGTGAAACAGTGGCTCCGGAGAATATTGAAGAGGATTCTTGTAGGAGAAGAGTCCGAGGTGGACCCATCGAAAACGGAGACGAGCTTGGAAGGGGGGAGGGAGAGAGGGAGGGGGGGGACACAGGTGGGCGGGGGGACACAGGGATTGCTAGAGAAAATGAGAATGGGGTGAGCGAGGATTCGGGAGCGGGATTCCGGGTAAGAAGTTTGCTGATGAGATTAAAGGAGAGAGTCAAAGGGAGTCTCTTTGAGAGACGCGGATTACTTCGTCCGCCTGTCTGATCTCTTTGGCCGCTTTTGATCAGCAAACTTCATGCGACTACTTCGGAGAGAGGCAAAACCAGAGAACTGCCCGCGATACAACTTCCCTCTGCCCCCGGAGGAGGTGGGCACTTTCCTCCACTCCCGACTCCACCAAATCACGTGTGCCCACCTATTTCTTTGGATCTGTCTCCGCCTTACCCCCGCAGTGATGCCCACGCTTCTCCTCTCATGTGTCTCGATAAGCCTTTTTGTTAAGATGCGAAGCTTTGGCCAAAATAATCTCAACTTAATTCGAATGCAAGCGCGTGCTTTCGTTCATTGTATGTGAGCTTGCGTGTATGTATTCCCGAATTTTGTGGTTCGTGCGCGAAATAAGTCGAAACATAGACATACCGATAGATAAGTCCCGTTATTTATGTCTCATTCAATGAGTTGTGATACGTAGAGCTATGCAAATTTCGCATTTAACGAATAATTGCGAATACATGCGAAATCGGCCTATAAATGCAAAATCAGATAATAAATGCGAAATACGAGGGAAAACTGCCGTTTTCAGGCCAAACGCGTTGTAAAATACGAGTAAGTGCTTCTACATTAATTAAAGGATGACTTCACTCAGTAGGATGTCGCGGCTCGTCCACTGGGGTTAAAAGCGCGAAGAAAAATGTGAACAGCCACTACCTTAAATGGTGTGGAATGATACTAGTCGCTACAATGTCATAATTCCGATGGGCGCCAACATATTCGTTTACATTGTTGCTGTCCCAGCTGAAGTTCAGCTGCTAAACGGTCGCGTCATACAGCCAACGGAGCTCTATTTCGAGAAAACGGCCGCGCGGGGACCAAGCCCAAGCGCGTGGCGCGTTACAGACGAGAAAGCTTTATTAGTATTGACTGTCTTGCATTCTGCCTTATGTTTTTACGTCAAGATGCCTAAAGAAAGATCTGTGGCCGCCAAAGGGAGGGCTGAAGAGTACAAGAACGAAAGTTTATACGAATTTAGTGGAAGAATGTTCTGTAGAAGGTGCAACTGTTCGATAAGTAGCCTTAAAAAGGATACTATTGAGAAGCACATCGGTAGTGTTGGACATAGGAAGAAGACTTCCGCACCAACAAGTACTTCAAGGCAAGTGACTATTGGTGAAGCTATTGACACGGCAAATAAAAAGCAGTCCGAGAAGGAAATCTTGGAAACGACTGAAGATTTTATTAAAGCGAATATTCCTTTGGAGAAGCTTGATAATTCGTGCGTGGATGAAGAAATACATCAAAGGTGCAGGAGATTTGCCCCAAGCTCGGACTCTTCGCGAAGTTTATGTTCCGAAAGTGGATAACATGGAATTTGAGAGGGTGAAACAAGCAGCTAAGGGGAAAGATGTTGCTATTTTTGGCGACGAGACAACGGACAAGCGCGGTAACTGTGTCTTTAATATTTTGTTTAAAACATATGACGCTTCCTCAGAGCAGTCGCTTTTCCTTGCATCTTCCGTAGTGCTAGATGCTGCCAACTCAACGAATTGTGCATTCGCCATGATCGATGCTCTACAGAGGTACGACGTTGATTTCGGCCAGGTGTGCTCTTTCCAGTCTGACTTGGCGCCTTACATGAATGTTTATTTCAACCTTCTCAGGGACGTAATTCCTGGTATCGTTCATGTGAAATGCTGGGCACGTAAATTGCACCATATCTCAAGAGGTTTGGAGGGAGAACCTTCCATGCATAACAAGATGGTCTCCAAAGCGAAGAAGTCTTTCCTCAACACCAGAATTCGCAAGAATCGCTACATGGCATGATCCACACCCGTCGTGGAATACTGTTGCGCCGTCTGGGACCCTTTTGAGGAGTGCCTAAGTAGGGAACTCGAAATGGTTCAGCGTAGAGCGGCTAGATTCGTAAAAGGAGAATATCGGTATGATGCGAGTGTATCAGAGATATTGAGGGATCTGAAATGGCAGACGTTGAAGAGTAGAAGAATTGTTTACAAAAGGAAACTATTTGAAATATTCGAAAGCTCCGAATTCGTTGAAGACGTACGCGGCATAGTCGTCCCCATCGGTGTTAGTGAACGTAATGTTAGAACACAGTACAGGAGAAAATATGTCGAAACAATCGCTAGAACAGAGAAATACTACCGATCCTTTTTCCCAGACGCTATAAGACAGTCCAACAGAGGAATTAGTTAGATTTCACTTGGTGTTGTGACACCCCCTGCCAAACGCTTCTAGCGGCTTGCAGGGTATTGATGTAAATGTAAAATGTAAATGTGGACCTCTATATCATATTGTTAATTCAATCCTTATGGGTATAAACGTGCTTTGAATGTTGTTAACACGTGAGGGGAGGGGGAGAGGGAGGCCGATGTGGGAGCGAGAGGGAGGAGAAGAGAGGGAAGTAGAGGGGCAGAGAGGGGGAAGGGGGAGAGAGGGTGTGGGAGGGAGGTAGGTAGGGGGAAAGGGAGGGAAAGAGAGGCAACTATTATAAGTTTCACTAAAGATAGCCCGTCAATAACAGAATATTCACTAGAAATGTTGTAGATGACAAAATATTTCATATGTAAAAGTGTGATATTAATTATTTTAAATGAAAATAATAATAATCTATCTATCTATCTATAATTCTTCCGTAGATATTTCAACGGGCATTACACTAGTGCTAAAATAAAAGAGAAATCTTGGTACGTAATATCAGTTAAGGCTATATATTTTGGCAAAGAACTCTGTCGACTTTCTTTGCCAATCCCGAGAGAAATATATGTGATTCGAAATTATTTTATCTCTCCTTATTCTTATTTTTTCAGAAAACCACATCCAAAAAAGTACAACCATATGATTACATATATAATTTCGAAGTTTTAATCTGAATATGAGTGTAAGAATTCAATGTTAGTGTGTTTACGTGAATCATTATCTTGGACTATTATCGAGCAGGGACTCAATGAAACACTGGTTTATTTTCGCTCAGTAATCCATTATTACAACTGGAATTCATGATTGCCTGATATGATCAATATACTCCATTCATGTCTTGCGTTTCTTCAAAGGTGAGCATAAAAATTTATATCTCCGTGCGAAACAGGAATGAAGAATTTTTTATTCGTATTATATAACAACGCACATCACCTTGTTGACGAATGATTTTAACAGAAGAGTACGTCAAAGACTGATTGAAAAGTTTTATGTGGTTTGAAAAAAATTCATTACATTCATTAATTGCCAAAACATCGTATTATCAACGACGTATTCCTGAACCTTATGCGGCCCAACCAATAGACCAGGTGTGGGCCATATTTTCACGAGAAAAGCAATATTAACAACAACGGGTTCTCAGGAGGACAGGATTAACAGATGACTGGGTGAGCCACAATTCGATTCAAATCGGAAGTTACATGAGATGTATTATCTTCGTCACATCACAAGAAAAATTTCTTGGCCATGATTTTAACCAACAAATATCTGTATTGCATGTCACTATTCGCATTCATAATGCGGGCCCCATAAAATGCTCTCGCGGGCCTGACGTAGCCTGCTGGCCGCAGTATGCCCAGCTCTACAAAATGGGAAGTGGATCATCAATTAAGGGGAACCAACATAATTGGCTGGTTGGGTTGGCGCTTCGTGAAATCCGTCACTTCGTTGCTCAATACATACAATGTTTCATACCACTCAAAGATAATGGTAGGAATTGAGTTTTTACCAAATAATATACATGTAAACATAAATCAACGATGTAAATAGGTAGATTGTTAACATGGAAGCAGTGGCGTAACGGAATCATTCTCCCCCCCTCCCTCCCCCCCCCCCCGCAACGGTAAACAAGTAGGAATTATACACTTTAATCATACAGTATAAATTAGGCGCTTTTCACATCCTTTAGTATATTATTTTGATTTTAATTAGTCATACTTTGATAATAAACATAGTTACACTTTTAAAGGCAATTATACAAGTATATAAAATACATACGTGAAAATCTTTTAATTTTTTCCTTATCAGGTCAAAAAAAATCCATTTGAATTTGAACACAATTTATAGTACTTAAATAAAGAAATTTCATCTCTATGTATTTTTGTCCTGTATGAGTTGTTTCATAATAATAATATTCACTGAAAGATCTATTGTGTTTCCATGTCTTTCGGAAAAGGCCTGTTCGGTTTGCAGGATCAATAGCTCAAAATATTTGTTTTAATTTTGGAATAATTAATATGTTCAGAAAAATTTCTCCTATCCGAAGGATACTGGCAAATCGATTTTTCAGAATCTATGGTACACCTCGCTTCTGAAAATTCTTCACTCTCTACCATTACATCAACGTTTTAACGAGGAATACATCTAGAGCTACTTATCACTACATACACTGTACATTACCCAGAGTCTTGCATACATCATTAGTGTCACTGCGATGTTTCACTCCCGAAAACAAACTAGAGCTGGTCGCTTGCGGCCTACTTTTTGTTTGAAAAACTTGTCAATAATTTCTCATTCTTTTGAGGGAAACGTTCACATTCTCGTTTTAATTTACGTTTTTGACCACTACTTAGCTGAGTTGACTTAGACATCATAAAATATAAGGATCATTACATTTTAATATAAAAGGAAAAATATTTCACTCAGACACACTTTAATTAACTCATAGCACACAATTACACTGCTTAACTTACTAGCAAGAATGAGAAAATCACAAATCAATGCAGACACTAACTTTTTCTTTCGTGTTGACACCTTGGTAACTCTCAAATTCACCTAAATGTCTCTACTGGAATAAAAAGGTCAGCGAAGTCCGTAAGAAGCAAAGTTTTGGCTAACATAAGACTGAATTCAGGGAGGCTAGTGGAGTCTCCACTCTCTCACTCACTCCGCTCAAGATCATTCATCGCTAATATCTTTGGGAATGTTGTTTGTACACTAGGCACTTACATTAAGTGGCATACACGTCCATTAAAAACCGAGTGTAACATAGAAATTCTTTATGCAAACGGTTCTGTTATACGTACAGCATCTTGTAAACAGACCGCAGGCGTGGGTCGTGGGCGTGTTTATTCGTCGCCGTAATTACTAACAGCCCAAATAACTCTTCCTCAACCGAACAGCATTATCAATTGGATGTTCATAGGAAGAAAAGCAATTATGTTATCGTATAGTTGAAGCATCTTTTCTTTCATCTCCCTCTTAACATCTTTCTTTGTCCGTGAGGACGTTTAACCGTGGTTCGCTTTGTGTCCCCTTCGGTCATGACCTGCGGGGGTGTCCGCAACGCCACTGTATGGCGGAGATTACTATAAATATTTACTACATGTAAAAATAATTATTTTAATATATGAATATTTGACGGGTAACTTTACCAAACTATCATTTTTATAATCCATTTAGACATAAATAATCGATACATAATTTCATTACAATTATTATAACGCAATAACGACTGAAATGCATGCTTGCAAATGGACAAATAGACAAAAAATAGGTGAAACTGGCCCTGTTTACCATTTAAGAAACGCGTCTACTAAAAACGATATACACAGTGCACCTTCAACACTCGCGGTTTTTCTCAAGCGCGGCCTCTAATATTGATTATTCGCGGATTTAAACCGTGCTATCAAAAGATAGCTCTGAAGATTGGCGGTGATTCTCCAGAACATAACCCACGGCTAGTCACAGTCTATCGCATTATAGCACGGATTTTATTCGATCTCTGTACCATTCCGAATAAACGGAACGGTCATTTGCTTCCTCGCAATTCCACTTTAAATTCTCCAACTCAACAATTAACACTTTACGTCGCCTATGGGTATTTTAGTTGAAAAAAAGAATGGATGAGTAATGCGATAGATAAGAGCTGCATAGTGTGCGTTTCTCTAAGTAAATTCCGAAGATTAACTTGCAATATATTCAGCAATGTGGCGGCACTGATAAAGTCACACTGACTGCATACACCATAAAAATCACTAAATTCTTACTATTTTCAGAATTATATATATATATATATTTATACTTGAGGAAGAGGAAAAGTAAAGAAGGATATTTAGGGCAACTAGGTGTTGAAGGAAAACCAGTGAGCACTTAGCGGAAGGAGAACCGCTGGGGTGTTGGAAAGACACATTTTAAACGTTGTTGGAGCTTACGGGATGATTCCTTCGTCAGCACAAGAGAGACACCCCAGCGGCTATCATTCCGGTAAGAGCACACTGGGTTTCCTTCAACACCTAGTTGCCCTTTATATATATCGAGGGTGAGGATTCGTCCCGATTTCGCCGGGACAGTCCCCGATTTGAGATGTTGTCCCGGCCTCCCGTCCGGTTTAGCATTTGTCCCGGTTAAAAATTATTTTTATTACAACAAATTATTTTTTAATTATTTTTAGTATTACATAGGGATTAATTAACACTGATATCCTGAGAAATTTCATGCTTCCGAGTTAATTTATAATAGATTTATTCACAAGTTTAGAATATTACGCAAAGAAGAAATATGGAATAAATAAATTACATACTGTGCAAGATCTGGCCACTCAGCACTACTGTCTATTACGCAATCACACACTGAACCAGCTAACCAAACGGCAGCCTATGGGCGCCTGGCAGCCTGCGAACCTTTTTTCAGCCACCCGCAGTGAAAATATTGGCCATTAAAATGTATGTACCTATTATTTACTAACTCCACTTGTGAAGGCTCAACTCTTTTTAAAAAGATTATCCCCACTGATGAATTTGGTCACGCTTTGTAACATTGAAGAAGAATGGAAATGAGTAATACCTTTTACAAGTGTATAGAACATCAATTACAAGTGTTACAAAGTCTTAGCACTACGTCGCGACGTACCGCGGATCGCGACTGGGCGGTTTCCTGCGCGCGTAATTACAAGTAATTAAAAAGACACGAATTTTCACAGTGTCCCGGTTTTTAATTTTGGGAATACTCGCTTTGTCCCGGTTTGTCCCGGATTTTTTCCTTTGAAATATGTTTTGTCCCGGTTTCACTCAAAAAGTTGATGGTCACCCTATATATATATATGGCAACAGGGTTTTAGAGGGAGCCCAGTGGACATTTACATACATTGTAGAGCCGCTGGAGGTGTTAGAGGAACACGGAAAACACGTTACTCTCCCTCGCTGAGGAAGGGTGTCAGCCCCAAAGCTTCACTTTTTCTTTTTTAAGTTTTTGTTTTTTCCGTGTCTTCAGCACCCGCAGCGGCTCTCCAATTTAAGTAGTGTCCACTGTTGCTACCTTTATTATTACCTTACCTTTTCTTTAAGCATATGTGTGTGTGTGTGTGTATTTGTATATATATATACATATATATATATATATATATATATATATATAAATGTTAAAATAAAAGGAAAGGTAATAATAAAGGTGGAAACAAGGTGTTGGAGGAGGCCCAGTGGACACTTACTTAGATTGGAGAGCCGCTGGGGGTGCTGAAGGCACACGAAAAACACAAAAGCAACACAAATATGGAGCTTTCGGGCTGACGCCCTTCTTCAGCGACGGAGAGATATGTACTGTTTGAGGTGACACACTGGGGAGGATATGGGGGGGAGGGGTAATGAGAGGAGGTCGGGGATAGGAAGAGGCGGGGAGGGGGGACGGCCAATAGGGTTATGGGAGGTTGAGATCGGGTGAGGAAGAAAGAGTCAAGGAGAAAGATGTGGGCTGTCGAAGTAGGGGGCGGGTGTGTCATCCGGTATGGCGCGGATAATCCTTACATTAAAGCATTTATTGAAAATTACCTTGTGTGAATTAGCGTGAGAAGCCACTGGAAGGGGACGTTTGGTATTTCCGTTAATTCTCACCCCCCCCCCCCCCCCCCCCCCTCACCTCCAACTCCACAAGCCTCCACTCCTACCAAATATCCTCCTATCTCCAGTCCGCAGGAAAACAGGAAGGGCTCACCGACTCTGCCGTCGCTTTGATGGTCCCCAAGAATCCCTGTACCCTCACCTTCTACCGACTTCCTAAAACTCATAAACCCAACACCCCTGGCCGCCCCATTGTTGCGAGTTGCAACTCCCCCACGGAGGGCATCTCCGTATTCGTGGATTCTCACCTACAGCCTCTCGTCCGTCTACTCCCATCCTTTATCCAATTCATTAACCACTTCCTCCAACGCCTTAAGCGCCGCCCTTCTCCCCTCTATCTCAACACCATTTTAGCTATCATTGACGTCTGTTCCCTCTACAAAAATATTCCCCATGATGACGGGCTTTCTGCCCTCAGAAAACTACTTGACACAAGACCCGACAAAAGACTCTCCTCCCATTTCCTATTGCACTTGGCAGAAATGGTGCTAAAAAAGAACAACTTCTCTTTAGGGGGGCACCATTATCTCCAAATCAAGGGTACAACAATGGACATTCGAATGGCGCCGTCTAATGCCAATTGCTACCTAGGGGAATAGGAGACTCATTTCCTCAACGCACCTCTCAATCCACTATTGTGGCTGAGATTGATTGACGACATATTTCTCATCTGGACTAATGGAACTGACTCCCTCCAATCCTTTTTGTCATGCCTATCCTCTCACCCCACTCTTTCCTTCAGCTACAATACTTCCACCATTAACATCACCATTCTGGACGTCGACTTCTCCATCCAAGAAAGAAAAAATCCGCACCGGCGCCCAGCAATAGCAATAGCCTTAAATACCTTCATTTTGAAAGATGCCATCCTCTACACACCAAAACCTCGATTTCATATGCCCTAGCCCTCAAACCATTTACAGGTGAAGGCCTCCCCCAGACTCTTCCATTTTTCCCTGTCAACTGCCTCCCTCCTCCAAGTTTACCTCAAGAACTTAACAATCTCTGTCTCACCTGTCTTTCGGTCTTCTTTTCGGTCTCTTGATATTTCTTGGGATCCATTCGATGGCACTGGACATTCAACGCTGGTCGTTTCTTCTAGCAATATGACCCGCCCACTGCCATTTTAACACCTTCACTCTTCTAATCATGTCACAAACTCTTCTTTCTTACCCAATCGTTCCTCTTGCGGTCTCTTCGGGTGATCCCTAACATGCATCTCTCCATGCCCCTCTGTGTTGTTTGCAGGCGCTGTATCAATCTGGCATTCATGACCAATGTATCACAACCATGTGTCAGAACAGGCAGAACACATTGGTCATACAGTATCCTTTTTAGGAAGACTGCAATAGTTGATTTAAAAATGTTCGCATTCTTGCCAAAATCATTCCATGCCATCTTCACTATCCGTTTGATTTCTCCAAGAAGCGAACCATCAGTAGTGATGAGTTGACCGAAGTAGACGTAGCTGGTTACTTCTCCGAATTCTGCTCTATAGATATGTATCTTTTCAGAATTTGTGAGGGAGTTGTACATTACCTTTGTTTTATTAAAATTCATCTTAAGTTCAGCTTTCCGGCTTGCTTGCTCAAGCTGTTCAGTTTTTCTACAGAGCTCTTCTGGGCACCCTGCGAACAATATGATATCATCTTAAAAGCGTAAGTGACTCAGATATTCTCCATTTTTATTTTTCCTTTATCTCCCCAGTCCAGCGTTTTGAATACTTCCTCTAGAGCTACTGTAAATAACTTAGGGGACATAGTATCTCCTTGTCCCACTCCCCTTTCGGCCTTAAAGGCACTCGTCTCTTCATGCAGCTGGACAGATGTTGTCGCATTTTCGTAGATATTCTTCATCAAGGTTATGTACGTTTCTTCTACTCCTTGTTCCTTTAGTGCACGTAACACCGACGAAGTTCGGACAGAGTCGAATGCTTTATCGTAGTCGATAAAGCACATACATAGAGGTAACTCATACTCGTTAGTCCGACTGATTACCTCTCTCACGACTTGGATGTGGTCCATCGTGTTATACCCTCTGCGAAATCCAGCTTGTTCTCTGGGTTGGGCAGAATCAAGATGGTTTTTGAAGGCGCATAGTAAGTATTTTGGTGAATATTTTGTAGACTGTTGGGAGTAGACTGATGGGTCTGTAGTTATTCAAGTCTTCTTTGGAACCTTTGTTGTGCCGAAGGATAATACATGCGTGGTTCCATGTTCCTGTTATCTTTTTCTTCCTCAGACACAAAGTAAAAATCTTAGCGAGAATCGTTTCCTTATGATTATCCGTTGCTTTGAATACTCCCGCTGTGATACCATCCATTCCAGATGCTTTTCCATTCTTCATACTTCTGATTGTGTGTGTCACCTCTTCCGGAATGATATCTGGGACCTCTTCGGTGGGCATGTTTCCATCATCACTTACTTCATCATTTCCTAGAGGATCCTCATACAGCTTGGTGTAAAATTCCTGTACCCGTTTCAGGATTAGTTTCCTACTATGGGTTATGGAGCCATCTTCTCGCATAACGGCCACCAGCTGTTTCTTTCCGATCGAGAGATGTTGCCTCATTTTCTGGTAGATTCTATTACTTTCTTGATAACCCCATGCTTATATTTCTTCAAATCTTACTTGATGCACTTCCTTATAGTTTTGTTCATTTCTGCAAAATGGATAATTTCTTTATAATAATTACTAATTTTAATTTTCCTTCTTTTTCCATTAGCAGTCTTGTTTTTTCTGTACATTTTTTCTCTGGCTTTGTTTTAACTGTTACGCCTATTTCTTGAGCGGTTTCCTTGTGTATCTCCATTAATTGTGAATCAACTTCTTGGTCTTCCGGCGCACTGAATCGATTTTTCAGTTGCAGCTGAAATTCTTCTTTTCGTTCTTTTAGCACTTGCGTGTTGAAAATTGACTTAGGCTTCTTCTTTATAAGCTTCTGTCCCTCCAACTTTGAGTTGAAAATTATTCTGCATCTAAGCAAGCGATGATTGCTTCCAGTTTTAAACTGGTTGAGGACGGAGCAGTCTTCAGCCAATTGATTCATACTGACTAATATGTAGACGAATTTAATTTTTGGTAATATTGGGTCCTTTACAGGTCCATTTTCTATTGGGACTATTTTTCAAGAAAGTGTTCATTATATACAGACTAGTACTTTCAGCTCGTTTACAAGTCGTTCCCCTCGTACGTTTCTATCTCCATAGCCCCATTTTCCAACCGCGCTGTCGTCTTCATTTTGCTCTAATACTATGCCGACTTTTAGATGGCTTCTTCCTTTGACGTACAGTTTTCCGACTTCTTAGTAGATATCTTCCATTTCCTCATCCGATTATGATGACGTTGGCATATAAACTTGGGCTATTTGAAGTTGATATCTTTTATTTATATAAATCACTAGTCTGGCTGCCAGCTCAGATGAACTTTCCGTTTGCACGATATTATTCTTCAATTTTTTGTGGATAATGAATCCATCTCCGCCTGTTCTTCCTGTGTCAGTTACCCTGTAATAAAAAATATGTCCACTCTTCAACTCCAATAGGCCTTCACCTTTTCTTCTCACCTCACTAAGCCCTAAAATGTCCCACTTGATCTTCTCCAGTTGTTCTTGGAGCTCTTGAAGTTTATCTTCACTGGACAAAGTCCAGCAGTTAAAGGTAGTTAGGTTGAGGTTAAAGGAATTGGGTAAGGATGAGAAAGAGTGGCAGTGGGCGTTTAACCTCCGGGGATTCTTAGCACCCTCTGCCTTCCTGCCTTGTTCCTGACCACTGCCACGGTCAGAGGCAATGCAGCCTACGGAGAATAAGGGCCGTTTTTATGGGTGTACATGCCATGGGGGGATTGTGGGCCTTAAAAAACCACGCTGGTCTAGAGCGGGTTGGTGAGTACGTCTTTCACTAAGGCCGGAGATATTGCAGAAAGACTTCACAGCACGGTTGAACCTACCGGTGTCCGTGGACACCACTGTTCTTCGCCCTTTATCCTCCGTTTACACCCTACCGCCTACTTTGAGGCAGTGAACTGAGGCAGTTCGAAGGGATATTATATATATATCCCTTCCAACTGCCTCAGTTCACTGCCTCAACGTCGGCGGAAGGGCGTAAACGGAGGCTAAAGGGCGAAGAACAGTGGTGTCCTCGGACACCGGTATGTTCAACCATGCTGTGAAGTCTTTCTGCAATATCTCCGGCCAAAGTGAAAGAGGTACTTACCAACCCGCTCTGGGCCAGCGTGATGTTTTAAGGCCCACAATCCCCCCATGACATGTACACCCATAAAAAACGGCCCTCATTCTCCGGAGGCTGGATTGCCTCTGATCGTGGCAGTGGTCAGGAACAAGGCATGAAGGCAGAGGGTGCTAAGAATCCCCGGGGTTTAAACGCCCACTGCCACTCTTTCACATCCTTACCCAATTCCTTTAACCTCAACCTAACTACCTTTAACTGCCGGACTTTGTCCAGTGAAGATAAACTTCAAGAGCTCCAAGAACAACTGGAGAAGATCAAGTGGGACATTTTAGGGCTTAGTGAGGTGAGAAGAAAAGGTGAAGGCCTATTGGAGTTGAAGAGTGGACATATTTTTTATTACAGGGTAACTGACACAGGAAGAACAGGCGGAGATGGATTCATTATCCACAAAAAATTGAAGAATAATATCGTGGAAATGGAAAGTTGATCCGAGCGGGCAGCTAGACTAGTGCTTCAAATAAATAAAAGATATCAACTTCAAATAGTCCCAGTTTATGCGCCAACCTCATCATACTCGGATGAGGAAGTGAAAGATTTCTACCAAGAAGTTGGAGAACTGCACAACAAAGGAAGCTGCCATCTAAAAGTGGTCATGGGTGATTTCAATGCCAAGGTAAGAGAACAAAAGGAAGACGACAGCCCAGTTGGAAAATGGGGCTATGGAGACAGAAATGAACGAGGGGACGGACTTGTAGACTTTGCTGAATGTTCCAGTCTATATATAATGAACACTTTCTTCAAAAAGAATCCCAATAGAAAATGGACCTGGAAAGGACCCAATGGTACCAAAAACGAAATTGACTACATACTAGTCAATAAGAAGCAATTGGCTGAAGACTGTTCCGTCCTCAACCAGTTTAAAACTGGAAGCGACCATCGCTTGGTAAGATTCAGAATAAAATTCAACTCAAAGTTAGAAAGACAGAAGCTTATAAAGAAGCCTAAGTCTATTATCAACACGCAGGTGCTGAAAGAACGAAAAGAAGAATTTCAGCTCTAACTGAAAAATCGATTAAGTGCACTGGAAGACCAAGAAGTTGAATCCCAATTTATAGAGATGCTCAAGGAAACTGCTGAAGAAATAGGAGGAACAGTTAAAACTAAGCCAGAGAAAAAATTTACAGAAAAAACAAGACTGCTAATGGAAAAAGAAGGAAAATTAAAATTAGTAATTATTATAATGAAATGATCCATTTTGCAGAACTAAACAAAGCTATAAGGAAGTGCATCAAGGAAGATGTGAAAAAATATAATTATGAGCTAATCGAGAAAGCCATAGAAAACAATAGAGGTACAAGAAAATGAAGCAACCTCTCTCGATCGGAAAGAGACAGCTGATGGCCTTGCTGCTAGAAGACGGCTCCATAAGCCATAGTAGGAAACTGATCCTGAAACGGGTACAGGAATTTTACACCAAGCTGTATGAGGATCCTCTAGAAAATGATGAAGTAAATGATGATGGAAACATGTCCACCGAAGAGGTCCCAGATATCCTTCCGGAAGAGGTGAGACACGCAATCAGAAGTATGAAGAATGGAAAAGCATCTGGAATGGATGGTATCACAGCGGAAGTATTGAAATCAATGGGTAATCATACGGAAACAATTCTCGCTAAGATTTTTAATTCCTGTCTGAGGAAGAAAAAGATACCAGAAACATGGAACCACGCATGTATTATCCTTCTGCACAACATAGGTTCCAAAGAAGACTTGAATAACTACAGACCGATCAGCCTACGCCCAACAGTCTACAAAATATTCACCAAAATACTCACTATGCGCCTTCAAAACCATCTTGATTCTGCCCAACCCAGAGAGCAAGCTGGATTTCTCAGTGGGTATAGCACGATGGACCACATCTAAGTCGTGAGAGAGGTAATCAGTCGGACTAACTAGTATGAGTTACCTCTATGTATGTGCTTTATCGACTACGATAAAGCATTCGACTCTGTCCGAACTTCGTCGGTGTTACGTGCACTAAAGGAACAAGGAGTAGAAGAAACGTACATAACCTTGATGAAGAATATCTACGAAAATGCGACAATATCTGTACAGCTGCATGAAGAGACGAGTGCCTTTAAGGCCGAAAAGGGAGTGGGACAAGGAGATACTATGTCCCCTAAGTTATTTACAGTAGCTCTAGAGGAAGTATTCAAAACCCTGGACTGGGAAGATAAAGGAAAAATATAAATGGAGAACATCTGAGTCACTTACGCTTTTCAGATGATATCATACTGTTCGCAGGAAGCCCAGAAAAGCTCCTTAGAAGAACTGAAGAGCTTGAACAAGCAAGCCGAGAAGCTGGACTTAAGATGAATCTTAATAAAACAACTCCTTAACAAATTCTGAGAAAATACATATCAACGGAGCAGAACTTGGAGAAGTAACTTAGTTACTTAGGTCAACTCATCACTACTGATGGTTCGCTTCTTGGAGAAATCAACCGGAGAGTGAAGATGGTATGGAGTGCTTTTGGCAAGAATGCGAACATCTTTAAATCAAATATTCCAGTCTGCCTAAAAAGGAGACTGTATGACCAATGTGTTCTGCTTGTTCTGACATATGGTTGTGAAACATGGAGCATGAATGCCAGGATGATACAGCGCCTGCAAACAACACAGAGGGGCATGGAGAGATGCATGTTAGGGATCACCCGAAGAGACCGCAAGAGGAACGACTGGGTAAGAAAGAAGCCGGGAGTCTGTGACGTGATTAGAAGAGTGTAGGTGTTAAAATGGCAGTGGGCGGGCCACATTGCTAGAAGAAATGACCAGCGTTGGACGTCCAGTGTCATCGAATGGATCCCAAGAAACATCAAGAGACCAAAAAGAAGACCGAAAGACAGGTGGGACAGAGAGCTTGTTAAGTTCTTGAGGCAAACTTGGAGGAGGGAGGCAGTTGACAGGGAAAACTGGAAGAGTCTGGGGGAGGCCTTCGTCCGTCAGTGGACTGAAAAAGGCTGATGATGATGATGATATATATATATATATATATATATATATATATATATATATATATATATATATATATATTTAGGGCAACTAGGTGTTGTGTCTCTCTTCTGCTGACGAAGGGATCATCCCGAAAGCTCTAACCTCTACAAATGTGTCTCTCCAACACCCCAGCGTCTCTACTTCCGGTAAGTGTTCACTGGGTTTCCTTCAACACCTATTTGCCCTAAGTATCCTTACTTACCTTTCCTCTTCCTTAATATATATATATATATATATATATATATATATATATTATGATTTGCATTTTAAAATTGCGTTTATTCATCGTACGAAAGTGTAAGTTGAACTGATAAACGCCTTAAAGAATACAGATTCATTTTCTTACTGTTGCTTTTCAAATTCGCGTCCAATATGTATATAAATTAGTTGTGAAATCGAAAATTTCATTTATCAAGGTGACAATTTGTCGTTTAGATGGAACTGTGATATTGTTAAAAAGGATTGGAATTGAGACATTGTCTTGAAATTCCTCTTGTCGTCGCTCCTGGCGCTGCATGTCCTACCGCAGTGAAATTTGTTATCGAATTCTCGGTGGCTAATCAGAACCTCCGTAAATTTAATATGTAATAATAAGATATAAAGTTTTGTTTTACTTTTTCATATGCTTGACACCCGAGAACGGCTACTATAGAGCCACCAAATTTAAATGAAAGAAGTTTATACTTCGAGCCACGTTTTCGTCAAGGTTTGGCGAACCGGGTTCAGTCAGTGCTGCCAATTAGGGGATTAATATTTTTCCAAAATCTTTATGCATCCTCAAACTATATGACCTAGAACAACCAAATTTGGCACGGTTTTTACTTACATATTATCATAGTCAATGGTCTACGTTCGGTCAACCGGGATTAGTCAGTGCTGCAATATAGGGGATTGAAATTTTCCCATAAGAAAACATGTAAAAATCGATTGTTAGACAGGCAAGATATGCCAATTTTAATTCCTTAAAATAAATATACGAACTCGAGATAAATACACGAATTAATATGAAGGAATTGACTTCATATTTTAGAAAGATAGAATTCGCTTCAAAGTCGATTTTGCGTAAAATGTAGTATTTAATCAAGAAAAAAGATATTTTTATAGGTTTGTAACTATGGAAAATGCTAAATACCATAGCAATCCGAGCAACGCCGGGCAATTTTGTTAGTAAGCTATAAACTTTTCGACAAGAAGTGTGTATTTTTCCCACTCTGTAGCTTCCGATAATTAACTATTTACTCTGATAAATATTTTAAGAGCAAATTTTGTCCAAATCCTTCAACGACATACATTTTAATAAAATTATGTGAATAAGAAGGCCAATGAAATTCTTAATCGAGTGAGTGGATTTGTCTCTCTTTTGCAAAAGAAATTAACATAGATTAAAATAATAAAGTTTCTTATGTAGAAAAGCCCCGCCAGAATCCTAGCGCCAGTTGTGGTCACAAGACGAACTATTGTAAACAGTCGCTTGGTATGGAGATCGAGTAATGACTGGAACCATACCTCCCTCCCCGTCCTGGAGATACGGTGCCCAACGCAGAGCAAACGTGATACGAGTTGATAGTAGGACGACAGTCGGGAGGTATAGAGATCGAGTCGTAACACTGCAGAAAGATATCCTTACTATAGAGTTCTAATTCGGACCAATAGGGGAGCCACAAGCACGTCACATATTCTAAACTTTAGCCATTGGATGAAGTTTCGAATAGCTGACGTACCTTTTACCTTCACTGGAGTTACTAAGTAAATGTTTATATTTATCTAGTAACCACGAATATTGGCCAGCCCTCGGCTGGCTTTGTCTTTAGATTATAGACCCTTCTACATCGGGTGTAGCCAGCCTCTCTAGAACAAAGGAATAGTTCTCATTCTAACCGATAGGTCGTCGCCACGAGTCTGGCGGGGCTTTTCTACATAAAAACCAGAAAGTAAATACTAATAATAAGGCTGGTAACTTTTGCAGCACCACTCTCCTCAATCTTAGTTATAATAGGGTTGCATCTGATTAGCTAGAGGTTGGTTTCTCATTAGCTAAGTCAGTCAAATATCGACTTGGTTAAATTTCTAAAAAAATCGTCACCAATACAATTTTTTATTTTATGTGATCGATTAACATAGTATAAACAACTTCATGAATTCAAAAACATATTCAACCTGAATGCCAAAGGTGTACATATATGTATATATAAAATCACATCAACTTTACCTTTATAATCACATCAACTTTACCTTGTGGAGAGAAACTTAAATATAAGCAACAATTCGCACCATATAGCCAAACCTTATTTCGTTACCACTAAATAACTAAATCAATCTAGTTTACATATTAGGTTGTGCAAATAACTTTTAGGTAAAATGTGCATAGGTGCCATGTGATAGACAAGAAAACAAAAGAAAAACAAGTAGGAAACGCATCTAACTATAGTATAGTGCTTGTAAAACAAAAGCGAACAATAATATTACGTTACATTAAGAATAAAGGGGTGATTATTCATGCTAAAAATTGGGTGGTGCTCAGAGAACAACACATGCAGCGTTTAACACTAGTTCCTATAACGAAGATGGGAGGAGGGATATAGGTGGAAGAGGAGGAGGGGTGGGGATTAGGATGAGGCTCGGTAATGAGAGGGGAGGGGGAGTAATCGAACGAAGGAAGACCGGCGGAATCCCTCAAGGGCCACGTCTAATTGGTGGAGCCATTCTCAACCGTCAAACGCCACCCGCTTTACTTAATAGATATTACGTATATGCGGTCGATGTTCCGATGCGCAACTTCATATAAAAAACTTTCTTTCTTTGTATAATAATCGCAAAAACATTTTTGACACACGACACAAATTTAATAGTGCCTCTTTCGACACAACGAAGGACTTCTATTCATTCTTTAATCTATAGTCCGACCCATCGAAAAGAAAATACTGCCCGAAATTTTTCTTGGCCGTTATATGACTTAAATTACGTCGAGTATATGTACGTTTATTTGTGTGAAAAATTGCAAGAGGGTACGAGAGAGTGTGTTTGTGTACGAGAGAGAGAGGTTGATTTGTCTATATTCGGGACGAGATTGCAGCTAAGAAGTCTTACCTTCCACATAACAGCAAGTGTGTGTGTGTGTGTGTGAAAGAGGTTTTAGCGGAATTAAGGTAATTTTGCTATTTAGACGTGCGAATCTGTTTCACGCTTACAATGGAGAGTTCAAATATACTAGTTGATGGAAAATAAATCCAATGCCAAATCTTCATGCTGGAGCGTGATTTATCGTCGACTTTGGCGTTAACTCTTTGCGGCATACTTTGTAGACGTAGTGGGCGTTATGAGTCTTCGTAATGCTTTCAATCCCTACCATCGAACAACCCCGTTGGCACCATCTTGAAAAACTCCGATTCTCGAGGAAAACGAGACGGAATAAGGAGATAGATCCAAATTCGCCGGCCGATGGGATCTCCGTTAATCCCTGTACACGCAAGGACATCAATGGCTCCTGAAATGGCTCAATCCATGGCGGCCATGAAATTTCTTCGTGTGTACACGCGTATTGCCTTCCATCTGGTGGCATGCCATCGGATTGCGAGCAAGGAATAGGTCATGTGCTAATTCCGCCATTTTTATTGTGCCATCTGTGCCTTTAACGTACTAGCTGCTTCAGACCTTTCGTTTTTTCATAGTGTTTTCACATTTTATTTGTAGTTATTATTACTAACAGTTAATAATAGTTGTCTTTCCTTAATATTAAATTAATTTTTAGTAGATTTCTTAGATTTTCTCTTAGTATTTGTTGTTTTTTAAATTTTATTTATACGACTCACATTTATTTTCATTTCATTCATTTTTACCATTCTCATTTGTGTTATTAATTCGTAATTAATATTTATATTTATTAATACATACTTTAACGTATTTTTCGTAGCTGTAGTTTTTATTTGGCCTCTGCTTTACTATATATTCCTGAGAATTGTGTTTGTGAAGTTGTTTAGTTGTTTATATTGTTATTAGTCTGATGGTATCAGCTTTGGTATTATATTTTGTTTTTCCTTGTGTTGTTTTACCCTATTGTTATTATCTTTTGTTGTTGTTTGGTTTTTATGAACCGTACACAAAATGGAGTGGAGTAGATTGGCTGTGGAGACACTTATCGATGGCTGGAGTAATGAACTGTGCTTGTTTTCATTAAAACACACTCATTATTATAATAAAAACGCCCGAAAGGAGGTATTGAATCGTATAGTTCGCCGAGTGAGTGAGTACAGAAGCCCCACTTCAGAGCAGGAATTGCAAGCCAAGATGAATAGTCTTAGGACGACATTCGTCAATGAATTACATGAATTGCCAAATCTAAAAAGAGTGGGGCAGGCACCGATAATGTTTATAAACCAAGCATTTGGTATTATTATCTTTGTGGATCATGTTCAACACAGAAAGGGAGTAACGAATTTAACAGAAATTGAAGAAGTGACGGCAGTGGATATGGTAAGTAACTTGAACGCAGCATTTTCCCTTTGAGCCTCTGTGATAACTTATCAAATTGAACGAAGACAATCTCGATAACAATGCTTTCAGTGAGATTTGAATCCATGATATTTGGGTTAAAAGCCTACACAGTTTACCACTCTAACCCCACCCAAATGAATTGTACTTGCATGGCCTTTGCTATAGACACTAACTTGATTGTTGATATGTTCTTTCTTAAATTGAGAAGTAGAATTTATCTGGTGAAAATAATCACATTTAAAGGAAGGAAACAGTCAACCACTTCCAATAGTTGGCATGGCAGAAGTGATGGAGGACAGATTCACCTCATATTATGCATTAGATCTAAATCTACCTGGACCGTCTAATGTGGAAAGTGAGAATGGACCAAAAAGGAGAAATAAGAAAAGCAGTAGTGCCCCAGAGCACCTTCTCCTAGTCAAGGCTACAAGTTTTCTGGAGACAGTGAAGAAGGAAACGAAGGAGAAGAAGGAAGGGTGGTGTAATGTGGATGTTTTTGGTGACTATGTGGCATAAAAGGTAAAGGAGTTGAGTAACAAAGTACTGTGATATTGATCGTTAATTTAATGTATTATAGCAATGTTATGTATAAATGTTGTAAATAAATAATTAGTGTTACCCTATGAAAGTGTATCATTTATCTTGTCAATAATTACCGGGTCAATTACTGGTGAAGGCACCTTGGAAGGCAGGTATTACAAAGATGACATCTGCAGTTCTCTTTGTTGTTATACAAGTATGAACTGAATGAATGTGAATCAAGTATGAACTGCTGAATGTGAAAGGCATGCATTCATTGCTTCAATCCTAATTATATTGGATTTTTGCAAAGTTTTCATGTTGTAGCCCAGTATTTATGTTTTCAACATATGCTTATTAGCAGTCTTAATTATGTATATATTTGTACATTGTAAGGTTATGATTCAATGAGGTATGTGAGGGAATTGGAGTTAAGACCTATCACTTGGGCTTCACTGTCAATGGCAAAAATAAATGTACTCTAATTCTCTTTGGAATTACACTTTAGACATGCTCTGTTAAGAAAGTTTGGAGTAAATTAATTAGCCAAACAGTCCAAACAACTAGAAAGAATATTCACTAGACGATTTTATTAACATTGAAACCACCCGTCTACTTCCTATCCATTTTATGTTGCAATAATTAAGTTTGAGAAATAATTCAAGTTAGTACATAGACATTAACAGACTGAGGCACTGCAGAAATTTAGGTGATATAGTAATCAGTTGGTATTTTGGCAGCATGCACATTACTACTTTTTACGTCTGTCATATTGTTGGGATTTGCAAATCTTTGTGGACAAAGTGAAGCAGTCATGTGAGTATGACTACTTACAATCAGTGGCAATTGCCCTCCATTTATAAAATCAAAATACACCTTTCCTCCTCCTCCCTTCCATGTTTACCTCTGCACTCATTCTGCCCACCGAATATCTTATGAAATTACCTCATCATCTATCTTTCTCCCAGCCTTATACAAACATATACGATAAACACAAACATGTATATGCTTGGTTTTGCTATCAATGTGGAGCAACTACTCACCAGATGATGGCATTAATTGGGCTGAAACAATTTGTGTACTTTTATAAAAAAAAATACTATTAAGTGGTCCTTGATATTAGGAATTACTATAAAGTCGTACTAATCTTATTACTGCAATATAATTGCACATAGTTATGGTTGAAACATTGATTTTTATTATGAATGAAACACAAGCTGTCAGAAAACTTCTATATGATTCGGGATCCTCCATTTTCAAATCCTCATTGAGAAGACTATGGACATCTCATCCTCCTTAATCTCACCTCTGTATCCACGGTCATGTCCACAATCTCCTATTTCGAAACCTATTTAATCTCCGCACTTTTTTTTGCCACTTTTAGGGCTATTATTGCACTAACAATAGCTAACGCGTTCCCCTGATCAGACTCCATTTTGCTGCCTTCGCTGCTCAACTATTGCCTCGCGTGCACAAAACGCAACATAGATGGCGACCACCAGATGTCACAATCTAGAATAGCGCAATTTATTGTGCAGTTTCCGGCGCAATAGCTGGCCTCGTGTGTACAGGGCTTTAGGGAGGGGGGAGGGCGAGGTCGTGCGATGTTCACGTTTCCACTCACTCGTAGAACGGTCACTGCGTCTAGAAGAGGAACAGCATCAAGCGTGTGCAAGGGATGGGTGCGGTGCACGGAAAAATAGACATAGAGGTGGTGCACGTACAGATACACAGATTGAAAAAGAGAATGGTGCCTCGGTGCATAAAGAGTCGGAGCGGTGCAGAGGGGTGGTGGCGCGTGTAGTGGTGCGATGGGTCGAGAGGCAAATGGCGAAATCGGTACACACCCTGGCCTGGGCGGAGTCTCCACTCACCCTGTATCCGCCCAAGTTGTTGACGACGCAAGTGAATGTGGCGTCCCGGCCCTGGGCTATCGTCACGTTCTCCAGCGGGTAGATGAAGTCGGGCTCATAGCCGAGAGCTGGGACGGCGTCCAAGTAGCCACGGGAACAGCATTCGGCAACGGCGGCAGAATGGCACCGGCGGGCGAAAGAAAAGAAGAACGGGGATATGGTTTGTTAATTCGCCCAATGACTACAATGAAAATTTGGCACTTGGTTGACGAGAATGAATTTTCAGAGAATTATCGAAGAATCCGTTCGTCAATAATTGATTAATCGGTGTTCAATGTGAACGTAAGCGTATGTTCTGCTTTTCCTGTCACTCATTATTTGCAGTAGCCCATCGCATCCACGGTAAAATTTTGGTAGGAGAAAGGAACCAGCGGGCCACATAAATTTTGCATTTACTTAAATTCAACTATGATTTTTACCTTTTTCTCCATTCATTATTGAAATGATTCAAAATTTGAAAAATAGACAAAGACGTAACTAAAACCAACCACTTTTATAAATTTAAAATATTTTTCTGACTTAAGCGGAAATCCCTATTCCGCAACATCACTGTTTTCCTACAAATCCGAAATTTCCGTACCGTGTTATTGTAACAAACGTTGAACATGCAGAAATTCAAGAAATGATGATAAATAAACACATTGTAAACCTGGAAGAGAAAATAATTTTTGCCTAATAGAAAAGTCTAGCAAAATTTTGTATCGACTTAAAAAAAGGCGTACATAAAACAATTTGAATTCCAAAGGAATTCTCAGGAGAAGGTTAACGATCATATACAAGGTACCAGGCCGGAAAATTCCTATAAGTCTGCACTTTTTCTTTAGTTTTATAAGTCTAATGTGTTGTAAGAGTATATTTTTATTGCTATCAACACTATTTATTTGCCTGCTTACAGATTATTCACATTTTATTTTCGAATAAATATATACATTTATTCCTTTCATGGTATTGTTTAGTCGTATGATCCAGGTAATAAACCACGTTTTTACCAGTTGTTCTTTCATTGTTGAAATACAAACAGTCCTCAAATGAGGACGCTGGGAGTTGGTGAGTTCTCTTTGCCTGGGAGTTATTAAGAAAGGATAACTCTCGTTAACTTAGAATATGGTGATTTATTTTACATATACATTATCATAAAATATTGAGATGCATAAAACATGGATACAATTACTTCAGGATGTATTATTTTCCTGAAATTTTCAAATATTTCCACTTAAAATTCAGAGTGAAATTTTGGAAAACATGTAATGCACAGGGTTACATCGCATTTGGAACAATATATTCGTGGTTTTCCTTTGCAATTTTTTAGCTGGCTACGTCCTTAATTGCTCCTCTTTACTATCATATGAGATCTTTCATCGTATCTGATATCTATGGCCACAGTACGTCGAGAGGTTGATGGCAAAGACACGGGCTGCCCTCGTTTCAAATATGCGACAGCCATCTGTCTTCGAAAGTGCTTGATTGTAATTGAATTACTGCAATGCACCATTTTGTGTAAAAGGAAACCATTTACAACTGGCATGCCAACCATACACGTGAATAAGGACCAGTACCATTTTTTACCTCTTATAGCAATCCTATGTTTTGCTAACAGCCAATCGTGTTGATCCACGCCTCCCATAATTCTATTATAGGTGTAAATGGCTGCAAGCTGTTAAATGACAACCTTTGCCTTTTTTTCGCGGCTCCAGTGTTGTACATTCACTGAAGGTTCTACCTTATCAAAATTTGTTGCTAGTGTCACCGATTTTTATCATACAATCTAATCATTAGTATTTCGTACTTTCTATCAAATCGATAGTCATAAAATCCTCTTCCTTTTTTCTCCAGTTCTTTAGGTGTTGTTATAGTACATTTCTCAGTTCTGCTGTCCTTAATTGTTCCACTGACTCGAAAACCTAATTCTCGTAGATTTCTCAACAAATCATAGCTCGTGAAGAAATTTTAAAAAAATACAAAATTACTCTGCGGATGAGGTACAACTGAAAGCATATTCAAAACAACTCGAGATCCCAGACGTATGCTGGACTGATTCGGAGGAAATTCTTTGTGGCAATACAATGAACTAATATAACAATATCCATTCTCCCCACACATTGTCCATGACTTATATTCGAACCTTATTTGTTTGGATTTATTGAACTGTTTCATTATATGGCGACCATAATACCGGACAATCATTTGGTCAACTGGCAAGTGCTTATGAAATATTCTCTATTTCTGAAAGTTTTTGGTCACCATATCCATTAGTGGTCTTATTTTGAAAGCCATATCATTTTTATTTTGGCAAGCTTTGCTGTTGTCTTGGAAATGTATGAGTGCTTTTAATTCTAAATAATTTTTTCTACTCAAGGCATTTTTTACTATTCGGATACCCAAATCTTCCTCCTCTGACCAAAAATCCTTCTCACTTGCCAAGGTATGATAGCCGGAAAATATTAGGAACCCTATACAAACTTTTATATCATTCACGGAAACACTGAAATGTTGTCTGTTTTTGAATTCGGTTGCATAGCGTGTTGCTTCTTTTGCAATAAGTTCATACACATTCTCTGTAAATAATTCATCAAATGTTTCTGAAGCACTATTTTCCTAAATATCTTCATTAAAAAAACATTCCTGAGGTTTTGTCCTCAAATATTTGATTTTTATACACCGGACTGACCTTGGTTCATTCTACATCTTCCTTGCGAGACCCTTTTGATAAGGGCAACTCACTTTCTTGGAAGTCCTCGTTCGGCACTTGTGCTTCAATCGTTCCCGCAATATCCTGTACAGCAGCAATTTTAAGTTTATCGTCGTCAAAGCATTCTTCGTTCGTCAGTTCGGCCACTTCCGGGGGTAAAGCTATAATGTCCGCTTCAATCTCATAAGAAAATAAATATTCATATACTTCCTGGGGCGTCTTACATTCTCGTTCATCCATTTTAGTTGTGGGTAAAAAAATACGAGAAAAAGACGGAATATAACACCTTTACGAACTATCTTAGCAATAAGTATTCTCTAACGCCCAGCGTCTTCAACTGAGGACATCAATTTCTATACGTATTATCATAAAGAATAAATTAAATTAAATTAACAAATTGTACGTTACTATAAACGCATATGTATGTGTGTGTGTGTGTGTGTGTGTATACACAGGTGTTTCAAAAGGTAAGGTCAACCGGCGAGGAGGCGATAGAGGACGTCAATTTGAGCAGAAAACTTAAATAAAGTTTTCCTCAATTCACTACTTTTGATACTTTTTCACTACAAATGATTAGATTAGAATCTGTAAATAAAAGTTTCCTTTATTTGTTTCGTTTTGTTAGATACAGCGCTTTAAACATTTCAGCAAGAATCTTAATAATAAAATCTCACATGGGATGGGGCATTCAGTGCTCATTTTTGGAGCAAATGCTCGAAATGTCGTCCTCCCTCACGCAAGCATGCCTCAGCAGGGAATCTAATAGAGATTTACACAACCTCCAACAACATCGGCTGGCCTCTAATTTCTTCTGTAGCGGCATGAATTCATTGAAGGAGATCATCCCTGTTTGCAACCACCTTGGCGTACACCTTTTTTTCCGGGCAGCCCCATAAAAAGAAATCCATCGGAGTTAAATCGGGAGGCCAAGATACAGCATCACCTATCCCGATCCATCGTCTTGAATAGTGTTGATGCAACCACTGATGTACTGGGCGTGTGAAATGCGCCAGTGCACCATCCAGTTGATACCACGTGCTGACGAATATTTAGAGGTATGTACATCCTCCAGTAATGTATGCAGTGTCGCTGTAACTCGGAAACGGTAGTGAATTGAGAAAAACTTTATTTAAGTTTTCTGCTCAAATCAACGTCCTCTACCGCCTCCTCGCCGGTTGACCTTACCTTTTGAAACACCCTGTATAATACTTGTATCAATTTGTATATACAATAATGATGTTTTAACGGAGAAATATCGAAGATGCCCTCCTAAAACGCGGTTACCCACCGGGCCTGATCCGTGACCAGATCCGGAGGGTAATCACACCGGTAACCACAAAACACCACCCTCACACTCCTCCTATTCCCGATCTTACCCCTTCTCTTACCCTTACCACCCTCTTCCACCCCGGGATTCACGAGGTCCTCAAGGAAATCCTTCACGCTGCCCACCCAATTCTTACTTCCACCTCCCACCAATCCCCCTTTACTAATTCCCCCATTCTTTCCGTCCGCCGGCCTCTCAATTTGGGAAATATCCCGTGGAAGAAAGAACTACCCAACACCCAACCCACCATCCGCTGCAGGATCTTAACCCTGCTGCAAACCCCGATGTCTCACATGCCCCATCCATCCACCCTCATTTTTATTCACCAGCCCCTCCTCCAACATCACCTACCCCATCCCCTCCAGAGGTATTTGCACCACGAGGAACGTCATTTACCTACAAACCTGCACCCTCTGTCCTGCTTTTTATGTTGGCTTCACCAGAACTAAGGGCCACCGGAACAGCGTAAATACTATCCGTCCCCTTCCGGTGGCTTCTCACGCTAATTCACACAAGGCAACCTTTAATAATTGCTTTAATGTTAGGATTATCCGCGCCCTACCGGACGACACCTCCGCCCCCATACTTCGACAGTGGGAGTTAGCCTACATCTTTCTCCTTTATTCTTTCTCCACCCCGGGTCTTAATCTCCGTTAACCCTATTTGCCGTCCCTCCTGCCCGCCGAATTCGCTGAAGACGTACATCTACATTTACATTTACATCAATACCCTGCAAGCCGCTAGAAGCGTTTGGCAGGGGGTGTCAGAACACCAAGTGAAATCTAACTAATTCCTCCGTTGGACTGTCTTATAGCGTATGGGAAAAAGGATCTGTAGTATTTCTCTCTTCTAGCGATTATTTCGACATATTTTCTCCTGTACTCTGATCTAACATTACGTTCACTAACACCGATGGGGACGACTATGCCGCGTACGTCTTCAACGAATTCGAAGCTTTCGAATATTTCAAATAGTTTCCTTTTGTAAACAATTCTTCTACTCTTCAACGTCTGCCATTTCAGATCCCTCAATATCTCTGATACACTCGCATCATACCGATATTCTCCTTTTACGAATCTAGCCGCTCTACGCTGAACCATTTCGAGCTCCCTACTTAGGCACTCCTCGAAAGGGTCCCAGACGGCGCAACAGCATTCCACGATGGGTCGTATTAGGGGAAAGTATGCAATTTACTTCACGTTCGAGGGGCATCCCCGCAGGTCTCTAGAGGAAAGCCTTTGAACTCTGTTTGGCGATGCTATAACGGTTATGATATGCTCTCTACTAGACAAATTGCTACTGAGAATTACTCCTAGGTATTTGTAGCTATTGACGTATTTTAGCTTTAATTCAGATATTTGGTACGAGTAACGGTTGAAATTCGTGGAGCGCGTGAAGTTCATTGCGGCGCATTTCTCTACATCTACATCTACATCTACATCTACATGATACCCTGCAAATCACCAGACTGGTGGGTGGCAGGGGGTGCAGCACACCGAAACCTACCTAATAACGTCCCTCGTGGGAATCACTCTCCTGTTATGATCCCGTATGGTCCTTGGGAAAAACGAGCTCTGATATCGCTCGGTCCTACAGTCGATCTCTCGTATTTTATTCTCGTGATCGTGCCTGCCCATGTACGTAGGTGCCTCTAATATTCCTGAGACCTCCTCTAAGAGAACTTCCGACCTAAATTTCTCCAGAAGCCTTAACCTAGCGCTAATTCTGCGATCCTCTAGCGATATCCAATTCAACTCCTTCAAGAGTGATGTGACGCTTAGTTTTTGCTCATATTTTTGCTTTACGAATCTGGCTGCTCTGCGTTGGATTCTTTCTAACTCAAGTATTTGTCCCTTTTCGTACGGATCCCATATGCTGGAAGCGTATTCGACCTGAGATCTGACCAATGATAAATAACACGTTTCTCGTACCTGTTCTGTGCTACTTCTTACTATTCTGCCTACGAAGCCCAATTTCTTAGTAGCTGCGCCTACGATCCTTCGAATATGCATATTCCACGATAGATCACGACAAATGGTGACTCCTAAATATTTAACGTACTCTGCAGATTGGATATTCAATCTATCAATTCTGTACTCCGAGTCTAATTCATTGTTCTTACTCTTCCAGAAACTCAATAGGGAACATTTGCTGTGATTAACTTCGATTTTCCAATCTTGACACCATGCTGAAAGGGCGTTTAAATCTTCCTGGAGCGATTTTTGGTCATCCTGACTCTTTATCTCCTTATATAAAACGGTGTCATCTGCGAAAAGTCTTATTTTGCAGCGAACTACCGAGCAGATATCGTTTATATATATCAGGAATAGTAGTGGGCCTATGACACTTCCCTGTGGAACACCTGATGCGACTTTTACCGGGTATGAAGATTTCCCATCAATAACTACTATCTGTTTTCTGTCTGAGAGGAAGTCTTTTACCCAACTCACGATATTAGGGTTTATGCCGTACTTTCCTAGTTTTCCTATTAATTTATTATGGGGTACTTTGTCAAACGCTTTTTTAAAATCAATGAAAATGGCATCAACCTGAGTGTTTTTCTCTCCGCATTGTAACAATTCGTTTACGAACAGGGCGAGCTGCGTTTCGCATGACCTACCTTTCCGAAACCCGTGTTGGTTTTTGCTTAGTGAAGAACGACCGTCTAAATAACGCAGAACAGAGCTAACAATTATATGTTCTAGAATCTTACACGATAATGCCGTCAAGGAAATCGGTCTATAATTTTCGGGGTTCTCTTTATCACCGCCTTTGTGGATGGGCGTTACGTATGCTAGCTTCCAGTCTTTTGGAACGGTACCATGTGCAACGGATTTTTCGAATATTATTTTCAAGTAAGGTGCGATTACCGAGGCTAGCTCTTTCAACACACGCGCGGGTATGCCCTCCGGCCCGGGAGACTTATTTAGCTTAATAGACTCTAGCTGGTGCGCGATACCTGTTTCCGAGAATATCATATCTTCCATCGAATTTCCCTCATCATTCAAAGCTGGTTCCTCAAATTCGTTGCTCACTGAAGTAAACGCTTTCTGAAAGTGTTCATTTAACAAGTTCGCTTTTTCCGCGCTGTCATGTACTACATCACCTGCCTCCGTTCTCAAAGACGCTATGGTGGGGCCTCTACCATGAACCTCTCTAACGTACGACCAAAATGCTTTCGGATTTTCTTTCAAATTACTATGCAGAACTTTCTTTTTGTAATCATTAAATGCTTCTCGCATTGTTACTCTAGCTCTTGACCGCGCCTCTCTGTATTGTTGCCGTATCATTGACCTCTGTTCCTCTGTGACTTTTGAAGAATTACTATTTAAGCGAGCGTGAAGTTTTCTTTGCCGTCTAAGAGCGCATCTAACTTTCTGGTTGTACCATCTTGGTTCCGCACCATCACGTTTAAGTTTATGTGGAATAAATTTATCCGTACCCTCTCGCATCATATCCCTGAACACGCACCATAATTCCTCTGTACTAGCGTCGATAGATGCCCCGCAGAAATAAGGGAATTGTGTCTGTAAAAAAGACCTAAATTTCGAGAAATCGCCTTTGGCGTACATATATACGCGTCTTCTAGCCTTAACCTGTTTCTCCACTTTTAGCTTAAATTCTACGTACACAGCATTATGATCGCTTATTCCTTCCTCTATGGAAAGCTTGTTCATACGCTCGGGGTAATTCGTTACGAGTAAATCTAATATATTGTTCGATCTCGTGGGACATCTTACTAGCTGACACAACGAGTGTTTAACGAAGGTTTCTATAAGTGCTTCGCATGATTCACGCTCTCTACCACCGGGATCAAAGCAATTATGATTCCAGTCTACTGAAGGTAAGTTGAAATCTCCTCCTATTATAATAGCCCTCTCTTTATTTTTCGATATTAGCGTTGCTACTTGTTTCTCGAGATTATGAATAATTTCTAAACTTGCATTGGGAGGCCTATAAAATGCGCATATATTTGCTATAGTGTAATCGCTTCCTCTAACTCCACACCAAACACTTTCTATTTCGGTGTCATTAATCGGTAGTGGAAAACTTTCGTATGCCTTGCTGACTGCTATAAATACTCCACCTCCCGTCCGGATACTACGATCCTTTCTAAAAATTCTATAGTCTTGAGGGAATACCTCCTGACTTGCAATCTCGTCAGTGAGCCAACTCTCTGTACCGATCACGACATCGGCTTCTAGACTACGAATAATATGCTCAAAATCGGCAATTTTCTTACGGATGCTGCGGCAGTTCAATACGACGACATTTAATTTCTCACTATCGCTTCTCAGATAAACCTCAGCCTTACCATTCGTAATCGTTCTAGGAATACATCTACATGCGTTCTTCATACTATTATTCCGCCAATTGGTTGATATAGCATTTTCTTTCTGATCGCGTTTTATTTCACCATTTTTATCGAAATCCCAAACGTTAACACTATTGACATCACGGATGTCAGCGCCTTCATCGCTCGGTAACTCTAATTTATTTGCGGTATCGGCCGGATTTCTCGTAATATTGTTTTCTATTACCCTCTTAATTACACCTATTCCCCTAAGACGCCTACACTGTACCCTGCTCTCTAGCCTAAAAAAGCCCTACTATGCTCAAGGATCCTACGCGCTACACCCTGGGATGCCTCCGGCGTGTAATGAACCCCCGAGCCATTTAGGGGTGCCCCACACGATCCAAGAATCGGACGAAGGTCAACGAAATCCACCCCCATGTCCCTACAGAAAGACCATAACCTTCGGTTTAGCCCCTCCACCCTACTCCAAACCTCAGAGCCACAGTCAATCCGCGGGACAATGCTGCAGATGGTTAAACGCACATTAACCCCAGACTCCTCTCGGACACGACCGACCTCGGAGTTTAAGTCCCTAAAGGAACTCAAAATCTCCTCGGAGCCGCGCTTCGAGGCGTCATTGGTGCCAACATGCGCCACCACCCGCAGACTAGAGCAGCCCGTGCCAACGACCTCTTCCCGAACCACCTTCGTCACCTGGGGCACCGTACCTCCTGGTATACACCTGGAGAACACCCGCTCCACCACTCCCTCCCGGCGGGCCCTTGATAGCAAAGGCGCCATCACACGCCGGACATTAGAGCTACCTATCACTAACAACCCTCCCTTCGCAACCCGACTCCTCTTAGGTGGGATAGGTACGGTCACAGAGTTCGTTGAGCTATCCTCCGACAGCACCGCAAACCTGTTGCTAACAGGGGTAGGTTCACATACCACCTGCTTCCGCAGCACCACCCCACGACTACCACGTGTAGCCACCCTCCACTCATCGGGCTTTATGGAGGGAGTCGTCCCTACCCGTGGAGAGACCACGCAAGACTCCTCGATCACCCAGCCGGCGTTAGCACTTGGGCGAACCCGAGCCGCCATCCCGGCGCGGAGGGATCTCGAGGAGCGCCTCACGCGTCCCACCCGGACACAAGACTCCTCGCAACCTTCCACCCTAGAGCGGAGCTCCGCAACTAACTTCTCAAGTTCCGCGACCCGGGCCCGCAAGGACTCGCAATCAGCAGCACTCTTGAAGAGAGAAACAGAGGGCCTAAGGGGAGTCATCCTATCTTTCCCAAGTACGGGTTTCTATAAGCTCTTAAATAACGTATCTAATAGACTAGTCTAACGCTTAATATACGCGGGGAAGTTATTCCTGGAGTGCTCGAGTGAAGGGATCAAGGGTCAAGCGCAGGTAGAAAGTGAAAGTTAGTCACAACGCAAACAACGTTAGTTCGCACACAAGATGGTTAGTACACAATCAACGTGAAAATTTGTAAACTATGAGTTACGGAAAAAAAATACTGAAAAATACAATTACTATTTAAATAAACGGACTTATAAAAAAACAAAAACTGGGTGCTGGAAAAAGAACGATACTACGGTATTCAACAATGAAATATTAAGTTAACACAAAAACGATGACAAGGATTACTCAAATACTACAAACAACGTTAGAAGTTAATAAAACAGAGGTTAGCACACAAACACCTTACAATTCTAATAAAAGGAAGAAGTTACGTTTATAGAGTATGGAGTGTTAGAAAATTTACTACACTACGGTATACGACTAATAAGTATTACGATAAAAAAATGACAAGGAGGTTATTAGTTAAGATAACTACTACTATACGTAAATAAGCTATAGGAAAGGTTAACAAGCAATACAAAAGAAAAGCCAGTTCTACTCAACAATACGTCCACTTCCACTCCAATGCCACCGCTACAACGGTCGCTCGCAAGTCCGTTGGGCTCCACTGAACATTCAGGTCGAGTTGCCAATCTTTACACCATTTCGTAATAGCCTGAAGGTCCTTTTGCAAATTCCCCTGATCGTGTATTGTGTTGATTTCTCCATACACAAGTGTGTCATCCGCGAAGAGTCTAACTTTACACTTTATATTATCCGCTAAATCATTTATATATATCAAGAATAACAAAGGTCCGATTACACTTCCCTGAGGCACGCCGGAAGTCACTTTGACGACGTCTGATGCAGCTCCATCGAAAACTACTCTCTGGGTTCTATCGGAAAGAAACGAGGGGATCCAATTTACAATTTTCTCGTTAATTGAATAAGCCCTTAATTTTTGCACTATTTTCACGTGAGAAACGGTGTCGAAGGCTTTTCTAAAGTCTAAAAATACTGCATCAATTCCTATTCCTTTATCCGCTGCTTTCACAATATCTTGTGTGAGTAGAGCTAACTGAGTCCCGCATGACCTGCCTCTCCGGAAACCATGCTGGTTTCTATTAAGCGCTTCTTTGCTTTCGAGAAATCGCATTATTGAGCTACCGATAATGTGCTCAAAAACCTTACAGAAGATTGACGTCAACGATATAGGGCGGTAGTTCTCCACTTTTAATTTACTTCCCGTTTTATGTATTGGTGTAACGTGGGCTGTTTTCCATATCAAAGGAACTACACCCTCATCTATAGATTTTCTGAAAAGAATCTTAAGTTACGGAGCTAATTCGTTTGCTAACGAGTTTATAATGAATGCAGGTATGGCTTCAGGCCCTGGCGATTTTCTTTTATGGACCTGATTTAGTAATTTCACGATTCCACTTTCGGATATTTCTATGTCGCTCATATTTGAGTCTATACGAGTAAGGAAATCAATGAAATCACCGCTGTCTATTTGTGAAGCAACTTTCGAAGAACCGATTTTACATACTAGCCTTAGTAAACACTTTCACCGTTGTCTGTACGTAGAAGAGGTACTGTGGACTGACCTCCTCGAATTTCTCGCACATACGACTAAAATTCTTTCGAGTCGTTTTTGAGTGAATCCGAGAGTGTCGTGGATCGGTAGGCGTGAAATTACTTACGCGCTTCGTCTCTTGCAGATTTACGAGTATTTCTGTATATTAAATACTCGTTCGCGTGGTCCCTACCAACTTCTTTAAGGTGCTTTATGCGCGCGTGATGCCGTATTTGTTTCTTGAGCAAGGCACGGAGTTTCGGTTTCACCCACCGCAGGTCCTTACGATCACGAATTGCTTTAGTTGGGACAAACGTTTTTAGCCCTTCTCGAATGATTCGCAGAATTTCCGTCCAAGAGTCATCTACGCTGTTACTATTCGCCAAATTGATAAATGTGTGTAACATAATTTTTTAAAACTGGGAGATCTGCTTTACTGAAGATATAGACTAATCGCGTTGGCTTATATATATATTGTCGCAGGGGTGTATTTGAAGTCGGCAATTACTATTTTATGATCACCTATGCCGTCGTCGATTTGTAGGTTTCTAGTCGATAGTGGGTGGGTAGTGGCTAGCAGATCTAATATGTTTCCGTTTCCGTTGTTGTCATATCGCGTCGGCTCGTTGACGATTTGCTCTAGCGAGTTTAGAGTAAATGCTTCAATTAATTCACGACAAGCTCCTCTATTTTTTCCACCACTAACATAGGTTACGGATTTCCAATCGATCGATGGAAGATTAAAGTCTCCTCCAAGAATGATTACTGGATCGTTCTTTCTCCTAGCTATCACCTGCAATGTACGACTGAGTTCTCTAATGTTCTCGACTCCCGAGTCAGGTGGGCGGTAAAATGAGCAAAAAAATAATTTTTCACTATTTCTCGTACGAAGAGAGCACCATATCGTTTCGCAGTGTTCGCTGACGTTAATTTCCTCTAATTGGCTTGATATACTCTTTCTGACGGCGATGAAAACTCCACCTCCGACTCTTTCCCTCCTGTCTTTGCGATATACCACGTAATCTGGTGGGAAAATCTCTTTAGAATTAATGTCGCCCGATAGTCAGCTCTCAGTTCCCAATACAACGTCTGCACGATGGCTTTTAACTAAGTGACAAAAATCAGTCTGTTTCCTTCGAATGCTTCGGAAGTTCATAATAATAATTTTTATTGTGTTTTCTACGGATATTTTCGTTCTGGATTTCCCCGCCACTTCATCTAACAATTTTATTTTTCTACTTCTCATTCTACCGCTATTCTTGGACTCCCTGTTTAATGTTGGCGAACTCTTTTCTAACAGTTATATTGGTGTTATCCTTGTCTAACCTAAAAAAACCCTAGCGTGTTCAAAAACCCTACGCGCTACCGCATCCGCTGCCTCGGCCGTGTAATGGACACCAGAACCGTTTAGGGGTACCCTATATGAATCCAGCACCGGCCTCAGGTCAACGAAGTCCACTCCATTGCCCCTACAGAAGTCCCACAGCCTACGGTTCAAGCCCACCACACGGCTCCAAACGATAGAACCGCAGTCCGTCCTAGGGACAATGCTGCAGATGGTAAGCCGCACATCAGAACCCGACTACTCTCGGACACGAGCAACCTCAGCGGCCAAGTTCTTAAAAGAACTTAAAACCTCCTCGGAGCCGCGCTTCGAGACGTCATTGGTCCCAACATGGGCCACCACCCGCAACGAGGAGCAACCCGTGCCCAAAACCGACGCCCTGAACTCCTTCGTCACCTGGGGCACCGTACATCCTGGTATACACCTGGAGAACACCCGCTCATGAACACCCTCTCGGCCGGCCCGTGACAGTAAAGGCGCCACCACACGCCGGACATTGGAGCTCCCTAACACTAAAAGCCCCCTCTTTCCCCCGAGCTCCCTTTGGGCCCGGTCCCCACCGAGGACAGGGAGCGGGTGCTGGCGCAACGGCTTCGGAGTCGTCCTCCGACAACACCGCAAACCTATTACTAACAGGAAGGGGGTCCACCGAAGTGTTCCCAGCTCCCTGCCTCCGCAGCACCACCCCACTATCCCCCCGAGTGGACACCACTCTCCACTCATCGGGTTTCCCGGCCCGAACACCTTCAGCCCGCGATAAGGAGTGACGGACAACCCCGATCGCTCTACCGGCTTCCGCACCCAGGCTAACCCGAGCCGCCAATTTGGCGCGGTTTGCTTTCAGGGATGACCCTGCACCCCTCACACGCACCAAAGCCGCCTCGGACTTTTCCACCCTCTGAAGGAGGTCCGCAACCACCCTCTCAAGCTCCGTGATTCGAGACCTCATTGCCTCCAAACCAGCGTCGCGCAAGAAGGAGGAAACGGGAGTTCTTGGGGTAGCCATCCTAAACTCTAAACTAATCTGAACTAGCTAAATGTTTTTAAAGTATAACTTAAAATACTGGGCTAACTTATTCGTCGGCTGACGTAAGCGCTGTAACCTAGGGTTAATGCAGGTAAAAAGTGAAAGGGAGGGGGTGATTCACTACACAAACAACGTTAGTATCGACCTGCAAGCCTTGAGTCAAGGTCGACTACAAGAATAGGAAGTGAAAGGAGGGTTCCGAAATACACAAGTAAAAATATAAAACCTTTGCTTTACTAAATTTTACTACGCGGCATAGTCGTCCCCATCGGTGTTAGTGAACGTAATGTTAGATCAGAGTGCAGGAGAAAATATGTCGAAACAATCGCTAGAACAGAGAAATACTACAGGTCCTTTTTCCCAGACGCGATAAGACAGTCCAACAGAGGAATTAGTTAGAGCTCACTTGGTGTTGTGACACCCCCTGCCAAACGCTTCTAGCGGCTTGCAGGGTATTGATGTAAATGTAAATGAACATACATACGTACGTGTGTGTGTGTTATATTATATTATATCATAAACAATTACCACAGATGGATTTCGATGAAAAATAAAAATGATAATTTAGCCCATGTCACTTTTCAAGAAAATTCCGCAACTTTAGACATGTGCTAGTAGTCTAAAACTCAAAACGAAATGATTTTCATGCAGAATAAGCGAGCTCAGGAAGGAATTTAGTGAATACATTGTGACTTGCAAGCGAAAGCAAAACATTGTAGATGTTTGTGAGCTAAAATGCAACTGTCCATAAAAGAGGACGCTGGGCACTTATGGGTTAATGATTAACGACAGATAGACGAATGCTATTATATGATATAATTTGCATCGGCCGAACCGGAAGAAGATTTGAGAAGAGTATTCAGGAAGATACGTGCTGTGTTCGGCTCCCAATTTGCTAAGCACCTTTTGGAGCAGAATCGTCATAGTTCTTTCAACCCTAAATTCATACACTTTGAGCTGAAAGATCGTAAATTAGATGCCCTAGAGCAACTAGAAATTATTATTTGTAAGGACTCTATACTTCTGAATTCGTTTTCAAAAACATTCTCCTTTGCTAAGTTTACTTAAAGATTTTGTATATACTTTGTAAATCTTGTCTCTCATTTACCTTCCCTTTGTCAACCCCCCCCCCCCTCCCCCTCCTGCCAAACCCTTAACCCGCTCTCACTTCTACTAACCGCCGCTCAAACCACTATCCAATCGCTTTCTCTCTTTCTTTCTCCCTATTTATTGAACTGTTGGTTAAAAACTGTCACTTGAATAGGCTACGATCGTAGCGATTCCGGTTTTGTAAAAAAAAATATTTTTAGTGGAAGATACAATGTTTTTATTCTGTATCATGGGTAACTTCTACAAAGTTGAGCCTGATTTCATTAATGCAACATGAACAATTAATATTTTATATATTTAGCATTTTGTGGTGAATATGTTGATCCGCTCCACACAACTTTGGCGAACCTTGAAATCCTGTTGGAAACGCTGATATAGGGTTGGGCGATCTTACACTGAAAGATCGATTCTGTGAATCGATCTAGTTCGTATTAAAAAATATCGATTTACTGATAAGATTGAACCAAAAATATAGATTCAAGAAAGATCGATCTTCGATTCTAGCCACAAGGAAGGTTATAAATTAAAAGAATAATTTTCGTTTTACAATTTTTTTAATATAATAAAGATCTGTCATCGATTCAAGCCATAAGAATCAACATTTTATAGTCAGAATGAAAAGAAACAAAGAAAATTAAAAACAAAAGTTCCCGATCAATTACTGTGTAGCATTAATTTCCTCTCTAATATGATTTTTAATTTTACAGATTTCTGACTGACTACTATTCGCATAATAAATTGCCAATAAGCACATACAGTCATGCCCTCAGCGACATTCGAAACCGTGGACCTTACATTGGAAACAAAATACATTCAAATCCTATACCGGGGAAATGCATTATTAGAGTAAAATGTTAATTACTGATCAATTTATTTCACACACTTCTTAATTTATTATAAATTAATTTTAAAAACCGCGCAAACATTGCGCGGATACAGCTAGTAAGGTTAAGTTGCCGACTAGGCTTGATGCCCCCAACTAGAGTTCACCACTTTCACCAATCACCACTGCCCCTCTCCTTCATATGCACCCCACCAGGTGGGGTCGAGCGATTCTCGATTCTGGGCTAAAAGAATCGATCCACATAAAAATCGTAGAACAAAAGATCGATCCAAAAAAATCGAATCGGTCTAGTAAAAAGATCGATCCTGTAAAACCTCGATCTTGGATCGCCCATCCCTGCGCTGATATGGTTGAGGTCGTTGTAATAACTGATTTAAAAAATCAATTTTGGAAAACTCGCATTACCTTCAAAAAAATTATGCGTTTCCTTTTCCAGAGCAACAAAAGATGATGAGATTAGAAAGTTGACATTCTGGGTTTTATTTTTGATTCTCTTTTCTTTCGAATGCTAAGCAGCATTATTAGGACGTGCATTGTGAGAAATCAACCGGTGATTATGGGGAAGGATGAAGCGGTTGCTTATGATAGATATGGAGTAATTTGTTACGGATATTCAATGATAAAATTTCGCATCGCGCTATTTGAAATGGATACGGAATTTTATGAAAAATATATTAAGTTGATCGCTCTAGCTTTGATTTTCTTTTCACTTTGATTTGTGAGGGACAAATTGTATTAGCGTTATTTCATACGATCGCGATCCAACCCGTTAAACTTGCACATAACGCGGTATAGGCTTTTAGCGTTTCGAGACCGACTGAATTTTTGCAATGGCTGCGGAGTTTACGATAGTCGCCGAGAGGCGCCATCATCGCGAATGGGGCTCTCCTCTTCACTGGAGAACACGAGGCGCCGCTGGATTGATGGTCTCGTCCGTGCCACTAATAGCAAAGTCCATCCCAAAATAAATAAACGACTAAAAAAGCGGGAAGTCCCCTCGGAAAAAAACAAGAGAAGCGGTCGGGAGAGGGAAGGAGGGGGAAAAGTGGGGACAAAAACAGTTACATGCAAAGCAGCAGGGCGGCGACCCATTGTGTGTCCGGCGGGCCGCCAGATGGCGACATTATTCTCGCATTTTAATGCTCGCTTTCGAATCATCGTAGAGCGGGGGACACCGGGGGAGGAAAAGGAGAGTAGGGGAAGAGAGTAGGAGAGGGGCAAAATAGGAGTAGGAGAGTGGAGGAAGAGGCGAGAGGAAGGAGAGTTGCCAACAAAGAGGATTTCCAAGGTTATAACGACACTCGGAGGGAAAGGGGGCCGTGAAAGTCCTGGACTGCGTATCGCGCGCGAGACGCGTGCGGGCGATACGCCCTCTCCACGTCCCCATCCCGCCGGTGGCTCCGCGCCTCGGACAACCACCGCACTCTCGATCCCTCCCGCACCACCGTCGCAATTAATTAATACGGCCCGTTCACGCGAGGCTCGCGCCGAGATAAAAACGACATTTAGGGAGACGTGCCTCTACCCGCGTTCGTGACGTGGGTTGGGGGCCGTTTTCGTGTAGGCAGTCCCTTCCTTTCCCCTCCGACTGCTCTCCCCCTCTCTGCTTCGCACAAACGGACCTACTTCTCGATCCCGCTCTATCTCCTTCGTTCTCTGCTTCTTTTATCGTCGTTTCCGCTATCGTGCTCCCCTCACGTTTCTCTCTCTCTCTCTCTGGTTCATCCTCCTTTATTCTCCCGCACCTCAATTTGCACCGATCTGAATCGAGTTGAGTAAGAAGGTAGTGATCCGAGAAAACGCACTGCCAGGGCGCGTGAGAGCGGCAGTGGTAAAGGAGGGGGAAGGAGAGAGAAAGAGAGAGAGAGAAACAGAGAGAGAGACAGGAGGAATATGAGAAGGGAAAATAGTTGGCTTCGAGAAACACGGGGGGAGCAAGGGGAAAAAGAGGAGGGACGCCTATTACGTGTTGTAGCCCAATTTTGCGGTCAAACTTAATCGAAACGACAGATCTCTTCGATCAGAATAATGTTTCGCTTTAAAAATGAAGTAAGTACGCTAATGATATAGTTTTAGTTTCTTCTCGAGAACGCAGTGTATTAACTCGGTCAGAAATAGGAAAAATTCTGGAATACATGTTTTATCGAGTTATTTAGTATCCTAGAGTTAATTTATTAAAGGCAAATATTGCGAAGAAGATTCACAACCGATTAAAAACCATTTTTAGCTCCTTCTGATAGCTATTAAAACGCAATATTTTTTCAACTCCTTAACTTGATTTTAACGAAGAAAAATAACTTGGTTAAATTCCAAAATTGTTTATTTCACGACCGGTTTTGCTAAATATTTAGCGAATTTAGCGAAGCCGGTTGTGAAATAAAAAATTGTGGAATTTAACCAAGTTAATTTACTTCGTTAATATGTGCATCAATTACCACAAAGTTCACCCAAATTCCTTGGATTTTATCCTTAAATTGACATATATTACATTTACAATAATGTCTCTTTCAACCCGAACACGAAAATAGATACCTGGAACCTCTGTTTCCTTATCGGTCATAAAAGAGCGTGGGATGAATGGCGATAATAACCAAAGCGTAAAAAATGGCTTGGGAAGCGCATCTATACATAAAGAGTAATTTATCTGTTTAAGAATACGTTTCGCTAAAAATCCTCCAATTTATCAAATCTCCGCTTTTCTTTTTTTTGTCCATCGCATTAATATTCGACGTGTAGCACAATGGAATAAATTAGCCGTCGGAATCGATTCCAGCAGAATAGAGAATTGAAATGGAGAACCGCCTCTCAAATGTCAGTGGATCGGATCGAAGTGGAAACCCATTTAATCCATCGCTAAGAGTTTTGGAGAATTGGTCAAAACCATCGGATGCGCCGACACAGGTGATCGATCGAAAGCAGGACGCACAAAGTCAAAGATTTTTCTGCGTACATTTTATTTCTCTGGACTCAGCTTTCATCGCAACATAAAAATCAATCCGAATCTAAATCCATATAACTCGATCGACCACTTACATATTTCCTTCTACACGCACCACATTGTATTCCGTTTGCCATCACTGCTATAGTCACGACGTCCGTTCAGGACTCGTTATATTTCTTCCTAACACCGCGCCCGCCGCCCCTCCCGTTGCAGCCCCCGCCCTCCCGTTCCAGCCCCCGCAACCTACGCTCCTCCCACTCGCGTCCCACCCTCAGGTTACGAGCTCAAAGACCGAGAGGGTTAGCGGGTCTAAAGGGTTCGGAGGGATAGGAGAGGGATGGGAGAAGCCGAGAGGGAGGAGGGGAAGGCGCACGACATATACGTAGGTGCTCGTTCCCTTTTTCCTCGTCCACGCCTCTCTCTTCCCCCGGCCGTTCCTTTTTTATCCCGCCCTGGCCACGGGATTCACCCGAGAGGGTGGGAAGGGGGAAACTGGCGAGAGGCTTCGTTCGTCCGCCCCGGGTCATCAATCACGAGTCAGAGGGTGAGAGCGCAGGCAGAGGGAGGCGGAGAGAGGGAAACAGAAGTAGGCGAGGAGACAGAACGAGAGAAAGACGGAGAAAGGTAGGGGAGGGGAGCTATAGATAAATGGGAAGAGAGGAATGAGAGAAGAGAAGAGCAATGGAAGCTGGTGGACGGCGGGGGCTTCGAGTAGGGAGGAAGGCTCTCCCTTCCTTTCTCCCTCTCTCGCTCTCTCTCGCTCTATATATATATATATGTGTGTGCGCGCGATCGCTCACCGCCCATCCATAGGGACGGCGCTAATCATAGGAAGGCGTCCCTTTTGTAGCGAAGTGAGACGGGCGCAGCGAGGGATCAGGTGGCGGTGCGCGACTGGTGAAAGGGAAAAGTGGAAAGGCAAAAAGAGAAGAAAAGAATAGTAGGAGGTAGGAATATGAGAGGAAAGGGAGGTACGGGAGGAAGGAAGAGGAGGAAGGAATAAGGGAGAAAGTAAAAAGAGAAGAGGTGGAAGTGGAATACGGAGACAAAGGAATATGCCGGCGGGGAAATAGGAAGAGGGAGAGATAGGAGGAAGATTACAACAGGAGGAGTGATGAATAGAAGGAAAGCAGCATAGGATAACGGATGATTAGGATGAATTAGAAATAGGTGAATGGAAGAACAAGAAGAGGGATGAGTAGGAGCAGAGCCGTCTCTAGGATCCGCGGGGCCCCGAGCGAGAGGATTTCCGCGGGGCCCCTACTCTTCACAGAAAAATCAAATTTCTCATTTACTTACACTTTTATTTTTGTTTTCAAGATTACATTAGTATTATTCAGTATTATTATTAGTATTTTTCAGTATAATTGTTAATATTATTCTGAAATACATAAACAAATTTTAAAAACTAGTAATTGTTAAGGGTTACACAAATAAACAAAATAATAACCAGCCCACTACAATTTTAAAAGTTTACTTTTCTAGCTTTGATATGTGCAAATCTGTCGATTATTGTTGATTTCTCAATATTATCAACTTCCTCGTGTTCAATTGACTAAAGAGATAATCCAGTCAGTATCTCTTGTGACATCGTCGATCGTAAGTAATTTTTTATTAATTTTAATTTTGAAAACGACCTTTCAGCTGATGCAACCTGTCACTGGCATTGTAAGAATTATCTTACAATGTTTCGATATATTTCCTGCAATCTATTTTTGTGTAGGAATTTCAAAATATCAATTATGCTTTGATCTTCTGGCACAACCGCTGATAACATTCTTAACTCTTCACTAAGTTCAATTCCATCTATGTCGCTCTCTGAACTTCCTTCATCCTTCAAAGCTTTCTCTATATCGCAGCAGACTCTCTGTAAATTAGATAAATCCCAATTTTTAATTTGGCTTATGCTGTTCATGAAACCAAATCTAGAAATGTACTCACTGTACAGATCAAAACGCCACGACAGAGAGGTTAGTGCCATGTCTATCACTCGCAGAAAGAAATCCGTTCTAAACCTCTTCTTCGAGTTTTCCTGTGCATCGTCCTCTCTTGCGCAATCAGAATTTCTCCTTTTTACATTTTTAGAAAACTCTATATCAATTGACATATCATTGGCGACTCTTTCGGCTACTGATACGGCTTGATTAAACCCTTCATTTCTGTATATACTTAATGATGACTTCAAAGCATCCAGATGTTTAACTGCAATATCCAACGGAATTTGAGCAGATTGTAGAACCTTACCTACTTTATTTACAGTTAGTAATATGTCACACCAAACAATAACAGATAAAATAAATTCAAATGTTTAATTCATGGGAAAGGAGTGAATTTTCCTCGTTTTTTGTCTTCGGATCATTATAAACTTCAGCTATCTTAAGTAAAGCATTTTTTATTTTGGTAAATGAAAGCGTACAGCTTTTATGCTTTCGAGTCGGGACTCCCACCTAGTGCTAGACAAGGGTTTTAGAGATATATCTGCATAATTCTTTAAGATACTCCATCTTGCCGGTGAAGCTGTGAATAAAGTATACAATCTTAGAATTGTACCTAAAAATGACACCGCTCGTGGAAAGGAACGAGCCATATCACTAAGAACCAAATTTAAGTTGTGTGCACCGCATCGCATGGAAAAAGCATTATAATTTAAACTTAAAATTCGTGCTTGAACTCCTTGTTCATGACCTTTCGTATTCGCACCGTTATCATACCCTTGCCCTCTGCGATATTTCAATGAAATTCCCGTATCATCCAATTCTTTCAGTAGAGCTTGCCTAAGTCCTTTTCCTGTAGTGTCTGTGACTTCAAGAAAATTTATGAAGTGTTCAACTACTTCTACATTTCTGTTTTCAATATGAACTATTCTTAGAATTACTGAAATTTGGTCTTTGTGGCTCACATCTGGAGTACAATCCAGAATAACAGAATAGTACTTAGCATTGACTAAACCCCTCAGACGCCAATGCCGACTTTGACTCTGATGATGGAAACAGTTTACAGCAGAAACAAAAGACGACATCTTTTTCTTCAGAATAAATCAACCACGTCCTTTTCACCTTCTCCCCAATTTTCAAAATCCTATAAAAATGGTAGTCAGAAAAGCATCTGTGCTCTGAGTTGCGTGGATAATTCCTCATTTTTTCTTCAGTGTACTTCGGACTCATTTCTACTAAAAGGAGTAATAAATGTAGGACATGTACCGGGGTCTGAGGTAAAATAAAAATTTTCAGAGCTTACAGCAAGGTGACTGTGACTAATATTTATGGAAACGTTATTCACACCACGGGAAGAAAAGGATGGCGTACTCGATGATGGAGTCACAACGAAATGAACGTGTTTGGCAAATTGCTGTTCATTGTCACTATTTGTTGACACCTCGATTCCTACGTCTGAAGAAATCAATGCTTTACTTTCACTTTTACCCGATATGATGTCACTTAACGCTGGAAAGGTCTTCATGAACTTTTTTAATGTTCCGTTTTGTTTCTTCAAATGTTCTTGTACTTCTTTCACCCTTTTTCTTTTTTGTGAACCACTCTTCTATTTTCTTCCTATATCTCTCTACCTGGAGGCACTCATTTTTTCGTGATGGGATACTAATGAATATAAGATATGTGAATTTTATTTTAAAAGTCACATAAAAAGAGCATCATATTCTTATATTACAATAATGAAGAGATATCTGTACTAACCTTTAAAACTAAAATGCTGTACTCATTTCCCAGATTATGTTCAAAACTTCCAAAGAATAAAAGGTTCACTATTTAACAGAGATAGCATTCTAAATTAATTTAAATGGTCCATGATTACGCATACTGAAATATAAAATAATATAAATGAATGCACTAACTTTCTATGTTAATTCATGAAAATGTCTAACAAATCCAGGTGCCCTTTTATTTGCAGATAAGATTCACACGCCACAAGAAAACGTTCTCACAGTTGATGTTCCTTCTACCACAGTTTTAGGAGAACTGAGGAGATGCGTTTCACTATTTTCCTAAGTTCCAAAATGCCACCAGATCTGTAAGCAATAAACCGAACCGAATGTGGCTGAAAAATTGTGCCCTCACCCTCAGTTTTTCGTATATCCCTTCTGAATTCTACTTTCCGTGATAAAGTGCCGCTATGCGCGTTCTGCACTATTTTTCGGTGGACAATCCCGTTAAGGAAAGGGAAATGAGTCTGCAGGGGTTCCTGGTGGGAGCCTCGAAGCTCGGGCGGCACTTCTTACTTTGTAAGTGGCATTGACCTTGTTGAAGGCAAGATAAGAATTTTATTGTGGCGAAGCATGTCTTCCCTTTCTCGAAGGGAATTAGGATATGGAAAAGCAGGCAAGATTTCCGAAAGAATGCCTGGGAGACGGCGTTGTCGGGGTCTATGTCGATGTGTGCCAGATGTTTTCAAAGGCCGAATTTTGCAAATGACGTCCTCATGTGTGTCTTGGAGGCAGGGACATAGCTTTCTCCTAATTCTTGGACGAAGCGGTCGCATTGCCGACTCCTCTATCCCCAAGTTCATGCATTGTATCGACTTTTTGCGTGGATTCCCAAGAGGACATGTTTCTTGAGATTCTCCAAAGAATTCATTGAGAAGCAATATTACCTAATTATTTTTAAAAAATGGTTTTATTGGTATCGAGAATATGAAATAACAAATTTGAACGAAAATTTTCGAGGCAGAATTTATCGAGCATAATCTCTACTAGAGTTCCTCGCAGGCGCGGGGCCCGAGGCGACTGCCTACCCAGCCACCCCCTTCAGACGGGCCTGAGTAGGAGTGAAGATGAATAGTAGGAGGGAGGAACAGTAGGTGGAGGATGGAATAGGAATAGGAGATAGGAATAGGAAATAGGAGATAGGAATAGGAGGAGATTGGAGAAGGGTAGATGGATGAGATGGAGCTCGAAATTGAGTTATACACGCTGTAAGGAAACGTGGACAATTAGATACGGAGTGTTTGAGCGAGAGAGAGAGAGGGGGGGGGGGAGAGAGAGAGGTTGAGAGAGGGGGAGAGAGTGAGAAAGAGAGGGGGAGAGAGAGTGAGAGAGAGGTTGAGAGGAAAGAAATTTCGGAACTTCATTTTCCAAATTCTCATATACGTATGCTTATAGTCAGTGCCATCTTTAATACAAGCCATGAAGGATGAAATTTGGCAACGCTTAACGCTTTGGTTAAGATCTATTTATGAGAGAAATTACATATATGTTTAACATATAAGTGTGATTTAAAGCATAGGAATTTAAGGTAAGTGTGCGCAATGCTATTGCTATTGAATTGTTTATAGTAATAATACGAAAACTTATCTCCTAACGTCTCTATAATTTCACGAGTCACTGTAACTGTTTATTACTTTTAGATGCCTAGGAGATGTTGTGTACCGAAGTGCAATTCCAATTATGATAGCACCTTAAAATGTGAAGGGCCTACGGTAATAACGTTCTCGTTCCCGAAGGACGAAAACTTAAAGAAACAGTGGCTTCGTGCTATCCCAAGGAAAGACTGGGAACCATCGTCGACGTCTGCTGTGTGTGTGAAGCATTTTAGGGAAGCTGATGTAATGAAACACCAAATTTACAAAAAGGAGATTGGTGAAGTGCAAGAAATTTTACTCAGGCATCCCAAATTGAAAGAGAATGCTATACCAAGTGTGTTTGATGGTTTGCCAGCTTATCTTTCGGAAAAGGAGACGCAGGTACGAAAGAATTCAGAGGACAGAAGAAATGCTATTATGGAGTTAAATGCAAGATAAATTGAAGAGCATTTTAAATCAGACAATATTGCAGACTATGAAACGTTTGTACAGAATTTTCAAGCCAAAATGGAGGTTGTTCAGAAGTGGAACTTCAAAATATACAAGAACTGTGTTTGGTTTTACAAGCTGAATAGTGATTTTGTTGAAACAGAGGTTGATTGTGAAGAGCAAATCCAAATCGTTTGCAGTGTTAATGTCTCACAAAATTTAATCGTTCGTGTTAATGTTAAAGGTAATGAAATACCATCAAATGACTTGCGTTGGATATTGCCCAGCAATTGTAAACTTGGTAAGTGGTCTCAAATTGAGAATATTTTAATTACATATAGTAAGCATCCATATGATGACCATTCAATGATTGGGTCAATTCAGTATTATCTCAAAAGGTCAAAATATTATTTCGAAAAATGCATTGCAGCTGGAGAGAATGAGGATTTTTCCTAGATGAACAATATTAAGATTTTGATTGATCAATTGAATTTAATGCTTTCTAAAAGGTGCACTTATTCTCCTACTACTATTATATTTGCTTTAACGATTTTATCTCATTCGTCAATATGTTACAGCATTCTCAAAGATTATTTACTATTGCCTACCAAAAGATACTTGCAGCAAATAACATCTTCATGTGGGGTAATACCTGACAGAAAAGGGGCCAACACTAAACATTACCTGAAGCATGTTTCTATTAACTTAAGCAGCAGGGAACAGTTTGTAAACTTACTAATAGATGAAATTTATATTCATTCTAGTTTAAGCTACAAATCCCAAACTATTGTTGGTACTGCAGAGAATGATGTTACTGGATTAGCTAAAACAGCTGTATCCTATATGATAGTTTCACCTTTTGGCTCATTCCAAGAAATTATTAGATTAGTCCCTGCCAGAGCAATTGAAAAAAGTTACTTTAGATGTGATAAATTTTATTCAGCAGTTTAATTTTAAAGTCATTTCCATAATTACGGATAATAATAGGACAAACCAAAATATGTACAGATTACTTTCTGAGAAAGAATATTTCTCAAATCCTCTTGATGAAAACCAACAGATATTTTTTACGTACGACATTGTACATGTTTTCAAAAATATCAGAAATAACTGGTTGAATAAAAGAGATAAATTTAAAACTCTTGTGTTACCAGATTTTGACGGTGATATAGAAAGGGTCGCATCTTTTGATCATTTAAGAGAATATTTCAAGCGTGAGCAGAATGCATTGATTAAGAAAGGTTACGAGTTAAATAGAAAATATTTGTATCCTTCAAACTTAGAGAGGCAAAATGTTCTTCTTGTGGACAATATTTTCCATCATTCTACGATTGCAGCTATGAAAACAGTGCCCTAGTTCAGTGAAACTGTAATGTTTTTAGAGATCATTAAATATTGGTGGGATATTGTCAACACCAAAAGTACTGTTAAGGGGATCATTAAATGTAATGAATGGTCAGGCTGCATTTCTGATTTGCAGGACTCAAAGTACAAGTATCTCATGAATTTTTTGGAGTGGGTGAAACGCTGGAAATGTATATCTGTAAAATAGAAAACTGGATTGTCAGTGGACACTTTCGATGCTTTAGAAAGGTGTACTTATGTATTAATAAAATAAATTGAAAAGGCACTGAATGACTACCAAGTTCAGTATGTTTTATTAGGAAAATTTCAAACAGACTACTTAGAACAACGTTTTGGGCAATATAGACATTTAGCTGGTTGTAATTACAATGTTTCATACCAACAAATCATTGAGTCAGAAAAGAAAATGAGAATGAGGGAGATTTTTAAGTTAGTGGCTAAAGATCAGTTGTCTCTGAAAGAAGTTGTTACTGACTCAAACACTGCTAATGGTAATGAACTTTGTATCAGTGAATTTTATGTTGTACTAAGTTCGGACTATTTACATGATTGTGAGATTGATTAATCGAGCCACATATATGTAAGTGGATATGCAGCTCATTGTTTGCTGAAGCAAATTGATTGTAACATCTGCATCAGCTTGTTGGAAGATTCAAAGGAAAAGATTGGTGATGAATATATTGATTACCTACAAAGAGGAGGTTTGTGTGTACCTAGTGATTTAATTAGATATATATTGTTTCACATGTATGCTGTTTTTAATTATATAATCAACAGCACTGAGTTGGAGTCTAAATTTCTGGGTGCTTCCAACCAGAAACAGCTATTAATAACCCTGACTAATCTGAGCTTAGAGACAACCAATTTTTTTAGCTCTTCAGAAACACAAATAACAGAAATTGTTAACAGGATTAGTGGAATTTTTGCAAATATAGTACTTAATAATTACACAAAGTACAAAAATGAACTATGTAAAACCACTGTAAATAAGAAAAGAAAGGTTGAAACATTTAAATAAACATTATCCTTTCTAACATAGCATACAATGAATGTTCATTTATAATCCACCCTATTGTAAATCCTCAAATGATTAATTTCAGCTCCTCTGTGTTTCAAGGTACAGTTGTGGTGTTTTTAAATGCAGTCATGCTCAATTAAGGTTAATCTGTGGATTGAAAAGTAAGTTTTCAGTAGCATAAGAATTTTGAAATATTTTTCAATCACAAATTTTGTTACATTAAAGGTATACATAAGTGCAGGGAACAAGACCTTACAGGTATTTGAGATATCTAATTGTGTTATTAGTATTCTTGCTGGTATTTCTAATACTTAGATTAATGAAAATGATTTTGTTAATAATTAATGATGGCCAAAATAGAATCTAGTATATTCCAACTAAAGCCATAAGTTCATATTCACTGCAAAGCAGTCACCACAACAAAACTTCAAATCGGACTACTTACTTCAGCTATTGTGCTATTGCCAAATCTAACTTCATGGCTTGTATTAAAGATGGCACTGTTATAGTTAATAAAATAAGAATTCCGGTTAAATTGATACCTAATTCTGCGCAAAATATTATTTCGCAGTTGGCCACTATGCTACTCCTATTTATGATTTGCAGGATGTGGAAAAGCGTAGAAAGGAGACGCTCTTTTAAAACGAACCTCTTCTTATATTATGTTATAATTGTCATAGTTGCCCGTTAAATATGACGGGTAGGCGTGAATAAGCTATTACGAAAAAATAAAATAAAAATTAATGACACCATCTTTTATGTGCACTAAAACGTCAAAATAAAGCATAAAATCCAAATAACTGAATCTTCCAGGAAGTAACAATAGTCATGGGTATATAAATGTTGCTTAGAAAAGATATAAGTTAATGAGGATTTATTCGTTAAATATCTATTAATAATTTGTCCAGCCTCCATCACGCTCTGGGTCGTTTTTATTGGTTGACTAACCAGCCAATCAGAGATCGGGATAAACTGTATGCCTTGGTTACGTTAGTCTTAAACGACCGCTACCCGTGGCCGTTCATGAGAATGATCATAATCTTAAATTCAATGCATGTTTCACGGTGAGGGCCATTCGCGCCCTCCCGGACGACGCTTCCGCCACCCAACTCCGTCAATGGGAATTGGCCCACGTCCACATCTTATACTCTTTCTCTCCTCCCTGCCTAAACCTCCGTTAACATGTCCTTTTCACCTTTTCCCTCCTCCCTTCTGCGTCCTCCAATCCCCAACCTTTCCACGCTCCCTTCCCTTACACTCCCACACCTTCACCCCAGTGTAACTGCCATATAAGTTGTGAGTCTCTTGTGCTGACGAAGGGATCATCCTGAAAGCTCCAACAACGTCTACAAATGTGCGCCTCCGACACCCAAGGGGCTCTGCTTCCGACAAGTGCTCACTGCTTTCCTTCAATACCTAGTTGCCTTAAATATCCTCATTTACATTTACTCTACCTTAGATGTGTGTGTGTGTATATATATCTTACACAGATTTTAGAGTGTGTGTGTATGTATGTATGTATGTTCTTTACGTTTTTACACCGTTGAAGCTATCAAACTCAAAAGTTTCATGGGTCACCTTATGGAACAAAGGAAGAACATGGTATAGGTTTGCCGACCGTGGGGTCTCTTATACCCCATGGGGTCAACAAAATACTATTTCCATAAGAATTCATGGGAAATGGTGTGGAGAAACCCCAAAATGCCTTGCAGCCCTTCACTGATGTGGATATAAATATACCTAAATATTAACTTACGATCAAGGGAAATGGATTATTTTGCGCGTGAAAGACTGAATATTTTAATTCTGTTCATATTTTGTCATATTACATGCTAAATCGCTCGAAATTTTCCTTTAAACGCAAAATTTATTGGCTTAGATGTCCATTTTCCAGGCGGCAACAACGCTAAATTTCTTGGATTAATGCTAGGAAAAACCACGCCGTGTTACGCCATAGAGGAAGAATAGCTAACGCCACGATAAAGGATACAAATGGATTCATTCCTAAATATAGTCTATGAATACTTTTAAAGTGAGTCAAATGATTTTTAAGGAATATTAGAACATTGGTATCTTTTACCATTAACATTGAAAGACTTATCGCAACTTAAATCTATACATCTACTTACATTTGTCCGGTAACCAAGTTGTTGTTTTGGCTAATAGTATTGACATAATCCACATAATTTTATTGCTGCCTTAAAGTCTACGGTGCATCTATCCATGTGAATATTAAGTAAGACGTTAATGCGTAATTATATTAATGGCACAACTTTACAATATGTACAATACATAAAATAGTGAATTTTAGTGTAAGCATCGCTTGCGTAATTAAGAAATGGGCAATAAAAATCGTGTGCTACTTAAAAGAAAACTTTCCTGAGCGAAGCCGGGCGTTTCAGCTAGTGTGTGTGTGTGTATATATATATATATATATATAATTTTCATTCCGTCGACCTAGGAATCTCGGCGACTCGCTGTGGCGCAAAGAACTTCCCACAGATCCAACACAACCTTCCGCAGGGGCTTTCCCGTGCCTCACTTGCTCCATCGTAGAGACTTCCTCCTCGTTCACCAGCCCTATAACAGACGTCACCTACCCAATTACGTCCCACGGAACCGACACCTCCAAAAATATAATATAATTATTAAACTGCACACAATGCCCGGCGTTTTACGTGGGCCTCACCACAGCACCCCTCAAACTCCGCATGAACGGTCTTCGGAACAGCATTGCTCATAAACGCCCCCTTCCAGTGGTCGATCATGCGGTAAGACACTCCCTACACTTCAATGATGTTTTACAGTCAAAACAATTCGGGCTCTCCGAAAAGACTCTCCCGCACCACAACTCCGCCAATGGGAATTGGCCCACATAGAAATCCTCCCCTCACTTTCCTTTTCCGGTCTAAACCTCCGCTAACACCCCCACCTCAAATACCCTAGCGTCATTTCCATGAACCCCATCATCTTGCAATCCCCTCTACCCCCAGTGAGACACTTAGATTTAGTTTTAAGCTGCGTTTTCATGAACGCGTTACAATCGTACAGAGTCGAAGGTCGTATGGGCAGCAAATCAGGAGCCGGGAAATCTTCGCTCAACTACGCGCGAGTTCGCGTATTCTCGCGTCGTCTGAGTTGAGAAAATCTCAACTTTCACGCGCGTTATGTGAACATGGCGGCAGTGCGCAGTCCTAGGTAGCGCGCATGTGCCATCTAATATCGTTTTCAAAATTTTGTATACTCGAGTTTGAGGCTTAATATCTCAAAAACGGCTCATGGGATTTTCGCGCAATGCATACCAGCCTGTAGATAATTTTGTTCTGCGTTTAGTGTAAGTAAAGCAGTATTTAAAAAAATTATTCTAAGGTATGTTTTTGGAGTGAGAATGAAAAATAGACCCCTTTTTTGAGCGTTGCGGCGCGCCGCAACGCTCAAAAAAGGGGTCTCTTCTGCTTGCTTTCAGGTTCATAATGATGAGTCCACGTTTCATCCCCAGTAATGATGCGATTCAAAAAAATTTCTCCTTCATTATGATATCGCTCCAAGAGACGAGAACTGATGTCAAATTTTTGGGCGCCCACCTTGCGCAAACCTTGTGGTATTCAAGAATGTCATGCACTATCGAATAGGCTGAACCTTGGCTGATGTTAAACTTTAATGAAATGTCCCTTATTTTCACTCTTCTGTCAGCGAGAATCATGGCTCTGGCTTCTTCCTGTTTCTCATCACTGGTTTATGTTGATGACCGTCCTGAGCGCTCTGCATCAACCACACTTGTTCGGCCTTTCTTCAACATTTCAATCCATTCGTACACACTCCGCCGAGGTAAAGCATTATTCCCACACTGAGCACATAAAAGTGTGTGAATTTCAGCCCCTTTCACACCTTCTGCCCACAAAAAACGAACGACTCCACTCTGCTCTTCCTTCGTGCAAATCGAAATCATGCTCTTACCTCCACTGCTCATAGCTCACTGAGGCCAAGGTCACGCCCACCAGTGTGGATGACGTCAGATAATGAATTTCAATGTTGCCAATTCTCATAAGTCTGCCTTTCACCAGCGGCGCGATAAAAAAAGTGCGGAAACTTTTTGAACTATCCTCGTATTATTACATACCATACTTTAAGGTTAGTTTTGTCTACAGAAATTTAAATCTGCTAGGTCACTTTTTAGAAACTCATCAATGGAGTAGAATGATTTAGGTTTCAGCCAGAAGCCATTACACTTTTGAATTTTATTATACACATTTATGCATTTTGATTCATTTAGTAATTTATTAAAAGTGTTGGCTTAGCTGACAGACATCGCCAGTATGCGATAGCTCGAAATATTTGTTCGTCAACTGATGGACGAAAGTCCGAATTCGGCGTACGAAAGGCGGTTTAGGGGTGAGAATGTATAATGTACGAAAGTGCGAGTTGTACGGAAGTCGAGGACTGCCTGTATCTAAACCATGAAATGCTTTTTTAAAAGTTAATGTTTTTTGACGGCCAAGAAAATAAACAATTTTGCAATTTTCGAATTTTTCTGTCGGTTTTGCCATTAGTCCTACTAATGTATTAAATTTCAAGTTTTTTGCACATCTGTAAGTGCCTCATAATTTGTATCCTATTATATAATATATGATATCAATAATATATAGACGCTTCTTACACATGATAATATCTAATATATGTGTATACACACACACACACACATACATACACATATATATATATATATATATATATATATATATATATATATATATATATATATATATATATATATAAAGTGACGTATCCTCATCAACGACGGTGGGTGCGCGCTTGGGGCGGGAAAAAAAAAAGTTTTATGCAACCCGCACTTCATTAAGGAAAAATCCAACTGTCATCTCTAGGGAAATAGCGAAACTACTAGTACGGTAAAATAACAAACTGCCATCTTGCGGGTGTTGAGCGAATTATATGGACTCAAGGTATCCTGGCATTTCTTCCGTAAATACAGAATACATCGCCCGATTTTTAATATGGCTTTCTTATAAAAAATTGGTTACATGTACAATGAAATAAGTTTAAAATCGCATGTGAAAGAACAAAGCATATTGGTAAAATGGAAGTATTGTGCATACATTTATACTTACAGTCAGACCCGGTCCTAGGCAGTTGTCGGACCGGGGCAAACATTTTTGGCGGCCCTATATATCATTATTAATTGCACGATATTGTGAGAAACAACCGCAAACTAATACAAACAAAAAGGGCAATAGCTATGTGAAAATTTTTATTTCAAAACAAAAAAGTCATTATAAGGTACAATATTTTTTAAGTTTAAAGTATTTTATAATCAACTTCTAACAATCAAAGGTTTATTTTTCTTGCTTTACGAATTGTAAACTCAGAAATTAAAGTGGGATAATCAAGCGATGATGCTAAAGAATTTTCAACTGAAAAAATATCAAGATCAACCAGCATTTCTTGTGTCATCGTTGAACGCAAATATGTTTTAATTAATTTTAGCTTCGAGAACTTACGCTCATCACTAGCTACAGTTACCGGTATAGTCAATAAAATTCTAAGTGCTATATAATAATTTGGCATAATTTCAACAAAATGGTTGTCACAAATATATCGCAACGTATCCAGTTCCGTTTCACAATGGTCCGGCATAATTCGTGACAGTCTTAAGTTCAGTAAAAAGGCTTAATCCTTTAATGCCATTTTAAAATTCACCAATTTGCTCAGAAGACAATAATTCTAGGTCTTTGCACTGTTTAAGCAAATCACCATCACACATGTTTTTCAGTGTCGAAATACCGTACAAAAAGCCGAAGGTTTCATTAAAACGTTTGATTTGCTGAAATCGTTTCCTTAGTGAGAGAATTGCTTGGTCCAACAAATTATTTTAAAAGTCAGCTCGTAATTTTTCTTCAGGATCATTTATTGATTCGCCTACAGATTCATACGAAAATTGTTTCTTTGCTTTTCTTTGTCGAACAGAAGATTCCACCCGAAAAATGGCTTCTTCTGGATCCACTTCACGTTATTTTGATAGCTCTTTTGCTGCGGTTTTCGAACTTTAAAAGCCATTTTCTTTTAATTGAATTAAGAAACATTCTGTACTTTGCAAAAGTGACAATACCTAATCTAGCTGCATGTTTTTGCTTTGCATCATCTTGCTAACTACATTTATTTGCGCGAGAATATCATACAAAATTACTATTATTACCAAATATTTTAAGCCTTTCAGTTCTTTAGCTAATGAAAGTGCTTCTATTCGGCATTTTAGGTCATTTGCAGTTTCATAAACCTCAACTAACGCGTCATAAACGTCGCCCAACTGAAATCGAATCGCTCTAACACAATTAATTTTACTTTCCCACCAAATTCCCGATAATGGTTTTATTGTAAACTTAATCACATGATTTTTAAAAACCTGCCATAATTGTGTCGAACCAGAAAAAAGTACATATATTTGCTGCAAAATTAAAAAGAAACGATTTGACTGCAAGAAGTGACTTTGGCATGTCACCGAGTATTAAATTTAAATTATGGCAACCACAGGACATAAAGAAAGTTCGCCGATTAATACGCAATATTTGATCTTGTACGGCATTCTTTGAACCAGCCATATTTGCTCCATTATCGTAACCTTGACCACGGCAATTATAAATGGGCAATCCAAAATCAATAATATTTTTCATTCATGCTTCTTCACACCCTTCCATCGCCTTTTCATCTGCCACTAGGAAACGTGTAACTATTATCTACCAAACGAAAAATTTGTATTTCTACTTAATCTTCTAATCGCAGCCAGGAGAAATATAAAAATATCTGTTCGAAAATTTTGCGATAACAGTATATATTGTACAATTCGGCGGCCCCTAAAAGTGGCGGCCCCGTGCGACAGCCCATACGACGGGCTCTGCTTACAGTTGCCAGAATATCAACAAACTAAAGTCCGTTTCTAACTTACGACTCCAAACGTTCCTGAAAATCGCATCGTAAGTCAAATAACAATTTCCCATAGACTTACATGTTATAAATTTGGATGCGCTTTATTAGTTAAGGAACCAATGAGTGTTATATATTGCATAATACAGGTAAAGCTAATGTAACAGTTTTATAATAAACATTTTTAAGACAAAACAAGTCATATCAACCTACTGAATATTGGCCGAAAATACGCACAGAAAAGTAGACTCTGAGTGCATCGGATGTCGAACATCGTATGTCTGGGGTAAGATATCGGATAATCGAAAGGCTCTGTTTCAAAACTAAATTTAACACATGAGAGTAGGAATGTGTAAAAAGCGTTAAAGGGTACGTACTGATAACACTGCTCCGTAAAGCATTAACATGTACACTCATTACACATGCCCCATCATAGTTTGTCCAACCAATTTTCCCTCAATTTTAAATTTTTGAACTGTATCGACAACATGATTAAGTAGAGCACTAGAAGTTATTTCAGAACTAAAGTCTGTAAATCCAATAAACCTTTCATATTTCCCCATCATGTACGAAACGAAAAAATGTTGAGAGCTGTGATTTTGACACGACATGGTTTAGGTATTATTAAATACGCTACAATGCTGAAATTTTTTCTAACGATACAATTTCACAAGTAACAAAAAACGGTATTACAGAAATGTGAAAATGTTCATTTATTCGGCCGTTAAAAATTCAAAAATGTTTAACAAATTGACTAATGTCTATGCACTTGCATTGGGCGAGGGAGCTTAATATTTTGAGGAACTTCGGGAATATTGTTCCAGTGGTAATTAACATTAAGAAGTTAGGAAAGTGTACAACGTATCACAAATGGGCGCGTTTCGTGCAATGGAGTATTAGAAAGAAATTATATACCTGTACGTGAGGGAAATAGCATTTTGAAGTCCTTTTCTTCATCATAAATAATCCATTTTCTTCCTATTTAATAATATTACATGCACACGAAAGGAAATTAAACGTTTGTTTTGGAGAATGTTTATGTTAGCAACAATGAAGTAACCATGCAAGAAATTTTCTAAGTTCAACTCGATATAAAAGGTTCTTGTATATTTTCTCGATAACGGCTACTCCTACTATATAAATGTAAAGGAAAGGAAAGACTCCACTTTATTAGTTCTACAACTTTTATTTGAAAAATATTTTGATATGAGCAATATTTTACGAGATATGACGAAAATTTAATTGTCACCAGTAAATTGGTACCCCTGATTGGCGTACGTGATTCATTTTTGCGATTTTCTTCTTATATTTGATTGTAAGTCCTTAATATCAAATTTCATGAAAATCCGTTCTGTAGAAGCCGAGAACGAACATGCGGACGGACGGACGGACGGACCGACCGACGATAATAGGCGCTCACGCTGTAAGCGAAACGCGCCTAAAAATTACAATAAAGCTTATTGTTGTGGCTGTTAAAATTCATAGTTTAAACAAATAAATATATATAAATGCACTTCTACAGATGCTATATGGATGAAATTTTTCATAAAAATGGAGAATGTTGGTCCAGCGTGAAATAACATTGAAAATTACAAAAAAGTTTATCATTGTGGCCGTTAAAAATTCCCTTGGACGAAGCGAGGAGAAACGGAGTAGTCGACCTTGTCAATTGCGTTATAACGTAAGAAGTTAAGAATCAATTAAGAGAAATCCATTCGGTTATCGTGGGTAAGCGACTTGTCAGGCCACATGGAGAAGGATTTCCGTTCCGATGCCCTCAGATTACGAACATTTCCGCATCGAGCACATGTGCAGCTATCTCGTCCGAACGGAATACTTCCTTTGGCCACGAAAGGGCACCTCCTGCACCCCGGGTACACTTCTTCCCTCCCCTCACCTCGCTCCCTCCCACAACCACTTCCACCAACCTTCCCCTCCCTACCATCCGCCGTACACCCCCTGCAACCCACCCCATTAACCGTCCTCCTCCTTCGTCCACTTCCATCCCCCACTTAACACAAGCCCTCGAGAAACCTATCCACGTCGACCCCCTAGTTCAGTAGACGAGGTCCGAAGCACAACGACCCCCGGGCCACATAAGTCAACAGTTTGACGTGTCGCATTCCTACACGCCGCCTCCTCAAGCCCCCTTCCTCCTCACTATCCCTACTCCCGATGGTTCAACTCTCCCAATGTCATCTCCTCCCCCACGATGGCTCTCCCCGATGGTGGCCGCGCAACCAAGCGATACCAACGTGCTCGTTCTCGCGTTCCGATACGACGTCGAATTTGTAATGGCGCTCGTGGTCAAAAAAACAAAAAGCGGTCGAAATGTCACGGCCGTTAGTCCTCGAGGCGAGCGAGAGGAGGCGGGGTTCGTAATGCGGTGAGGTAGATGCCCCGCTGGGTGCTCCACTCTCCCCCCCTCCCGACACGCGCGCATCTTCCCTTCCGTAAGAGGGGATTAGAACCGAAGGCGGAGCTGGTCCATCGATTGCTGAGAGATAGTTTGCGATCGAAAGTGTTTTCGACGCTTATTCGCACGATTTTCAATTTTTGATATCAGCGTGTGTATGAATTTTGACTTCCACGTTTTATCTCTCTTCCGGCAACTTAGCGATGCGCTGCCTCTCTATCTCTTCTCATTAATGTTAAGCCTTTTTTGCGTTAATATTTTATGAACTTTAAATGATTTGTACTAAATTGATTGTTTAAAACACTAAGAAACGCCTTCCGTGGACTTCGAGCTATTTCCAAGAATCTGAGAAATATTTTATTGCCTTCCCTAAAAAATGTGCATAATAATATATAGATACCATTGAAAATGTTTGAAATAGTAGGATTATGGAAATAAGTCCTTAGCTGTTAAATTTTGATCCAAGGAATCGCCGTGAATTGTTAAACAGAGAAGCAAATCGGGAATAAGACCAAAAGGGGAAAATAAGGATAAATAATAGCCAAGTTAAAAATAAATATATGGATGTTTCACAAATCTCGATATTTAGAGTTGAAGTCTACTGAAGAGTGAGTTCTGATGTGTTTGTGCCTATGAGGTGTGTTCCGCTCTCTGACAAAGTCCCTTGAGTGGTGTAACCTATCGTGAGCCTGTTCGAGGACTTAATTATGTTGGCGTTATTATTTCCAAATGTTTGTATGCGCACACGTGTTAGGGTCTAAGTCCTTTACTCTTAGGAGATACTTGTCGCGGGCGGAATGGACACAAACTTATAGACGTATCTCGGTCTATCTGGCATAATTCCCAGCTCACTGGAAAATAATTATTTATTTTTCGCCTCTTGTGCTTATTTTTCGACTTCATGAGCTAATTAAAAATATGAAGATGTATCCTAAAACATATAATTGTATAAAAGACAGTGTCACTTTGTCCCTTTGCCATGTAATGCTTTTTGAAGCTTAATATCTCGCAAACAACTTAGCCGAATTTGATGAAATTTTCAGGATAGCATTATGATATAATAACAAGACGTTTTACTCTATCGAACTCGAGATCAGAGACTCGAGTTCGACTCCAGGGATAATTTTCATTTCCAATAAGTTAACACATAAAATCGGCTCTACGACGTGCAGGCTTTCATTCTTTTTTAGAGTAAAATTCGAAAGAATTGGCACACAATCTTCGGATATAAACCATTTTGAATAAAACATTATAAAGTTTCCTATTCTGTTCATCTTTTTTCGCCTACAGTTTGAATTCGCTCAATTTAAACGTTTAATTCACACAGTTTGAGGAAATCTTGCATTTTAACGGGATGTTGCCTTGCCTACCAATTCCATTGTTAGACCTCTATATCATAGTGTTATTTCAATCCTTATGGGTATAAACGTGCTTTGAATGCCTTTAATATGAGAGAGAGGTAGAGGGGGAAGCGAGAGGGAGGGGGAGAGAGGGAAGTAGAGGGGGAGAGGGGGGAGGGGAGAGAGCGTGTGAGAGGGAGGGTAAGAGAGGCAACTATTTTAAGTTTAACTAAAGATAGCCGATCAACAACAGAATATTCACTAAAAATGTTGTATATGACAAAATATTTCATATGTAAAAGTGTGATATTAATTATTTTAAATGAAAATAATAATAATCTATCTATCTTTAATTCTTCCGTTGATATTTCAACGGGCATTACACTATTTCTAATATAAAAAGAGAGTTGTTTCCGTGATACGAATAAAAGCCTAAGAAATATACCAGATGATTTTCAATTTATTAGAATAAGGTGTAGGTTTATCTGAAGATGAAGAAGAAGGAAAAAAGAACGTCCAGAAGGTGACCAAATTCCGAACTGAATGTGTAGCATAAACTTTCAAACATATCCTGCTTCTCCTTGTAATTAATCTCTGGAATTAAGTATAACGCTCCTTTAATATAGGTCAAGAACTCTAAAAAAAATGTACCAAAGCACACGCCGATGTGATTTCCAGCGCGTTAACATCAGCGACCAATAATGCTAAAAGATTGTTATGTAATACATTTTAAGCTGTTTACATACATCCGCTCTTGAATTCGGGTCCTTAACTTAATTGACGACGTTTTCGGTAGTGTTTCCCAAGTTTGAGCTATCTTGCTGCAGCTGCTCCTTGGATTGACTAAGTATACGAGAATGCGGAGGAGAGATGAACTCACGGGCTCTCGAAGAGACAGACATTCCTTGCAAAGATGGCCAAACATAGAAAGGTCACTCGGTCTCACTCATGTCACGTAGTCTATCGAATCGATTGGGAAAGAAGTTGCCGAAGGCGAGAAAAGAAGAAAGAGGAAAGGGAGTGATTTAGCAGATCTCCTGGCGACGACCATCCGTAATTCCTCTTCCATGCTACTCTGGAAGGCAACGACATCCACTCGGCCTCCAGCCCTCTTTCTAGTCCTCCCTCCCTACCTACCTACCGCTGCCCCTTTCCCACGGAGTTCCTCTTTTCCCCCTACACGCCCCCGGAAGCGATCCCTTTCCCCTTGGGGTAACACCTCTGAAGAGAGCCCCTCGCACGAACGGACTACAACTTTCATCGAGTGCCTTACAGTTGAAGAGTTGGATGAGGCAGAGGCGAAAGGGCCTCGCTCACCAAATGCGGGCCCTACAATCCGGCGCTGCCCACAAAATTCTCCAGGAGAAAGGGATTTAGGAGGAAAGAAGGATAGACGGAGTGACGATGTGAAGGGAGGAAGGAAGACTTCTTTTAATAACAAATCGGCCGTCCCGCGCTTGCATTTCCGCGGCACTCCAACATTAAATTTCGCACCTTTCTCCATCTACGGCGACCCTCGCGCTCCAAAGGCAAACTTGGTTTGGTGGAGAGTCCCTCTCTCTCTCCCACGCCCCTGACTGCTCCCTTCCCCAACCGCTCTCTCACTTTCATTCCTCTCTCGCCTCTTCCCCGTCATAGCGATCGGGAGAGAAGACAGCTCCCCTCCCTCTTCCTCCAGAAATCCCCTTCCTTCGCACGCTCCCTTCCACGTCATCCTTCCCACTTGCCAAGTGAGGATTTACGACGGGCATTTTACTATCTGAGGGCGCGTGCTCTCTCTCGCTCTCTCCTCTCTTCCTCTGGCAGAGGGCGTCTAAATCGTCGGCAACAGTGAAATGAGGAAAAGAGAAAGGGAGAATAGGGAAGAGAGAATGATTAAGAGAGGGTTTCCTTCTCTTATGTTAGATCAAGGATAGAGAGAGGGAGAGAGAGAGGGGAGAGAGAGGGAGAGAGAGGGAGAGAGAGGGAGAGGGAGAGAGTGAGAGGGGAGAGAGAGGGAGAGAGAGAGGGAGAGAGAGGGAGGGAGGGAGGGAAAGGAGAGTGAAAGCAGGAGACAGCCATGAAGCATTGGAGGAAAGGAAGATGTGTATAAGGTCAGAAAACGGAAGTGGGAAGGGAAATTCGGCCAAGTAGAAAGATGCTTCACGTAGAATCGGAGGAGTGATGTTCCTCAGAGCAGTGAAGAGTAAAAGAGGTGGGAGAGAGACAGGATTTGAATGAAGAGAGGAAAGGAAGGAGAGAAGAAGTAAGAAAAAGGGAGGGGTAAAGTAAGGAGCGAGAGAGGAGAGGGGTAAAGAAGATAAGGAGAAGGTAAGGAAGGAGAGGTAAAGTAAGAAGAGAGGAGAGGGAGGCATGTAAGAAGAGGGACTTATAAAAAGAAGTATTACAAGAAGAGTAAAAAAATTGATTATCAATTTCGGGGCCATGTTTCGGAAGACTACCTGCTCTTCGCGTTAGACCGTCATTACATCTACATCTACATAATACCATGCAAATCAGCAGACTGGTGGGTAGCAGGGGGTGCAGCACACCAAAACCTACCTATTAACGTCCCTCGTGGGGATCACTTTCCTGTTATGATCCCGTATGGTCCTTGGGAAAAACGAGCTCTGATATCGCTCGGTCATACGGTCGATATCACGTATTTTATCCTCGTGATCGTGCCTGCCCATGTACGTAGGTGCCTCTAATATTCCTGAGACCTCCTCTAAGAGAACTTCCGACCTAAATTTCTCCAGAAGCCTTAACCTAGCGCTAATTCTGCGATCCTCTAGCGATATCCAATTCAACTCCTTCAAGAGTGATGTGACGCTTAATTTTTAGGCGCGTTTCACTTACAGCGTGAGCACCTATTATCGTCGGTCGGTCCGTCCGTCTGTCCGTCCGCCTGTCCGTCTGTCCGTCCGCATGTTCGTTCTCGGCTTCTACTGAACGGATTTTTATGAGATTTGATATTAAGGACTTTCAATGAAATATAATAAGGAAAACGCAAAAATGAATTACGTACGCCAATCAGGGGTACCAATTTACTGGTGACAATTAAATTTTCGTCATATCTCGTAAAATATTGCTCATATCAAAATATTTTTTAAATAAAAGTTATAGAACTAATAAAGTAGAGTATTTCCTTCCCTGTACATTTTTATAGTAGGAGTAGCCGTTATCGAGAAAATATCCAAGAATCTCTTATATCGAGTTGAGCTTAGAAAATTTCTTGCATGGTTACTTCATTGTTGCTAACATAAACATTCTCCAAAACAAACGTTTAATTTCCTTACGTGTGCATGCAATATTTTAAAATAGGAAGAAAATGGATTATTTATGATGAAGAAAAGGACTTTAAAATGCTATTTCCCTCACGTACAGTTATATAAATTCTTTCTAATACTCCATTGCATGAAACGCGCCCATTTGTGATACGGTGTACACTTTCCTAACTTATTGCTCATATTTTTCCTTAACGAATCTGGCTGCTCTGCGTTGGAGGATTAGGATCCCTTGCTCGGACTCAATCCCGGACCATCTACCTCTACATAATACTCTACAAATCACCAGACTGGTGGGTGGCAGGGACCATAGCTCGGTGTAGTCCACCTTCACAGCGGGTGGTGAAATTATCGATCTAACATTGCAAAATTGCAATACTTTTGCAAATAAGACGATTGAAAGTTACATAATTGCATTGCGTGAAAATGCTGATTTTTGGCGTTTTTTCAACGAAATTCTACGATACATGTCAACGGAGTTAGAAAACGAGCGACGTAGATGGTGGGGGAGGAAGGAAAGTGTAGGGAGAGTGAGAGGCACCAACATAAGCGTTTCGACTTGCATTAAGCTTTTTAGGAGGGAAATTTGAAATCAACATTCTATGTATGGAGTACAGCTTTGTATGGGACAGAAAAATGGATGCTAAAGAAAAATGATATTAAATACCTGGAAAGCTTCGAATTGTGGATATGGAGAAGAATGCTGAAGATAAAATGGACAGATAAGATTAAAACGAGAAGGTACTAATAAGAGTAGGAGAAACTAATGATTACACATACGATAAAGGAAGGCAAACTGTATTAGTTATTGCTTAGAAGGAGGGGCGGAGAGATAGAGCATGATTAGAGACCTATTAGAAGGAAATTTGGAAGTAAAAAATCTGATGTGGCCAACACGTGACTTTCTCCACATTTTGGGTATAGATATTTAAATAATTATGAAAAGCATAATGAGGCAAAATTGCTATTTCGTATGGTAAAAGAATACAGTCGTCCTTATTTCCGTAAATTATATTTTGATTATGTTTCCAGAATTCACCGCTACCTGGTTTTGGCCCCGTAAACTTGATATTACGAAAAAGTTGAATATCTCCGAACTCGATGGTCCTACGAAAATTAGATTCAAACAAAGCCTGGAAGAAATATTATTCTCTACAACTTTGGTCCTCACGGAGATTACCAATAACGACGTTTTTAAGGAGATATTTGACGGAAACCGAAAAAACCGATTATTTATAAATAATTCCTAAACAATAACTGCTATGGAAAATTGTTTGAAACAAAAAATGTAGGAAATTACTTTTTATACATTTTTTATGATGGTCAATGTATACAATAATGAAGTATTATCGGAGAAATATAGCAAAAACCGAATCGGGTTTTGAATAAACCTCGACTTTCGGTTAACCGTTATTGTTAAAAACTAATCAGTCCTTTGTGCTCATGCTAAAGTGTTATATTTGAAGTTTGGTAAGGATATAGCAAAGCACTTTTTGAGTTAGAGCGCCCACAATCACATACACACACCATACGCGCGCGCGCGCACACACACACACACAGACATCATTCCGAAAATAGCCTAAACGTGTTCTAGGGACCTCAAAACGTGTATTTCCGTTGAAATCTCGAAGTCGATTTTTTTCGTGATCACAATACTTTCCCATTACTTCGTATGGAGAAAGTAAAAAGAGAAAGAGGTACGATAAAACACATGAAACCTATGAAGACTTGTAAAGGCTGCGGAAAATAAGAGCATTTTGATAAACAGTTTTCCCCGTGAATGATCACGAATCCAGACTACCTAAGATGACGGTGAGCATATCAATGACTCTTAAATAATGATTTTCGATTGTTTTATAATGGGAATAAATAAGAACAATGGTTCATATCAATCAAACAAGGTTTCCCTGTCACTGGAATTACAATCTAAAATGTCAAATATAAAATTTAGGACCGAGTGTAATTTAATTAGATAATTAGAAAATTTTAAACATCAACCTAAAAAGAACATTTTTATGGTGCCGCTCATGCTGCAGAAACACCCGATAAAATATTATTTGTTTAATCATTGGAGGGATTCGCATATAATTTATGATATAATGCATTTCCCAATATAATCTATATACAGTAGAATCTCCCTATAACGGATTCCTCTATAACGGAAATCTCCCTATAGCGGCAAAACTTATCCCTATCTAACCAATGCTATTTCAGTTCTCTATTACGGAAATAAAGTGTTGAAAATCTCTCTATAGCGGCCGAAAATTCATTCATGAGAAACAAAATTAGAGGGCAACCAACAATTATTTCAGGTAGTTTTACCTGTTAACTATAACAGCAACAAATCTGCGTGGATGACGGAACGGATCTTCGTAGAGGAAGTAAGGAAGTGGGACCAAGAGTTACAAAGAAAAAACAGAAAATTTTTATTACTGGTCGACAATTGCACAGCTCATCCCATCATAGACAGTTAAAAAACATCAAGATCGTGTTCTTCCTAGCCAATACTACGAGTGTCCTACAACCAATGGATCAGAGCGTTATAAAAAGCCTAAAAGGGCATTACAGAACGAAGATGTTGTTACGCTTGATCGATGATATAGAGGGCCAACGAATGAAGTTGAATTTGTTGGACGCTGTCTATCTACTTCAGAAGGCGTGGGAGAACGTCAGCCAAGCAACGATCCAACACTCTTTCAGGCATGCTGGCATCACTAAGCAGGAAGCCTCTGTCGTGAGAGATCAGACTGGGAATGATGACAACCACGACCAAGTTCCCCTCAGTGAGTGTATCAATCAGTTCCAAGTGCCACAGAGTCTCCAACTGACAAACCTCGACACATACACGACGACCTAGCGACAGCAGCTGAATTTAGTGAGCAGGAAATCATAGACAGAATCCTCTCTCGCGATGAGGAAGACGAAGGAGAAGAGGAAGAAGAAGCAGAACCAGAGCTTGAACTGCCTAGTGCAAAACAAGCGTTCGACGCAATTCGTCTGGTTTCCACTTTTTTCAAAGGCCTGGATGTTGACGCAGAACTACAGCGACAATTTTCAAATATCGAAAACAAAGTGGAAGAAGAATATTGGAAGAAAAGAAGAACAATACAAACAAAAATGACAGACTTTTTCACTGAATAGTAATGGAAATTTGTAAGTACATATGTACATATTTGAAGTAAAATTTAAATAAAGTTACTCTTTTCGTTTTTAATATGCTGTATTATTTCTTGATCTTGACTTCCTCTATAGCGGAATCTCTCTATAACGGCGAAAACCTACTGGTCCCTTCAATTCCGTTATAGGGAGATTCGACTGTATTTATATTATATAATAACTCAAAGAGGTAAGCCTGTCCGATCGTTTTATATGACTTCCAGTTGAATTAATTGGTGATATTTTGTGCTTAATTAGACATTAGTAGGTTAGCGAGAGACATTAAAAATTTCTGAAGGAGTAGCCATTATTTCTGCCATTTTATTACCATTTCTGCGAGGTCGGATATTTTAAATTTGCTTTTTAAATAAGTTGAAACCTTGATAGGAAATCAAGACTTAGTTTTATTGGTCGGAAAACGTGAATCTGTACCGAATTCCTTGCATTCATTTTTCTTAATCTTCGTTTAACGGCCGTTTTTTTTAGTGAAATGTTGACCTGTATTTAAAAATTAAAATAGTTACTCACTGAACAATTATTCGTCATGCATTACTGATAACATCTTCTAAATATCCAAGGTACAATTTTTAATTTTGACATGTCAATAGAATTAAAAACAAATATTCAAAGTAGGTTGAATCTGCGGAAAATTATTTCTTATACTAGTGTAATGCCCTTTGAAATATCAACGGAAGAACTATAGATAGATTATTATTATTTTCATTTAAAATAATTAACATCACACTTTTACATATGAAATATTTTGCCATATACCACATCTAGTGAATATTCTGTTGTTGACGGGCTATCATTAGTTAAACTTAAAATAGTTGCCTCTCCTTCCCTCACGCTCCCTCCCTCACCCCCTCCCTCCCTCACACACTCTCTCCTTCTCCCCCCTCTCTCCCCCTATACGTCCCTCTTTCCCCCTCCCTCCCCCACACACTCTCTCCTTCTCCCCCCTCTCTCCCTCTTTCCCCCTCCCTCTCCCCCCACCTCCCTCCCTCTCTCGTATTTAAAGCATTCAAAGCACCTTCACACCCATAAGGGTTGATACAACAACAGGATTTTGAGGGCGAACAATGTAATTTGTAGCCAAGGCAACATTCCGTTAAAATGGCAATATTTCCACAAAATATGTGAATTAAACGTATAACAGGAGCGATTTAGAATTGTATGCGGAAAAAGATGAACAGAATAAGAAATTTTATAATTTTTTCTTAAAAATGGTTCAGATCCGAAGATCGTAGGTTAATTCCTTCTAATTTAATTTCCAAAACAATAAATGCCTGCACGTCAAAAAATTGATTTTTACATGTTACCTTACGGAAAATGGAAATGTCTTCCTTGGAGTCGAACCCAGGACTTTTTTGGAGATTTATTTTCGTCATTACCTTAAAATATGTTAATCAAGCATCCTTGCCAAATTTCAGTCTTCTACCTATTCGGGAAGTTTGTTAAAACGCTCTATATCGGCCATCGTGAAAGCGTGACCAACCAACTAACCAACAGACCTGGGCTATTATAGCATAAAATAATTATATTCCATAGGAGTATAATTTTTTATATCCTTCATCTAAGCCCACGTTTTCGAATCTTTATTATTCACCAATCGCCCACATTTTATATAAGGTAGAAGAGGTACAATTCATCATGTAAACAAATATGTAGTTCTACTGAAAGGAAAATCAAAATTATCTGATAGTTTTGTATCTTCAGCGAAAATTTGATGATCTTAAACTAAGTGTATAAACGTATATTTTGGCCCTTATTGCTTCATGACTAATGTTAACATCGAATGAATGGTAGAGAAATCTTTAAGTATTGTGAAACCATTGATATTACCATGAACAATACGGAGGTTAAATTAGGAAAATTCGATAAACTTTTAATATCTCATATCTGCCGCCCCGTTCGGCTCTGGGGGAGAACCGACTTAACGGAACCCGATGAAGAATTGTTGAAATGAAGCACACCATATAAAAACGGTGGAATATTAATTCTTTTTGGGTTTATTCTGTATTTCAATCTTCTTAAAAATGCATCCATCTGGCAAAAACGATAATTTGTGATCAGTATTTCTAAAACATATAACCATATAATGTCTACTGAAAAATGTGGATATTAAGTTAAGCTACCTCTATCGCGACCCACATCCTCACCCAGCACAAACAAAAACGAAAGCTGCGAAAAATATTTTCCGCTATTAAAGATGTATTATTTTAGTAAATAACCATCGTCTAAGCTATTTGTGCCAAAATATGTTTCCGGTGACATTATAGCCTATCGAATTTTATGCTCAGCTACCACCCACCTCTCCCCACTCAAACGGCAGCGTTAATGTTGCCACGAGTCCAACTGCGCGTAAATACATATTAATATAACCAGTGACGTCAATGGGCGGATATAAAAAAGTTTGTGCTATATATGTGGCATCGATTTTATCGCTAGTTGAAATCATGGTGTTATAAATTTTTTTCCATGCCAGTCTAATAAGATTCGATTTGTTAGTAAACAAGATCAACTCATTCGATATTTATTTCTTTTTAGCTAATTCATAAACATTTTCTGAGCTTTTAAAAATTACACAAAAACGATAACAAATATCTTATAGGAACATTCTAATGGCAGGATCCGAACCCTCGGCCCTGGCATTGGAGGTTACACACGCTAACCAACGCTCTATCAAAGACAGCGAATATATAAACGGATGTTAGCGTTTTCTGGCTATGGTGGGAAAAATGTCTGCATTTCATTTCGTGTTTTCAGTTCCCGCATTGTAGTGCGTTGGACGGACTCTATCACTGACCCTCATTATCGATTACTTTCTGAATACTTGTAGTAATTATGAATTTCGTATGTAATAAAAATAGTATAAAAATCAATAGGTATTTATTCATCTACCTCTTGTTTTACACATTTAGTTTGTCCTTTCGCATCTACAATCTTGCTATTCGTCTGAAGTAGAAATTTCCAATATTTTTAGGCGAAAGAGCAGCAGTTATTTCTCACGTAAATCTATCGAGGCAAATAAGTTACTATCTCTCTCTCACGCAAAAAAATATAATATGCCTCTTTAATTTTTAATAAAAATTACGATGAAAAACTTATATATACAATTAAAGCTCAAGTTCGAAGAATATCAAATAAGGTTGGGCAGCTGGCTTTTAGCATCAAATTTATTCGTAATTATCAAGTTTTTTGGCCTTACATAATACTTCTCCAATTAATTTATATTACACCGTATTTGTAAATTTTGCGGGAAAGATTTGGTAAATTTTTAAGGCACAATTTCGATGTGGCGAGAACCAAATCATGTTTAAGAACATCAAGCGATCAACACTATACTTAAAAAGAAAATAGTTATAACAATAATTGAAAACCACTGTCAAATAGCTAGAGAACATTGAGATGCTCTCCAGGAAGAGGTTGGGAAAACCTGTTGTCAAAACACGAAAGCTATTTTGAAACGCCTACGGTATATGCAATAGGCTAAACGATGTGACACACAAATTGCCTAAATCACGGGTGTCAATCGCAATGCCTTATGTACCGTTATAGGAAGCGGAAGCAAAAATTATTGAATGAAAATCAGGTTTGTGTAATATTTATCACATTAAGTGCAGAGGTTTATAAGTTTTATGACTCTGCGAGAGCCTCTTAAACCAGTTGACCTTATCGAAATCCCTACAACCCCATCCACAAAATAATAAACATAAAATGTATAAATTTCAAAATATTATAATTATCTATGCTATAGGTGCAAAACTAAACATATTATAAATATATCACACAAGCATTTCGCGATCCCCAGTTTGCGAAGCAATGCATTAGCTTTAATAAGTAAACATTTAAGCGACAATTACTTCATTAGTAATCAAATCTTCCGCCGCGTCATTTCAGCCGCCAATCACAACGCATTGTATTGACGCACAAGCGGTGCATTTTTTTCAAAATAACAAGACAAATACACTGAAACTCTTCCTCACTCATCCTCTACACTCCTTCCGAATCACTCCCTTCCATATCACAATCTCCTCTTTTTAATTGCTTTCAGCGCACCTCGCGCCCACCCGCCCCCACCTCGCCCCCACCTCGCCCCCACCGGCCCCATCTCGCTCCAGTTTGCCTTCTGACCCCTAATCCCGCTGCTTATCCCTTTTAATCCGACCCGCGTGTTACAATAACTGTTGCAACTGTTGATATCATTACGCTCGACTATTTACTAAATGCGATTCCGCGTAAATAGAATGAACTTCTCCTGTATCTTGGAATCTGATATTCATTTTATAAAAATGAGAATATCTGTAGAACTACTAACCAAAGTGGTTTTATATTAAGTCAGGTTAATATTAACATATTTAGCTCTAAATTCACATGCACAGTTTTTGGCGCCCGAGTCACGGATTCGTGATTAACAAACTAGGAAACCTCAAATTTAGCGTAAAATGCGCATGCCAATCATCCTTTCTATCCTACTCTGTCGCTCTCTCACTCTCTCACACACACACGCGCACACACACATCTTTGCTTTTATCGCGTATTTCTTTCGGGTTCAGAAGTCCTTCTGTCTTTCTCTCTCTCTCTCTCGATGCGAGAGAGAGAGAGAGAGGAAGGGGTGAGATTGGGAGAAAGAAAATATGAGAGGGAGGGAGGGAGAAAGAAAATATGACAGGGAGGGAGGGAGAAAGAAAGGAAGTGGGAAGAGAGGGAGGGGGAAGGGAGGGAGGGGGAGGGGAGGGAGGGGGAAAGGAGGGAGCGAGCCGGCGGAAAATAAAAGTGGGGAAGTGAAGTGAAAGATAGCGGCATAGTGCGCACGGAGGGAGTGTAGGAGGAAAGGAGCGAGGAGGGTCTTAAATAATTGAGATAAGGAAGGATGTGCGGGCGAGGAGGTGCAAACGAGGGGAATGGGGCGATTAAAGGAAGGGGCGGGAAAACGGAGAGATTCCTACTCCTCACTCTGGCCCGCCAATGAAGTTCACCGCATGCAAGTTGGCGGCGGAGAAGAGGCTGCCGGGAAGGGTGCCTTTAGGGAAGGGGTCGAAAGGAGGGGAGGAAGGCGGGCTTAATTACGTCTCCTCTCGGGACGCCCCTCTTCCCCCTCCCTCTCCCCCACGCGAACTCGCACCTCCTAAAATCCACTTCCTCGTCTCTCCTGCCGTATCGCCCCACCCCCTTTCGCGACCCGCAACACGTGTTATCTCTCCCCCCGCCCTCTACACACACTCCCCCTCTCCTAGACGACGACGGCATATCCTCCTTCCACCCCTCTCTCCAACACAAACCACTTCACTTCGCTACGACCTCCTCGCTCCCCCATTTCATACACCCCTCACTATTTCCCGTCTTTTCGCGCTTTCTCATTCTCTTCGGCCCACCTCTCCGCAATCTCTCCTTATCCTCCCTCTCTTTTCCTCTCTCTCGCCCGAATTCTCTGCCTCATCTTGTATTATCTCGAAAATGTCTTAAAGTTGAATTTCTGCCAAAAATGCACCACGTAAGCATAGTATACTTGCAACATCCATCCTTCAACGATATTAATGTAGCAGGGTTAATTGTAAGTTTTTACATTACAACAAATTTTAAATAAATGTCATAAAACTGAGTGGGCACTTTTTCTATTATTACTTTTCCTTTGATTAATTCCATCGTCGGCTCAAAATTCTAACTTAAATATGTTCTCTCGAGTAATTTCTTTCGTTAATTCGAAGTCGATGAAGGCAGAGAGAGAGAGAGAGAGTCGAAATTAGATGCGCTCGCAAACACCTCCACTTCCCCCCTTTCCCTCTTTATGTGCAAGCGTGCAATTTTCGCGGCAATGTGCTCCAATACGCCACACAGCGGCAGAAAGTGGCAGTATTCGCTTTAACCCCTTCGCTCTTATAAAGCCACTCTAACCTTTTACCCCTTCACACTTGTCTGCACATAGTAACGGGTGAGGAGTAGCTGGTCTACGAGTGGGGGGCTTCGGATGGGCGGCAGAAAGAGAGGGGCCTACCTACTCGGAATCGGGGGCGGCGTTTCGAAAGGAATAGGAAGCGCAAAAGGGGTGGCCGTAAGTGAATGGGGAGTGGAATGGAGGAAGCTGCTTAAACGGCAAGAGAAATAGAAAGGGTGAAAAGAGGAGGAGAAAGGGAAGAAGAAGGGCGCGATCTTAGTTCGGACCGAATGAGTGTAGAGGGTTCGTGCGTGCGTGCGTGTGTGGGCGCGCGAGCGATGCGGAATGGGAAACTGGCCGTTTCGGAGGAGGAGCGGGAGGGAGAGAAAAGGAGAATGGGGCAGGCAAGGAAGAATAGTGGGTGAAAGTGGGTGCGGGCGGGTGCATGGTAGGGCTGGCTCGTCGGGGGCCATCTGTCCGTAATTCACTCCGCTGTCTGCTGCCTCGAGCCGCGCAATAAACGTCGGCCGCACGCAGAGGCAGGGTGTATGTGGGAAGGAGAGGGAGGTAAAAGGTGGGAGGGAGGGAGAGGCGCCAACGAGCGCGCTCGCTCATAAATGAGAGCCTCTCTCTCTCTCTCTCTCTCTCTCTCTCTCTCTCTCTCTCTCTCTCTCTCTCTCTCTCTCTCTCTCTCTCTCTCTCTCTCTCTCTCTCTCTCTCTCTCTCTCTCTCTCTCTCTCTCTTCTCTCCTCTCTCTCTGTTCCTCTCGTTCGCTATCTTCCGCTCTTTCGCCTTCTCTCTTCGTCTTCTGTCCCCTCCCATTGTCTTCCATTCCACCATCCACTCCTTACTCTTACATCTCCTATTTCTCTCCCTGCGCTCCCTCCCTCCCTCTTCCTACGTCCCTCCCTCCCTCCCTCCTCCTACCTCCCTCCCTCCCCCTCCACTCCTTTCCTTCCCTCCCTCGCTTCCTCTTCGCTCACAAGAGCGTACACAATTCAAGTAGCAAAATTCCGCTCACTTGAAACATTTTAGTGAACATTTTAATACTTTTATAACGTAGGATTTGCAATTTTCGTTTATTTTTTGTTGGACACTCGACCAGATAAGCAATCTTTTGTTTCGTTTAGTATTCGAATTACATGTGTACAAATTGCAAAATATTAACGTGCAGCTCGCTACGAAGGCATTTGTTTATAAGGACGTCGCCATTCGCGGCCCTGGGGAATTAAAAATTAATAAATTTCTTAATGAAGGCTTCTGTTATGGCGTACTAGATTCCCACTTTAGGTTCCCACTAGCAAATAAAGCATCCTTTTTTGATCAAAATGAAGAGTAGTTTCGGAAGGATTTTATTGTACAAAAAACAGCCTCGACTGCTTTAGACTAAAAAAACGCATCTTTTGAGGTTTTCCGCGTATTTAATTAAGAAAATGCCAGAATAGATCCCTATTTATGAATTAGAAGTTCATTCGTAGCATGGTGGGTGTCATTAATAAACACATTTTTAAGAGCAATATGATAAGTTCAATCCTAAACAAAAGTCAGTTGCTCGTATTCGAAGAAGCTATCTAGGTATTTGGGTCAGATTCAATCTAAAATATTCGGGAGAATGTCAAATGAAGATTCCAACAATATGACCCAATCAGCAAAATTGAACCCAAGAGAACACACTCATAGTATGATATTTATATACCCATAACGATAAAATTCTTCAGGAGAATGGAAATGAAATGTTTCATGGGATGCAAAATGTTTTTTTTTAAATAAGTTACCTCATATAACACGCAATGAAAAACGGCTGAATACGGCTGCTTTGCAACCGAAATGTGCATCTGGTTTTTATAACCTTGCTGTAGCTAATGGAAATACATGAGATAAGTATTTTTTAAGTGCTTGCACTTGAATTTTTATAGCCATAATACGAGCTCGATAATTCTCTTTTGAATCGCACATGTTAAAAATCATATCCAAAGGAATTGCTGAAAAACAGGAGGAAATGGCTGGAGTAATGATAGGAGCATATCCATTTTGGTTTTAAAAAATCATACGAACAATATAGGTAATTGGAACGGCGCGAAACACGTCAAAAGAAAAAGAGGGCACAGACAGGTTTAGTTTGCGTGTTTTGTTAATTTGCAGTCTATTAGGCAGGGTGTCCGAGAAAGAGTGGACGCATTTCAAACATTTTTAATGAGAAAATGAATAAAGCTACAAGGGAACGGTTTTCGCCATATGAAAGTGGCTTTGAAAGTTTTACATACACTACTTATTCTACCGAGCGTGCATAGATGTGCGCATGGCCAAATTGAGAGAAGGCTGCATTGTAGAAACAACGCGGAAAAAGAGTGGACACATTTCAAACATTTTTACTGAGAAAATATTCAAAGCTACAATAGCACGGTTTTATTTGTACGCTGGTAACGGATTTTGATTCTGCCATCCACCACACATATGCAGCCTTCTGCCGAATGGACGCCATGCTCGCAGCAACTGCCGCGTGATCTCCACAATGCAGCTTTCTCTCAATTTGATGCATGCGCACATTCATGCACACTCGGTAGAACAAGTCATGAATGTAAAACTCTCGGAGTTCCGCTTTCATATAGTGTAAACGATTTTCTAGTATCTTTTTTTATTTTCTATTTAAAAATGTGTGAAATGTGTCCACTCTTTCTCGGACATCGCTCAGGTGAAATGCGTGGGGCTTCATATATTGTAACAGTATTTTTCCGCTGATAACCTAAACCGCAGATCGCAAGGACAGGGTGTGATGAATGTATTTCTCCAACGTGGGTTTCTCCGAGGTTACGTAGGTTAGCATGAATGTCTCGATTGCTTCTGAATCTGTTTCCACGTGACTGTGAAGAGGAATTGGTTATTGGTAGACTTTTGGTTAAAAGCTGATGATAGTCGGTTGTTTGCCTTAATTCTGTAAATCATTTATACTTCCCTATATAAAGCCATCGTATCCTTAATTTCGCTCGTGAAGTTTAAACTGTATTCCATTAGCGGAACCTCCCTGTTCCTCTGACAATCGAAAACCTATATTCAGCTTGTTCATTTGAATTTGAGGCCTCAAAACCAGTACCATATCGTCTTCACCTCCATATTGACTATTATCTACTGTAGTTAGTTCCTCATTTAGTTTGTCGTTCTGGTTCACAAATAGCTCTAACTCTGTCACCTGATGATTATCGAATACATTAAACAAGATGGCCCACCTCCTTTATCTCCTCCACCTCTTCGCGAAATGTCAGAAAATGCCTTATACTGCAATGTAGCTGTCGAATTGACATTCCATGCTGCGGTCCAGGTTCAGATCCGGCGGAGATAGGGTTTTTCACCTACTTGTGTGGTTTGAGGTGACCGCGCATGTAATCGCTCCGTCCTTCGGAAGGGAGGTTAAGCAATTGGTCTCCTTGGCGCTGCTTCCTATATTCTGTGCGCCGGATAAACGGAGAAACCATGGACTTTCGTTATAACGGCTCTCTGAACACCGTGAATTCCTTTATTTTTTGTCGAATATTTTCAATGTAATTTCTTCCTGAATATACGTACATTACGAAATAGTATAGAAATAGATGGATAAATTTAAAAATTTTGTTATAGTACATCAACATTCATATTTTTTTAAACCTGGTATTTACCTGCTTTACTGTAAAGTACACATCTTTAAAATCCAAATATGGAGTTAATATGTCACCTCGCGCCAAGCATTTTTTCTCAACTCATATCAGCGATAATTAACCGTCAATCCTTAAACGTGTGATGTAATTTTGACTGAAAATACGATACAATAAAAGAACTGGAGTATAGAAAACACTGACATTAGATGAAAACAGACAAAACTTCCTAACAGTGAGGCACGTTATGTTGAAATGCGCTATCTTGAGGCACGTAATAACGAGATTCCACTATTTCTCGAAGTAGCTGAGGAGTCGCACCTGCGATTTCATCATGGGTGGCAGATGTTCCCCAATAATTCAAAGTGAAATATGTTCGAGAGATAGAGTTAATGGATTTTAACGCAAAAATCCACTCAAATCTCAGTCGCTTCTTCTCACGCGCTGCGAGCGTGTCGTATGCACTTCTAAACGCCTTCTCTTCACCTTTTGATACTCAGGGTGCACGCAGAGTAAGATATTGCCGCTCTCGAAGAAGAGGATTCCAAGGATCAGTTTCCCTTGATATCACCTCCGGGAAAGCGCAACGAAGTGTTAAGTGTCTGCGTAATTGGTTTAGACACGCTCTTTCGCTGTCTTTCGTAGGTGTTTACGGATCGAGGACGATATTAGAGTTAGAACTGTTCCTCCGCATTGGGATTAGCGATTATCAGCGAAAGCAATTTCGGTGTGATAGGAACGACGAAGGTAGGGGGAAGGAAGGGTGGGTGGGAGGGGCGGCGGGAGAGGAAAGGAGGGGTAGAGAAAAAAGCAGAGCGCTTTAGCGTGGTCAACGGATGCATCCGAGGCAGACACTCGCCTCGATCGCCTTCTCGTTTACGACTCAATCTTCGTTCTCCCTCTCACTACCCCTCGCCCAACCTCCCTAGCTACCTCCTCCCCAACCATCTTATTCCTACCTCCCCCTGCCTCTCACTGCCTTCTCCCATTTCCCTACCTATCTCCCCCTTCCAGTCGCTCGCATAACCCTCTCTCTTCTTCTTCTCGGTCCAAGATTATGAGAAACGAACAAGTTTTGCGTCTCAAACAATTTTCTTGGATTGGTGGCGTTCCCAAAGGACGCGTATCTGATGCGATGGGAGGAGTGGTCTCGGAGAGAAATGGAGAAAAGGGAAAGAGATATCGGAGGAGTGGGTGTGTAAGGTCGATCCCTCGGGGAGACATAGAAGATTGACCCTTATGGGTCCCGGGGGAGAACTCGCTCTACCTCATCCCATCCTCCTTCCGGAAAAAAAGAAGCGGGGGAAGAGGGAAAGGGAGTTGGAGGGAAAAGATCGCCCTCTTTACTTTTCCTCCCGTTCTACTTTTTGCCCTCCCCCTTCGCCGTCCTGTGCTGCCCTCTGCATGCTGGCACGCCAATCGAAGGAGAAAGACTAAAGTAAGCACGTTCACTTGACAGGTTTGTGATTTCATTCGCGCCCAGCCATCGTTCGTCACAACTACCGTAAGAATTTCAAAATTAAAATGGGATTAATAAGAGCGCGACTATACATTCGTAATTTGTTACTTATTTGGAATCGAATAAAAGAATAAGTTATTACTATGACAGTCTTAAGAGATGATTTAATAGAAAACTGAAGTAAAAAAAGATCTGTGCATCTAGAGATAGACGAGATTTTCCTGAGAATTAAAAAAATATTTCCAGTGAAAGAAGTTTTAATTTAAATGTGACTATATACGAATGTAGACTATCAATATAATCCACTCACAAACAGAAAGTAATAAAGCTAAAATTAGTTTACTTAGAGATTATAATTATTGCTTTGTAAAACTAAAATAGCGACATTAAAATCGTCTGGGATTTTTATGAATGGAAAACACAGAATCCAAGAGATAGAGAAAAGGCGAAAAAGTTGATTACAACATCTCGATTGCTACCTAACCTTTGGGAAACAGAGAAAAAAGACATTAAGAGTATCGTTCGACCTTTCAAGTCTTCCACCTCAAACAGTAAGAAACACCGCCAAAGGAAACGAATCAAAGCGGAGAAGATGTGAAGTGAGCAGAAAAGGAGAGAGAGAGGGAAAAGGAGCTAGAGAGTGACGGGAGAGAGGGACGCGGGTGAGAGAGTGGGGCTGCGGAGAGAAGTTCATAGGAGAGAGGGGATGGGGAGAGAGAGAGAGAGGGCTATAGGGATCCGACCGGGCAAGAGGGATAAAATAAACGGACGGGATGAGGATTGGTAGAGAGGGAGGGAGGGAGGGAGGGAGGGAAGGAGGGAGGGGTCGCAAAGACATAAGTGGAAAAGGTCCCGGCAGAGGGCGAAGAGTGAAACGAGCGAAAGGGACGGAATGGCGCGCAGGGGCGTGGCGGTCGGAAAAAGGGGAGATGTACGCAGAGAGGGTGAGAGAGAGAGAGAGAGGAGGGAGGAATGGGGTCGGGTCGTGTCGAGGGTGTGGGGAATGGTCCGGGAGTGGATTACCTCTCGGACTTAGGGTCTGGTGGGCATGCGGGGTGAAGCTGAGAAGGGTCCCGTACATCCAGGAAGTGAAGGAAAAAGGGACGAACGGATGGATGGAGGTGGGATTAGAGGAGGAAAAAGGAGGGAGAGAGGGTGTAAGTAAGAGGGCGGAAAGAATTAATGGCTGGCTATTCCGTTTGAAGTTTAAATCTCTTGAACGCTTACTTACAAATATACATGTATGCGTGGACCATCCTCTGTATGCATGCGATGTCCTACAAATAAATGCGTGTATTTGGAACATATTTTGGTGCCAATCGAGCGCTCCTTCGATTCACGGCAGAAAGACAAACCGAAGAAAATTGACCTCGGTGTCGAAAAAGGAGAGAGACGGTTCCGTTGATGAGGATTGTCGCGTGTCATTTGGAGGGCAAAAGGAGCGCTTAAGCAGTTCTGTAGTAGTTGAGAGGAGGAAAGAGGAAGTGGAGTGGAGTGTTGGAGGATCGAGTGGCAGAGATTAGTCGCGCTGTCCTTAGCCACAAATTTTTGGCGTTCTGGTCGCAAAGACACGTGGCCTATGGGATTAACTCGATGGGACGGATGATGGAGACGAGAGATGTGTACTTTCTGAATATTTAAAAGTTTCTAAATATATTATTATTAATAGATGATAGCATCCAAACATTGACGATATGTAGTAGAAAATTTTCTTGTCATTTCGTCCGATATAAACGATCAGCAAACATATTCAAACAAGATTCATTTTTTTCTGTTTTGTAACTTCTGAAAATACTCTCTTGAGTCATAGCAAAAAGATAATCATGTTTAAGGTGCCATGGCAACCTTGATAGAATGATTCGACCCGAGTACGTTAATTGCGTCTTCATTCAAATTTTTCCCAAATAAAAAAATATCCAAATACTGGAAAGCGCCAGAAATGCTTACAGAGCGACCGAAAGCAAAAGGAGTTGTTCTCGGCCTCTATCTTGAATCCGGATTTCAGTTTCTATATTCCGAACTTTAGCATTATATTTGTTATAAACTGTCAAAATAGAAACCAACAACTAAGTGACCAACATATTCCCGTTCTGAAGCAGGAGAATTAGTCTGCCAGGGAGTTCAGTCGTAGAATATCCGCCCAGCAATTTGAAGACCCGGATTCGCATTCCCGGTCATGGCAAATTTTTTCACCTGTTTCCACATCTCCCAAGTAACTAACTATTGAAATTATATCGTTACTATTTACGAATTAGGGATATTTGAAAACCAATTAATTGAGAGAATTATGGGATTCGTCTAACACAATTATTACTGTGGAAATAAATAAATTTTATTTTCAAATTAGAAAGATTCATGATAATTATATAACCGTATCTGAACCTCCCCCCAATTTAATCCTCATTATTAAAGCCAGGTATCCGAGTCCTCATACCTCCAGAATCATTTCTTAAAAGAAGACCATATCATTTCATTTTTACTTTCTCACATACAAAGTATATTGAGAAAGTATTGTAATCGCGAAAAAATTCGACCTCGAGATTTTTACGGAAATGTACGTTTTAGGTATTGCCGAGTCCAAAAAAGTGCTTTTCGCAATGCCATCTCTCTGTCTGTATGTCTGGCTTAGCGATGCGGGCCTGAAAAAAACCATAGGTATTTTTTTTAAAAACCGGTTTTTTTGAGGTTAAATACCTCTCCGAAAAATACCAAATCGGTATTTTTCAAATAAGAATTAAAAATAGGGTGCGTAAACACTGATTTTTTGAAAATTTAATGAATTAGCTGTATGGATGTACATATAGGCTTGTTTCATCGTATTTATCAGTATTAATTGTTGAATATGCGAAATAAAAGAATACCTTGTTATACAGTGCAAGCCAAGAAAATAATTATTCATCGACCAGCAATTATCTATGCCAAATGTGGCGTATTCCCTGCATGAAAACCATTTGAGTGTCTGCGTTATCTGTGGAGCAAAACAAGTACTATTACCGCACAGCTAGCGCTCGCAGCAAACAGAGTGATAGAGTAGGTACTACTACGTCGAAGTAAACAATATACCGAACATTTATCACGGAAAGTAGTATTAGTATAGTTGTATATTTATTCTAGTGGAACATTAAACAATGCCAGGATCTTTGTCTGTTGTAAGAAGACATTTCACCCCGACTAAGGACGGGACAAAAACAGTGCAGTTTTGCAAATATTGTAAAAAGAAGTATGCCACTAACATGGAGAAACATCTGCAAATCTGCGTGAAGGTACCTCATCTTGTTCGAAAATACTTGACTGGTATGTATACAATTTTTTACTTTAAACTATTCTATAAAATGTGATTAAAATCACTAGAAAACAGAGGTCGTGCATTAAGTAAAATAATAGTGATGTTAAACGAATATATTTTGCCATGTAACATGTGGTCGTGTGAATGTTTTTGGTTGTGTGTGTGTGTATATATATATCTTGTTGAACGTCTTATTGAATTTACATTTGAAGCCTAATTAAGCATAATTTCCTTTAAAACGACAGAATAAGAAGAAAGAAAAACTTGGTATATTTAGATCAGGTATATCGTCTGTATTGACATCTACAACACCTACAGATATTGAATATGGTGAAAGCCAAATTAAAATTGATAGAGCATTCTCTGAAATGAGATTGAAACAGGTAAATATAATATTTATGTTTACATGTATACAAATGCTTACGGATACTCAGGGAAAAATATCTCCCTTGCAACTCGAATGAAACTACATTGAAACTATTTATAGACAAACTTGCAATGTATGACCATAGTGTATCTCAGGAGGATAGAGTTTTTATTTCTGAAGAAATATCCAACTACCTAGCTGGTGCTGGAATATTTAGCAAACCATTTATTAAATACTCAAGTAATTCACTGCCACCTTAACATTGTGGAAAGGAGTTTTGTCTTGTACAAAACTAAGTAGAATAGCACGCAAAATTTTGCAAATTCCTCCTTCATCATCAGCTACAGCGAGAACTTTTAGCACTGCAGGTATAGTGCATTCAGTCAGGAGAAATCGTCTAACTAGTGATCGTGCTATGAAACTCACTTACATTAAATATAATCGTAAGCTGTTGAAACTTTTAGAGCAAGAAACAATGCAAGCACAACATATCCTTCCAGAATTTTATATGACCTCTTCAGAAAAATATAACAGCAACACACATGTCATTCAAGAATCAGATGAGGAAAGTGAAGAAGAGGGACTACAGTTCATGGAAATTGACTCTGAATCTGATTTGGAAGTTTATGACATTCCCTCTGCTGATAGTGTGCCAGAAAAAGATTCTGTTGCTTCAGAGAATAAAGGTATTATTTTTTCCTTTTAGCGGCTATCAATTTAAAAAAATTACTGTTTGACACAGGATAGAAATCTCAAGGAAATTGCCATTTTTACCAACTGACTTGAGATTATAAATTATTATCATCTTTGAATTATAGGAATTTATTGTCAGATGAAAGTATTAGCTGCCGCAAGAGAGCATTGTTGATAAAAATTTGCACTTGATTGACATTACTTTCTCAAATATGCAGTAGGTATATATAAAGTAGTAGTGGTTAACCCGACAAAGATGATGGGAAAACATAGATGCGGGAAAACGATCAATTTCGATGACATAAAACTCTCAACTGTACAGGCGTCGTCTGGCCGAGCCACAATGAATCAATCAGCGGCTAACTTCAGATGTTACTCAAATCAGCGTTTTTATATATAGTAATATATATGGTAAAAAACTTTTGCCGCAAGATTTCTATGGAAATGTACATCTTAAGTGAAATATAAGTATCCCACAATACCAAAAAAGTGTTGTAATGAGCTTTTTCCATGCTAAACGAAAAAAACCTGAAAATACGGTATTTTTCATTAAATACCGTATATTTCAATCGAAAAAACCTCACTTGAAAAAAACGGTATTTTTCACATCCCTAGTCTGGCTGTAGGTCTGTCTGACTATTACTGGCTTTAGAGCCTAAACGGTAAAGCGAAAATGAATGAAATCTCGTACTTAGGCATTTCATCATACAGAACAGAGGCTATGAAGAAATGGTTGACATTGATAAATAATTAAGGGAAGTTTATTCTACGCATTTTTAACAACAATTTCAATTTTTCAAAAACGGCTCCAATAATATTGATCAAATTTCATACAGCTACTTCTGATTACGTCTTCAATAATACTGTATAGTTCACATTTCTCAAACAAGTTAGGAAAGTGTACAACGTACATTTCGTGAAATGGAGTATTAGAAAGAAATTATATACCTGTACGTAAGGGAAATAGCGTTTTAAAGTCCTTTTCTTCATCATAAATAATCCATTTTCTTCCTATTTAATAGTATTACATGCACACGTAAGGAAATTAAACGTTTGTTTTGGAGAATGTTTATGTTAGCAACAATGAAGTAACCATGCAAGAAATTTTCTAAGTTCAACTCGATATAAGAGGTTCTTGTATATTTTCTCGATAACGGCTACTCCTACTACAAAAATGTACAGGAAAGGAAATACTCTACTTTATTAGTTCTACAACTTTTATTTGAAAAATATTTTGATATGAGCAATATTTTACGAGATATGACGAAAATTTAATTGTCACCAGTAAATTGGTACCCCTGATTGGCATACGTGATTCATTTTTGCGTTTTCCTTATTATATTTCATTGAAAGTCCTTAATATCAAATTTCATGAAAATCCGTTCAGTAGCAGCCGAGAACGAACATGCGGACTGACGGACGGACCGACCGACGATAATAGGCGCTCACGCTGTAAGCGAAACGCGCCTAAAATGGATATAAGACTAGTTTATTCTAGGCAACTTTATCAATAATGTGTTTTTCTCAAAAACGGCTGGAACGATTTTGATCAAATTTCTACCGTTACTTGAATATAGGTCTGCAATAATAGACGTATTTTATTTTTCTCAATGAATGAATATAAGGCTAGTTTATTCTTGGGCAACTTTAACAAAAAACAGATTTTATAAAAACAGGTTCATACGATTTTCATTTTCTAAAGATAACTAAACGACGCATTAGTATATGAGAAAGTTTGTACAATGTATGTCGTACCGATTTTTTTACTAAAAAATTACATCAATGCAATCATCATTTATGAAGATTATACTGGTTTTTAAGGAATCTTATTAAATAGATTTAATTTAATTGTATATAGAGCTTCATAGGCAATTTTAGATAGAAACGAATCAATCACAATTTTAAAATTATAAAAAATGAAAGTATAATGTTTAATAAATATGAACAAATCAACTAATCATTTACGATAAAACTGAATTAAAAATAACATCTAATACTTCAGGAATCATTCTATACCTTTATCTGGGTTATGGATAGTGTGTAATTTCAAAAACATCAAATACTTTTGCAATACGCATCGCTTAATTCTCATCGAATTGACAGCCGTGAAAAGAAGGAATTGGAGTTTGTCAAGGGGGAAGGAAGGACAGAAGGGGGAAGGAAGGATAGAGGGGGAAAGAGAAAATGAGGATTTAGGGGAGAGGAGAAGAGAGATGAAATGTGGGATTAGGGAGAAGAGAGAGGGAAAATGAGGGAGAGAGAGAGAGAGAGAGAGAGAGAGAGAGTAGGAGGTAGGAGAGAAAGAAGAGAGGAAGGAGAGGGGGAGAGTGAAGGAAGCAGGCGAGATGAAGGAGCGAGTGAGGAGAGAGAGAGAGAGAGAGAGAGGGGGGGAGAGGAGGGAGGAGTAGGTGAAGACATTTTCCACCCATTTCTCTCGCCTTTCCACAAGGAAAGGAGCTCCCCACCAACCCAACCCACTCCTCCCGTTCCCTCTCCTCTCGTCCTTTCACAATTCTTCTTTCACCTCCCTCTCTCAGCAACACAATTCTCCCGCACTTTCTTCTCTTCCATTCCTTTCTCCCTCTCTCTTTTATCGCTTTTTTCTCACTCCACTAACCCCAATTGCCTAGCAACCGCGAAGGTGTTAGGAATTATGTCCGCCAAAAGCTGTCGCCTTGCCTTATACCTGTGTATTCCCCGCACTGACATTTTTCAGTGTGATGTCGTACGAAGTGTACAAGGGCCCGGAATTTGAAAAGGGGTGGAAAGAGGGAGGGGGGGGGGGGGAGAGAGAGAGAGAGAGAGAGAGAGAGAGAGAGGGGCGGGAAGAGAGGAGGGGGGCTGGAAAGCGGAGTGTGGGGAGGAGTGCTTCGGTTGCCGGCCTCGGAGGTGCGGTCGCGGGTGGTGCAGAATGGGTGGCGGAGGCTTCGAAAGCTCCTGACGAGACCGCAAGTCTCCTTGTTGACATTGCGGCGAGGGGCGGAGAAGGGTGTGGTGATGGAAGCGGCTAGGTAGAGAAGTCGGAGGATAGGGCGGGGGGAGAGCTATCGTAGTTATAGAGGAAGAGGTGAGCGGAGGAAGGTTAGCGTGGATAGAGGGCCGGAGAAAGGGGCGGAGAAAGGGACGGAGAAAGGGGCGGAGAAAGGGATGGAGGCTGCGAGGGGAAGAGTAGGTAATGATAAGAGCAAACGGGGAAGGGGAATCGACATTTGAGAGGGGAGGCGAGCGTTGGAGGAGACAGGACCCGCCGCAGCGGAGAGAGGAGATTAATGAATTTGGCAAATGGGTGATGGACGGGGAGGGGCGGGAGGGAGGGCGGGGGAGGGAGGGAGGAACGTAACAGTAGGGAGGGGAATGGCCGGCTGACGACAGAGAAGTGAAAAGAGTGAAGGGGCGTAAGAGAGAATATCTTTATTTTTCAAATCTTTTTCTTTTTGAAATGAGCTTAATCCTGTGTACGTGCGTGGTATTGTCAGCTGTATTTCCAGAAATTAAATATAAATGGCAACATTCAAAAGAAAATAAGACGTAAAAATGGACGAAATTCTCTCTCGTTGTTGATTTTCCCCAGAATTCGTTTTCGCCCTGGAAATGAAAATGCATGCTTAAATGTAAACGTCTTCTCTGATTTTTAGCATAATGTGTGAAAAGGCATGAAATTAGAACGGGTGCGTGATATCAATTAAGAGGAACCGCCATAAAAATCCATCTAATTAATAACGGAATTGAAAGATGTTTGAGAGTCTATCTATAGTATATAGACGCTTCTTACACACGATATATATATATATATATATATATGTATATATATATATATATAATACTAGTTAATATGCATGCATTCATCAAGCATTTTAAATTTTTAGCACTTTTACAATTTCGAATTATTCCTAATCGATTTTGTACATAATAATGTAACCATGTAAAATTTGAAGTTTGTGGTTCATTTAGAAGTGCCTTATAATTTTATTCCTCGTATGGGGCAAAAATGGGGCAAAAGAGCCATAAGATTACGAATTTTTACAATATTGGATTTCTTCCTTCTGTTTTAACTAAAAACCCATAATTCTGCCAAATTTCAAGTTTGTATCTCATTAAGAAGTGCCTTATGATTTCACACAGGTATGGAGCAGAAATGGGGCAAAACCACTACTAAAAACTGGAATTTCTGCAATATTTTATTTTATTTCTGTTGCACCGAAATTTCTATAATCGTGCCAAATTTCAAGTCCTTAGGTCATATGGAGCTACCTCGCCTTTTCCCTTTTCGTATCGGGCAAAAGAGTGCCAAAAATAAGCATTATACTTATGAATATCGGATTTCATTAGTCGTAGATTAACATTAATGGCATTAAATATAAACCTCTGATTCTCATTAAAAGCATACCCATACGAAAGCATTAAGCTGGTTGCCTAGGCAGCCAACTGTTGGACCCAGAAAAATTACCACTTTTTTTCCGATAAAAGCTATATATATCGCTAATTCTAGTCGGATTGAAATTCAGTCTTCAAAAATAAGAAACTGCAATTTGTATCCTATCCGATAGTTAAGTCTCGAGTACGTATCTTGAGGGTAAATAATTTTAAAATGCAAATATAAAAGCCTCTACACCAAATTACGTGTTTTATTATGGGCCAAAAATGGGACAAAAGGGGACCAAAATAGCCCCTCAAAATTGGAATTTTGAAAGTTTTGGAATTTTTCCTTCGTTTGTGACCAAAAACCTATAATCCTACCAAATTGCAAGTTTCTAGCACATCTGGAAGTGCCTCATAATTTTGTATCCTTCTATATACATACTACTTAATGCGTGCTTGCATTCTGCAAGCATTTTTAAATTTTGGCATTTTTACAAATTATATTATTCCCAATCGATTTTGTACAAAATCATATAACCATACCAAATGTTAAGTTCGTAGCTCATTTAGAGGTGCCTTAATATTTTAATCCTGATATGGGGCAATAATGTGCAAAAACTAAGATTTCGAATTTTTACAATATAGGATTTCTTCCTTCTGTTGTTACTAAACACCCATAATTCTGACAAGTATCATGTTTGTATCTCATTAAATATTGCCGAAAAATTTTCACACTGGTATGGGGCAAAACCGCCCTTAAAATTTGGAATTTTCACAGTATTTTATTTTATCTTTGGTAGCAATGAAATTTTTATAAACATGCCAAATTTCAAGTCTCTATGTCATATGGAGCTGCCTCATCTTTTTTGTTGTCGTATGGAGCAAAAAATAATTTTACAATGCAAATATAAAAACCTCTACAGCAATATACATGTTTTCTATTGGGCCAAAAATGGGGCAAAAAGAGACCAAAATAGCCCCTAAAAATTGGAATGCAAGCACTGTCTACTAGTACACACACACACACACACTAGTAGACAGTGCTTACATTCTGCAAGCATTTTTAAATTTCATCACTTTTACTATATCGAATTTTTCCCAATCGAGTGTGTGCAAAATCAAGTAACCGTGCCAAATTTCAACTCTATAGCTCATTTAGAAGTGCCTTATAATATTATTACACATATGAGGCAAAACAGCCAGTTAGATTTTGAATTTTTACTATATCAGATATTTTTCCTCCTGTTGTAACAAAAAACTCATAATTCTGCCAAATTTATAGTTTGTATCACATTAAGAAGTGCCTTATAATGCTCACACACGTATTGGGAAGAAATGGGGCAAAAGCGCACCTAAAAATTGGAATTTTTGCTATTTTTTTATTTTATCTTCGGTTGCAACAACATTTCTATAATCGTGCCAAATTGCAAGTCACTAGGTCATATGAAGCTGCGTCATCTTTTTTGTTCTCGTATTGAGCAATACTGGGGCAAAACAGCCCCAAAAATGGGGATTATTTCAGTGCCGGATTTCCTTCATTAGTCGTAGTTTTGCCCTATATGAGAATTAAATTATAAGGCACTTCTAAATGAGCTATAGAGTTGAAATTTGGCACGATTACTTGATTTTGGACACATTCGATTGGAAAAAATTCGACATTGGAAAAATTCTGAAATTTAAAAAATGCTTGCAGAATGCAAGCACTCTCTACCAGTATATATATATATATATATATATATATATATATATATATATATATATATATATATATATGATATACTAGTAATATGTGCTTGCATTCTGGAAGCATTTTTAAATGTTACCATTTTTACAATTTAGGATTATTCCCAATCAGTTACGTACAAAATCATATAACCGTGTCAAATTTCAAGTTTGTTGCTCATTTAGAAATGCCTTATAATTTTTTCTTCGCATAGGATAATAATGTGGAAAAACATCGGCTAAGATTTCGTATATTTACAATATCGGATTTCTTCCTTCTGTTGTAAATAAAAATCCATAATTCTGCCAAATTTCGTGTTTTTATCTCATTAAGAATTGCAGTATAATTTTCACATTGGTATGGGGCATAAATGGGACAAAACCGCCATTAAAATTTGGAATTTTCGCAGTATATTATTTTAACTTTGGTTGCAACGAAATTTACATAATCGTGCCAAATTTCAAGTCACTCGGTCATATGGTGCTGCCTCATTTTTTTGTTCTCGTATTGAGCAATACTGGGGCAAAACAACCCCAAAAATGGGGATTATATCAGTATCGGATTTCCTTCATTAATCGTAGTTTAGCATTAATGGCATTAAAATATAAGCCTCTGATTCCCATTAAAAGCTTACCCATGTGAAAGGATTAAGCCTGTTGCCTAGAAAGCCTATTGTTAGACCCAGAAAAATTACAACTTTTTTCCGATAACAACTATATAATTACGCTAATTCTACTGGGATTTGAATTCTGTCTTCAAAAATAAGAAACTACAATTCATATCCTATCCGATTGTTCGTCTCGGGTTCGTATCTTGACGGTAAGTAGTTTTAAAATGCAAATATAAAAACCTCCACACCAATTTACATGTATTCATTTGGACAAAAAATGGGGCAAAAATGGGTCAAAATAGCCCCTCAGTATAGGACTTATAATCCTACCAAATTTCAAGTTTCTAGCACATATGAAAGTGCCTCATAATTTTGTATCCTCCTATATATATATACACCTTCCAACTGCGTCAGTTCACTGCCTCAAAGTCGGCGGAAGGGTGTAAACGAAGGCTAAAGGGAGAAGAACAGTGGTGTCCTCGGACACTGGTAGGATCAACCATGCTGTGAAGTCTTTCTGCAATATCTCCGGCCTAAGTGAAAGAGGTACTCACCAACCAGCTATGGGCCAGCGTGGTGTTTTAAGGCCCACAATCCCCCAATGATATGTACACCCATAAAAAACGGCCCTCATTATCCGAGGCTGGATTGCCTCTGACCGTGGCAGTGGTCAGGAACAAGGCGTGAAGGCAGAGGGTGCTAAGAATCTCCGGAGGTTAAACGCCCACTGACACTCTTTCTCATCCTTACCCAATTCCTTTAACCTCAACCTAACTGCCTTTAACTGCCGCACTTTTTGGCCAGCGAAGATAGACTTCAAGAGCTCCAAGAACAACTGGAGAAGAACAAGTGGGACATTTTAGGTCTTAGTGAGGTGAGAAGAAAAGGTGAAGGCCTATTGGAGTTGAAGAGTGGACATCTTTTTTAATACGGGGAACTGACACAGGAGGAGATGGATTCATTATCCACAAAAAATTGAAGAATAATATCGTGAAAATGGAAAGTTCATCCGAGCGGGCAGCTAGACTAGTGCTTCAAATAAATGAAAGATATCAACTTCAAATAGTCCAAGTTTATGCGCCAACGTCATCATACTCGGATGAGGAAGTGGAAGATTTCTACCAAGAAGTTGGAGAACTGCACGACAAAGGAAGCTGCCATCTAAAAGTGGTCATGGGTGATTTCAATGCTAAGGTAGGAGAACAAAAGTAAGACGACAGCGCAGTTGGAAAATGGGTCTGTGGAGACAGAAATGAACGAGGGGACCGACTTGTAGACTTTTCTGAATGTAGTAGTCTATATATAATGAACACTTTCTTCAAAAAGAGTCCAAAAAAAATGGACCTGGTACCAAGAACGAAATTGACTACATACTTAAAGTGACCAGACGTACTGATTTAATCAGTACAGTACTGATTTTAGAGATTGTGTACTGATTTCAAATATGTACTGAATTTTGTACTGAATTATAAAGTTGTACTGATTGTAAAAGAAGAAAAAATGTATAATTATTTTGTTCATTTACTGTGGGATTGACGGTTGAGGTGGCTCGGGTGCGATGTTGCCAGGAGGTGTAAAGAGGACTTGCAGCAACGCTGTGTAGTTGCACCTAGCAAACATTACGTCCCCATCCACCTATGATTGACTGTGAGGGAGGGGAGTTTTTCAGTCTTTCCTTCCAAACCCCCACCCCTTCTCTACAACTATAAGTCTCAATTCCAAAGTAATGTCGTCCAGACAATAATACTTATGGTTGTTTGTGTCATGTGAGTAGTATAATATTTTAATGTTGTTTAGTAAAGTAACATTATTCTCAGAATAGATTATTAATATTATTATTTAATTATATTTAAAGATCCTGCCATAAATAGAAGAAAAAACAAATTTTCTGATAGACTTCAGGAAGAGTATCCAATATATATAACAATAATGTTATATACCTATGTATACTGTATAAAATTTCAATATATATGAAGTTTTATATTGAAATGTAGTTTTCTTTCATGAATATAAGAAATATTAAAAAATGTACTGATTTTCCATCTAGAAAATCTGGTAGTTTTCTTTCATGAATATAAAAAATAAAAAATGTACTGATTTGACATCTAGAAAATCTGGTCACTTTATACATACTAGTCAATAAGAAGCAATTGGCTGAAGACTGTTCCGTCCTCAACCAGTTTAAAACTGGAGGAGACCATCGCTTGGTAAGATGCAGAATAAAATTGACTCAAAGTTAGAAAGACAGAAGCTTATAAAGAAGCCTAAGTCTATTATCAACACGCAGGTGCTAAAAGAAGGAAAAGAAGAATTTCAGCTCCAACTGAAAAATCGATTCAGTGCACTGGAAGACCAAGAAGTTGAATCTCAATTTATAGAGATACTCAAGGAAGCTGCTGAAGAATTAGAAGGAACAGTTAAAAAAAGCCAGAGAAAAGGTTGACCGAAAAAACAAAACTGCTGATGGAAAAAAGAAAAGAAATTATAATTATTAATGATCCTAAAGAAATGATCCATTTTGCTGAACTAAACAAAACTATAAGGAAGTGAATCAAGGAAGAAGTGAAGAAATATAATTATGAGCTAATCGACCATAGAAAACCATAGAAAACATAGAAAACAATGGAAGTTACAAAAAATGAAGCAACATCTTTCGATCGGAAAGAGACAGCTGGTGGCCTTGATGCGAGAGGACGGCTCCATAACCCATAGTAGGAAACTAATCCTGAAACGTGTACAAGAATTTTACACCAAGCTGTATGAGGATCCTCTACGAAATGATGTTGGAAACATGCCCACCGAAGAGGTCCCAGATATCCTTCTGGAAGAGGTGAGACACGCAATCAGAAGTATGAAGATTGGAAAAGCATCTGGAATGGATTTTATCACAGCGGAAGTGTCAAGGCAATGGGTAATAATACGGAAACAATTCTCGCTACGATTTTTAATACCCGTCTGAGGAAGAAAAAGATACCAGAAACATGGAACCACGCATGTATTATCCTACTGCACAAGAAAGTTTCCAAAGAAGACTTGAATAACTACAGACCGATCAGCCTACTCCCAACAGTCTACAAAATATTCACCAAAATACTCACTATGCGCCTTCAAAACCATCTTGATTCTGCCCAACCCAGAGAGCAAGTTGGATTTCGCAGTGGGTATAGCACGATGGGCCACATCCAAGTCGTGAGAGAGGTAATCAGTCCGACTAACGAGTATGAATTACCTCTATGTATGTGTTTTATCGACTACGAGAAAGCATTCGACTCTGTCCGAACTTCGTCGGTGTTACGTGCACTAAAGAAACAAGAAGTAGAAGAAACGTACATAACCTTGATGAAGAATATCTACGAAAATGCGACAACATCTCTCCAGCTGCATGAAGAGACGAGTGCCTTTAAGGCCGAAAAGGGAGTGAGACAAGGAGATACTATGTCTCCTAAGTTATTTACAGCAGCTCTAGAGGAAGTATTCAAAACGCTAGACTGGGAGGAAAAAGGCATAAAGGTAAATGGAGAACATCTGATTCACCTGCGCTTTGGAGATGATATCATACTGTTCGCAGGAAGCCCAGAAGAGCTCCTTAGAAGAACTGAAGAGTTTGAGCAAGCAAGCCGAGAAGCTGCACTTAATGAATCTTAATAAAACGAAGGTTATGTACAACTCCTTCACAAATTCTGAGAAGATACATATCAATGGAGCAGAACTCGGAGAAGTAACCAGCTAGGATTACTTAGGTCAACTCATCACTACTGATGGTTCGCTTCTTGTAGAAATCAACCGGAGAGTGAAGATGGCATGGATTGCTTTTAGCAAGAATGCGAACATCTTTAAATCAAATATTCCGGTCTTCCTAAAAAGGAGACTGTATGACCAATGTGTTCTGCCTGTTCTGACATATGGTTGTGAAACGGACCATGAATGCCAGAATGATACAGCGCCTGCAAACAACACAGAGGAGCTTGGAGAGATGCATGTTAGGGATCACCCGAAGAGACCGCAAGAGGAACGGCTGGGTAAGAAGAAGACGGGAGTCTGTGACGTGATTAGAAGAGTGAAGGTGCTAAAATGGAAGTGGGCGGGCGACACTGCTAGAAGAAATGACCAGCGTTGGACGTCCAGTGTCATCGAATGGATCCCAAGAAACATCAAGAGATCGAAAAGAAGACCGAAAGACAGGTGGGACAGATAGCTTGTTAAGTCTTTGGGGAAAACTTGGAGGAGGGAGGCAGTTGACAGGGAAAACTGGAAGAGTCTGTGGGAGGCCTTCATGCGTCAGTGGACTGAAAAATGCTGATGATGATGATATAAATATAAATATATATAGGGTGTAAGGTTCGGGAAGCGTCTCTTATAGCCTCTCCCGTTCAAATGTCAACCTCACCTACCCGCGGTGCACTCCGTTTCAGCAGACGAGGATATAACGACCGAGTGACTGCCGGAATAAGTAGCCCCCCCTCTATCTGCCAACGGCCTCCTAGGAGGGCGGAGGAGCAGGCTGAGGGCTAGGGTACCTTCTGCCCTTGGAGTGGGAAACCACTCCTAAAGTAGAATGAACGAGGAGATAGAAGAGCTATTAAAAATAACAAAGGATAACGAAAATGTTATAATAATGGGCGATTTTAATGCTCTAGTGGGATCTCATCATAGAAATAAAAATATAGTAGGAAACTTCGGATTAGGAAAAATGAATGAGAGAGGAGAAAGACTGATTGAATTTTGTGAGCAAAATGTGATGGTGATTTCAAACACGCTTTATGAAGTCCCTAAAAGAAGGCGATATACATGGCAAGCACCAGATAATAAAAGATATCAAATTGATTATGTTCTTGTTAAGCAACGATACAGGTACCAGGTTAAAGCAAGCCATAGTTATCCAGGACCAGATATAGACAGTGATCATAAACTTGTCTTGGCAAAGTGCAATATTAGACTTAAGAGAAGGAAGAGATCCGTAAAGAAAAATTGGCGATTAGAGGGCTTAAAGGAGGAAACAATAAAAAAGAGTTTTGAGGAAAAAACAAATGAAATAATAGCTAAATGTGGACAACCAGCTAATTGGGATGAAATAAAGGCAGGAATAATAGAAGCTACTGACGAGGTTTTGGGAAAGAGGAAAATAGAACCTAAGAAACGTTGGATGACAGAGGAAATATTGAACCTGATACAAGAAAGGAATAAAAGAAATGATATAGAAGGATACAGAAGAATAAAAAACCAAATCACAAATAAATGCAGGGAAGCAAAGGAGAAGTGGGCTATAGAAATTGCAGAAGAAATGAGGAAGTTACAAAGAATGGAAGACAAGATAAAGCAAATTATAGAATTAAAGCTCTACAGTATAAAGCAAGATCAAAATCTATATTGGTTAATGAAAAGAGGGGAAATTTATTAATGGACAGTGAAGAGGTATGTGATCGTTGGAAACAATTCATAGAAGAATTGTATATAGGTAGAGAGGTCGAAAAAGGTTTTATTGGAAAAGCAGAGGAAGTCACAACAGAAGATATAGGCCCCTAAATTACGAAACAGGAATTTGAACAAGCTCTTAAAAATCTTAAAGAGGGGAAGACGACAGGTGTGGACAGTATACGTGCAGAATTACTGAAAATTTAGGAAAGGATATGAAAGAACAAGTCTTTGAAGTAATTAGAAATTTTTATGAAAAAGGGAAGGCAGTGGAATGCGCTAATTACAGGACAATTTCCCTTTTATCGCACGCCTCAAAGCTACTCATAAATATAATAAAACATAGGATAAAAGGAAAGATAGATCAAAACTTAGGTGAAGACCAATTTGGATTTAGACCCGGTAGAGGAACTAGAGAAGCAATTTTGACCTTACATATGATATTGGAAAGAAGATTAGAAATTAGCAGGAGGGTATACCTTACATTCATTGACTTAGAGAAAGCTTTCGATACGGTTAATTGGGAGTTGTTATTTAGATCCATGAAGAAAATAGGCAGTGATTGGAAGGATAGAAGATTAATTTACCAGCTTTATCGAAATCAAAGTACGAAAATAAATGTTAATGGGAGTGAAAGAGAAGCAAGGATCAGAAAAGGAGTAACACAAGGGTGTCCTCTCTCTCCGTATTTATTTAATATGTTTATTGAGGAAGCTATAGAAGTCATGAATGAAAAGACAAAAGGAATAAAGATAAATGGGAAAAGGATACATTGTATTAGATTCGCTGATGATATTGTCATAATAGCAGATTCGGAAAAAGATATGGCTAGAAAGTTACAAGTGATGCTTGAAATACTTAAACACTGGGAATTAAGAATAAACGTAAAGAAAGCGAAGGTGATGGTTATAAGTAAGAGTAACAAAGAAATAAAAACGAATATAAGGATAGATAATAAAAAAGTTGAGCAGGTAAAACAGTTCGTTTACCTAGGTAGTGTAATTACTGAAGATAACAGGTGCATGGAAGAAGTAAAGAGAAGAATAGCCTTGGAAAAACAAGCATTTCAAAACAAGAAGAATGTATTAACAAGTACATACATTAATATTTAAATAAGGAAAGCTTTTGCAAAACATTGTATGGAGTGTAATACTTTATGGAAGTGAAAGATGGACTTTGAGAAAACATGAGGAAGCCCGTTTGGAAGCAGTGGAAATGTGGATATGGCGGAAAATGACAAGAACAAGTTGGACTGAAAGGAAATCAAATGTAGAAGTATTAAGGGAAGTGAATGAGGAAAGGAAGTTATTAAAAGAAATGGAAAGAATGAAAGTAAAATTTGTTGGCCATGTTATAAGGCATAATGAGTTGATTTCAAACATTTTTGAAGGCAAGATTTTAGGAAAGAAAAGTAGAGGAAGACAGAGGAAAACTTATTTAGAGGACATCAAGATGATAATGGGATGTGATGGATATGAAAAGCTGAAGAGAGCAGTAGAAGAGAGAAGCGAATGGTTGTGTCGACAAGGCTTAGCCTTTAGGATATGAATGAATATATAAATATATCATCATCATAGGTAGTCTGTACGTTGACGGGTCCGTGATTATTCTAGGTTAAAATTGGTTCTCCATATACTCCTATTTTCCGCAGTTTTCTTCATGTCTTGATAGCTCTCTTTCCCTTTCAAGTCGTCTACTAGCTGAAACCTCTTCCTACCTCTTTCTCTTTTTCCATCCAGTTTTCCTTCTAGCACTTCTTTAATCATGCACTCTCTCCTCAGGTAATGCCCAATCCAGTTCGCCTTCCTCTTTCTGATAGTCTGTATAATCGTTCGCTTCTCTCCTATTCTTCGTAGTACTTCCTCATTTTTCACCCTATCTGTCCATTTTATCTTCAGCATTCTTCTCCATGTCCACATTTCGAAGCTTTCCAAGTATTTAATATCATGTTTCCTTAGCGTCCATGTTTCTGCTCCATACAAAGCTATACTCCATACATAACATTTTATCAACCTATTGCGGATTTCCTGCATTATATTTCCCGTTAGCAGGAGTTTCCTTCTTATGAAAGCGGCTTTTGCTTTTGTTATTGTAGTCCTGATTTCATCTGTACATTTTGATTCTCTCGTTATGATGCTTCCAAGGTATTTATAATCTGGAACTTGTTCTAATGGCTTTCCTCCAATACTTATGTTCAAATTTTCTTCTTCTTTACTTGATATTCGCATAACCTTGGATTTTTCTGTATTATTTCCATACCGTATTTTCTACCTATTATCACTAGTCTATTTATCATTTTCTGGAGTTCCTTTTCCTTTCTTGCTAGAAGTACTTGATCATCCGCGTATTTCACTGTTCTTATAATCCTTCCTCCGATTTTGAAATCTCCCGTGCCTTCTAACGCTTCCTGCATTAGTCTCCCTCCATATATATTGAATAGAATCGGCGATAGACAGCAGCCCTGTCTCACTCCTCTACCGATATGTACTCCGCTGGTGTCCTCATTCTCCAACCTGACCTTTACAACTTGATTCACATATAGATTCCTGATCAGTCTCCTGTCTCTCCAGTTTACACCTATATCCTTTAATATCCTCATCAGCAGTACCCAATTTACTCTATCAAAGGCCTTCTGCCAGTCGACGAAATATACGCAGCAATCTTGACTGTACTCTATTGCCCCTTCTGATATGATTCTCACTACACCGATAGCATCTCTGGTTCCACGTCCTTTTCTGAAGCCGAATTGATCTTCCCCTAGCATTTCTTCGGCCTTTTTCTCTAGTCTTTTATTAAGAATCCTCGTGATGATCTTCGAAGTGTGTGACAGTAGGGATATCGTTCTGTAGTCTTTACACTGCATTGCCTTTGGCTTCTTCTTTAGCAGGATCATTGTTACATCTAAGAAATCCTGAGGCCACTTTCCCGAGTCGTAAATCTTGTTAATTAGTTTCGTAATCACTTTTAGTCCTTCCGATCCCATGACTTTAAGTACCTCCACCGGTATTACATCGCTGCCTGTAGCTTTCCCTTTCTTTAGTTCCCGTATCGCCTTTTCTACTTCGCTTTTCATAATACTTGGTCCCAAGTTGTCTTTTTCAATGCAATTCTCTTCTTCCAGTTCCATTTGTACCGATCCTGCCTGCTATTTGCATAGTTCCTTAATGTATTCTTCCCATACCTGTGCTACATCCTTTGGTTCTGCGACTATTTTCCCATCTGTATTAATAATTCCTTTACCACGAATCCCATTACACTTCTTATCTTCTAACTCCAGTGCCCTAGCGTATATCATATCGTACCGTCCTAACTTCTCCGTCTGTTGTATTTCCTCATATTTTTCTTTTATCCAATTTTCCCAAGTTTTATCTGTTACCCTTCCCATCTCATTGTTTATGCGTCTATAGTTGGCTCTACCTTCTTCACTGTTAACATTTTTCCATTTTCCTCTCTCATCTATTTTCTCCAGCATTTCCTTAGTGATCCATGGTTTTCTGATTTTCTTCTCTTGTTTCCCAATCTCTTTATTCAAGGTTTCTTTGATGCTGGCTTTCACTTCCTCCCATTCAGTATCCACGGTCTTCGGTTTGTTTTCCAAATTTCTAAGGCGATCTTCCAACTTCGTGCTGAAGGCATCTTTCCTTTCTTTCAGTTTTTCTAGGTCCCAAGTCTGTCTATCTCTTCTCGTTTTCCTTATTTGTTTCAGCTTTGTAGTTATATCGACTATTAGAAGGATGTGATCTGAATCGATGTCTGCTCCTGGTAATGTCTTAGCATTTTTATGCTGTTCCTGTATCCTTGTTTTACTAGGATGTAATCTATTTGGCATCTCATTCTATCTCCTGGGCTTTTTCATGTGTACAGCCTTCGTTTATGGTTTCTGAACCATGTATTAGTCACTACTAAGTCGTTATTAACACAGAGTTCTACCAGTTTTTCTCCACCTCGGTTTCTTTTCCCAAGTCCGTATTGACCGACAACATTTTCTTCTTGTCCTTCACCAACTATGCTGTTCCAATCTCCCATTATTATGCAGTTTACCTTTCCTCTTCCGTCTTCTTCGTAAATCTCGTTAATTTGTTCATACATCTCCTCAATTTCTTCTTCTTCATGAGTGGACGTTGGCATATATACCTGGATTATCAAGATGTCCACTGGGACTGCTTTTAGCTTTATTGCCATCAACCTATCGTTCTTTGCTGTCATTTTTGTCACGCCCTTCATCATATCTTTCCTAAGTACCAGAGCTACTCCCCTTGCCCCACTATTTCCTCCTGAGTAAACTATAGTGAATTCTTCCGAGTCGAACTGTCCTTCTCCTTCCCATCTCGCTTCACTCAGCCCTATGATATCAATCCTATTTCATCTCATTTCTTCTTTCAGATTCTCTAGCTTTCTTGCCTTCCTCATGGTTTTTACTTTCCAAGTATCTATGCGTAAGTTACCTTCGACAAATGCTTTCCTCAAGGCAGTCCCCGCCCGGAGATCCGATTGGGGGACAACTTTACCTCCGGAATATTTTACCCCGAGAGAACTCATATTGTCCAACCATATAATTATTACTAGGGAATTTTAATGTGGTAGTTTCCCTCTTGCTTTCTACATCGCAGTACTGTAGCCGTTCAAATCGTACCGATCACGCCTACAGCTCTATTGGATATAGACCCAGCCAACATAATTTGTTTTCGGCTCTATACCATACTGACAGTACTGCTGCCTACCGTCAGGCACCGATGATAGTTTTTTTTTAAAAAACCTCCATTCGCGGGGTTTGAACCCCGGAACTTTGTAACGGAAAGCCGACACGCTAACCACTACACCGCCAGTGCAAATATATATATATATATATATATATATATATATATATATAGGGTGGGTGCACCTAATATGAGATAGTCCCTAATATGAGACACTTTAATATTTCGTCAAGTAGGTGCTGAACTATAACGACAGCTAGTGGCACTAGTGTCGGGAAGCCAGAAGGCAGTCATATGTACTGCTGAGCGTAGTCCGATCAACACGCGGTGAGCCATCTCGATTTTTCTGAAATTGATTTTCGCGAAAATTGTGCATACGAAGAAATACATTAGTATCACTGATTGTGAGTCATGGTAAGTCTAATAATGTTTTTATTGCATATGTTAGCTTAGTAAGCATGCTACTGTTGTTGCTTTATGGTAATATTAGCATTCCCAGTCATGCTACCGGCACAAAAAAAATGTTTTTGTAATGGCGTATTGGCACGTACTATGAGATATGTATCTTATATTGGGTGACTATCTCATATTAAGAACCGTATAGTCTCACATTTGAGACCTCGCTGTAGCGAGGACGACCAGGATGACAATGTGGATTGCCTATTCTGTGGGTGTTCCTTCAAAGCGGATAATAATGGACAGAAATGGGTTCAATGCACAGCGTGTCACCGCTGGGCACACGAAGATTGTGGTGCTCGTGACCCATGTTTTATTTGCCCAACATGAGGACGGAGGAGAATGTCAAAAAAATTAATCCTATTATTTATTTTTTTTTATTTTTGACATAATGTAAAATTTACATATTTTAAAAAAAGCTTTCTCATATTCGGGCCACTTACCCTATATATATATATATATATATATATATATATATATATATATATATATATATATATATATATATATATATATATCATGTGTAAGAACCTTCTATTGCCCCACTATTGCTCAATACGAGAACAAAAAATCTGATGTGGCCAACACATGACTTTCTCCATATTTGGGTATAGATATTTAAATTCTTTTTATGAATAGTATTATAAGGCCAAATTATTATTTCGTATAGTTAAAGTATACAGTCATCCTTATTGCCGTAAATTACGTAAATTTTGAATATGTTTACATAATCCACCGCTACATGGTGGTGCCGCTGTATACTGGAAATTAAGAAAAAGCAAAATATCTCCGAAATGGATGGTTCTACGAAAATTTGTCTCAAACAAAACCTGGAAGAAATATTATTCTCTACAACTTTGGTCCTCACGAAGATTACCAATGACTTCGTTTTTAAGGTTATATTTGACGGAAACAGAAAAAACCGATTATTTATAAATAATTCTTAAACAATAACCGCTATGGAAAATTGTTTCAAATGAAAGTTGTAGAAAATTACATTATCTATGACCTTTGTATATATACTATCTACTATATATATATATATATATATATATATATATATATATATATATATATATATATATATCGGGTTTCGAATAAACCTAAACTTTCCGTTCACCGGTATTGTCTAAGAACTACTCAGCTCCTCATGCTCATAACAAAGTGTTATATTTGAAATTTGGTAACGATATGGCAAGTACTTTTATAGTTAGAACCCACAAAATCACATACAAACACATGATTCCGAAAATAGTCTAAACGTGTTCTATGGACCTCAAAACGTGTATTTCCATTGAAATTCCGTAGTCGATTTTTTTCATGAAATAATACTATCTCTATATTACGTATATGGAGAAATAAAAATAATGAAAGCTTACAGTCGATTTTATTGTGTTATTTTAATGGGAGATGTAAATGCCTTCCATTGGAATCGAACCCAGCACTTTTTTCGAGATTTTTTTCATCACCACTTTATCATATGTGAATCGAACATTCTTGCCAAATTTAGAGTTTCTATCTCTATTTTCTCTCGAGTTATCGATAGAGGGGTTGGTTAGCAATGTTATGGTCGCGGGTTTGAATCCTGCCGAGGTCATGTCAAAATAAAAATATCATTATTCTCATCTTTTCTAGCGAGCGGGTTTAGCGTTACATCCGACAAAAAAACCAACCAACAGATCCCGGAAAATATCTATAGAATTTGTGAGTTATATAAGCATAGGGGCATTCGGTGTATGTTTGGTGCAGTAGAGTATATATCGCTTGGAAGAAGAGCGTGGGGAATTTGATACATCTAGGGAGGAATATGTTATAGCGGCAGTCAATGCAAATTGGGTGGCATAAATCAGGGGGTAATTTCGTGTTTTGGGTGGTCTATATCGAAGGGGCAATCAAGTTATTGATGGTCGTATATATATTATGCCCTAATAATTAGGGGTTTGTTGTGCAAGTTGGGTGGCATATATTCCAGCTGATTTTTGATGCGTTTTTGGTGGCACACACTCACATACACGCACTCCCTCACACTCCCTCACACACACACACACACACGCGCGCGCACACACGCACACACACAACCACACACACAACCACACACACAACCTCACACACACAACCACACACACACAACCACACACAAAAAACGCACAGACACACACAACCGCGCACACACACATACAACCTCCAAACACACACAACCTCCACACATACAACCTCACACAAACACAACCTCACACAAACACAACCTCACACACACACAACCTCACACACACACACCACCCAAACGTCATCTCATTCACCCAACACACTGTTTTCTCTTACGCATTTACAGGCAGTCGTTTTCGCTCATACACTCACTCACGTATACATCCCTTCACGTACTTCTTCGTACGTGCTGGGACATCAAAAGAAATTTTCTCATTCTATTGTTACCGCAATATCCTCAGGTTATCTTAACCCATCGATAAGGCTAAAGGTACCGTGTAAATTAATCTAATACATCTCTGAATATTCCATTTAATCTTCTTCTAGATACTTCTCAATCTACAACGTAGCTGCGAAATTAGTTGAACCATGTTTTCATCATTTTGTAATTCCTTTATATCAACCTACAAATCATTCATTGCATTATTTATCCTCTTCTCTGGTCACATTAGCAGGTATAACATGCTCCCATGGCGGCAAGCTCTTATGGGCGCCAAATTTGAAACCCTCGTTCGCTTGCGTGTTTCCGATACCGTTGTCGTCGCCTGGTTGATGTAGGATGGGCTTGGTTGGGCAAATCGCAAAATTCGACGCACGATGCGTACAGGATCCCTCATGTAATTACACATACCTCATATGATGGAAAGGTATTAAAAACGTAAAAACAATGTATCGCAGGAAAATGAATGGCGATTTTAACATAAAACATGAGCCATCAATGTTTTAATTCATATCACTGCTTTTTGACATATTTATTAATCTTCCTTTGCTTTGAGACCGTATTGTATTTTGAAATATGATATGAAATCGAATAATTTCGCCATTCTTTGACTACACTGTCATCTACATCAACACATGTCATAACGTTATTCGTGTAAAGCAAGCGCTCTGAAGGCCTCTTTGCGAGCTCAAGAAGTCTCTACTCGTCATCATATTCTCTCTCGATCGCTTGAGTTTCTTTGGGATCATTCGAATCCTAGCGATTGCTAGAATATCCATTTAATTGTCAGGAAGTTGCTACCATGCAATCGTCGAAATGTGCTGGATGGTGAGACATTTGGTTAGTTAAACAGAAAAACATTTCTTTCTTCAGAACTTGCTATTAGCTAATTACAGGTTTATTGGAAAGTGCAAATGATTTATTGGATTAGCAATTCCACTTCTTGTTAACAATAAAATACAAACACCAAAAACAAGCTAGGGAAATACGTCGAAAGTAGATATTATGAGAAATATTATAATAATATGTTATAAGAAATATTAGAAGAAATATTATTCTCTACAAATTTGGTCCATACGAAGATTACTAATAACGACGTTTTTATTAAGGAGATGTTTGACGGAAACCGAAAAAACCGATTATTTATAAATAATTCCTAAATAATAACAGCTTTGAAATATTGTTTCAACTGAAAGTTGTAGTATATTACATTCTCTATAACCTTTGTATAGAATCGTATATAAAATAATGATGTTTTAATGGAGATGTTTCGTCTAAACTGAATCGGGTTACGAATAAACCTCGACTTCCGGTTAACCGTTATTGTCCAGAAACTAATTAGCTCTTCGTACTCATACCAAAGTGTTATATATGTAATTTGGTGTTAATATGGCAAGTAATTTTTGAGTTAGAGTGCCCACAATGGCATACATCCACACACACACACACATCATTCCGAAAATAGTGTAAACGTGTACTAGGGAGCTCAAAACGTGTATTTCCGATGAAATCTCGAAGTCGATTCTTTTCGTGATCACAACAGTAAAAAAGTAAAAAGCAAAATATCTCCGAAATGGATGGTTCTAACAAAATTTGTTTCAAGCAAAACTTGGAAGAAATATTATTCTCTACAACTTTGGTCCTCACGAAGATTAGCGATAACGATGTTTTTAAGGAGAAAACCGAAAAACCGGTTATTTATAAATAACTCCTAAACAATAACTACAATAGAAAATTGTTTCAAATGAAAGTTGTAGGAAATTACATTCTCTATACCTTTTGTGTAGAATTGTAAATACAATAATGATATTTTAACGAAGAAATATCGCAAAAACCGAATCGGGTTTCGAATAAACCTCGAATTCCGGTTACCCGTTATTGTCGAAAAACTAATCAGTTCTTTATGCTCATGTTAAAGTGTTATATATGAAGTTTGGTAACGATATGGCACGTACTTTTTGAGTTAGAGCGCCCACACTAACATACACACACAGGCATCATTCCGAAAATAGTCTAAACGTGTTCCAGGGACCTCAAAACAGGTATTTCCGTTGAAATCTCGAAGTCGATTTTTTTCATGAATACAATACTTTCCCATTACTACGTATGGAGAAAGTAAAAAGATGAGGCAGCTCCGTATGACCTAGTGACTTGAAATTTGGCACGATTCGAGATATTTCGTTACAACGAGAGATAAAATAAAATATTGCAAAAATCTTATTTATACGGACGGTTTTCTTCCATTTCTGCCCCATACGACTGTGAAAATTATAAGAAACTCCTACATGAGATACAAACATGAAATTTGACTTGGTTATATGATTTTGTGCAAAATCGATTCGGAATAGTTCGAAATTGTAAAAATGCTACAGAGGAGGATATAGTACATAAGAGGATCCTGATATCTGGCCCAAACTACAATAGATGGATAGCTGAAATAGGAAAATCGAAATTTACAATAATTTTTATTTTATTGGCAGTTAAAAATTATAAACTTTTAAACAAACATTTCATGGTTTATGTACTTCTAAATGTTTTACAATGCTGAAATATTTTCTGACAGTAGAATTTACCAAATAACGATATCAGGGTTATAGAAATTTGAAAATGTTTATTTATTCGGCCGTTAAAAATTCATAAATGTTAAAAAAATTGACTAAACTTTATATACCTTCTGTCGAACTAGAAAGTTGAAAATTTTATGAAAATTAAGGAATTGTGTTTCAGTTACATGAAGTTTTGAAAATTACAGAAAAGTTTATTATTGTGGCTGTTGAAAATTTATAAAGTTTAAACAATGAAATTTATATAAATACAATTCTAGAGGTGCTACATAGATCTTCATTAGATAAATAACATATTACATAAATGAGCCTTTTCAAAATATCTCTATTTTTAGTCATTTGCTCTTTATGCCGACTTATTTCAGGTTTTCGGTGGTTGTCAAGCAAAATGTCTATTCTTTTTTTTCAAAAAGTTTAAGAGTATAAAAAAACTGAACATATGCTTGATATCTTTCATGTTTTTGTTGTGCTGCTACTAAACGGTTAAGATCGGAAAACTCATGCTTATCCCACACACCATTCTCTTTTGCGAACAATAAACATGGCCAACAAAAAAGTCTAGATCGCGTTTTACAGGCAAAGGTTTCATATTGTGAAATGGAAAAATGTCTCGTACATTCAGATTTTGCGTCTTTATGATTACGAAGTAGCTTTGGAAGAGTTGGAAAAGGCTTACTTTCTTCAACAATGTTCATACGAGCAGTAAAGGTTTGAGTTGAAAATTGTACACTCAGCAAATCTTCAACACTATTTACCATTGTATAAGAAGGGCAAATATTTTTAAAATTGTCATTAACAGAAAATTTTAAAGATACTTGCATAAAAACTAACAATAGAAACCACAACAGAATATACAAACCCTTAGTAACACAATTCCGTATTCACTCCACAGCTTCCTGCTGACCAAATACCCAATTCACTTCTAAGAGCTAACCTGAAGTTTCTGCGGGATTATCGACCGCGTTATCGATAACGATATCGATAACTTCGCTTGGGAGCGCTAATATTTCAGCACGTCCCGATGGCTATATCCTACCACGCACCACCCAAATATCTCTCAACTGATTGTGAGATTGTCTACTGAATAAATTATGAATAGCATTGTAAGGCAAAATTATTATTTCGTACCGTAGGAGAATACAGTCGTCCTTATTGCCGTAAATTATATTTTGAATCTGTTTACAGAATTCACCGCTACAGGTGGCGACGTATACTGGAAATTACGAATAAGTTAAATATCTCCGAAATAGATGGTTCTACGAAAATTTGTTTAAGAAAAAACTTGGAAGAAATATTACTCTCTACAAATTATTCCTTACAAAGATTACCGATAACGACGTTTTTAAGGAGGTATTTGACGGAAACCGAAAATAAACCGATAATTTATAAATTATTCCTAAACAATAACTGCTATGGAAAATTGTTTCAAATGAAAGTTGTAGAAAATTACATTCTCTATAATATTTGTGTAGAATGGCACAAAAAATAATAATGTTTTAACGGATAAATATCGCAAAAACCGAATCGGGTTTAGAATAAACCTCGACTTCCGTTTAACCGTTATTGTTAAAAAACTAATCAGTACTTTATGCTCATGCTAAAGTGTTATATATGAAATTTGGTATTAATATGACAAGTACTTTTTGAGTTAGAGCGCCCACAATCACATCCATCCATCCATCCACGTACACACACACATACATCAATCCGAAAATAGTCTAAACGTGTTCTAGGGACCTCAAAACGTGTATTTCCGTTGAAATCTCGAAGTCGATTTTTTTCGTGATCACAATAATTTCCGTATACTATGTATGGAGGTAGTAAAAATGTAGAAAATGTAATTTCCTACATCTTTTATTTCAAACAATTTTTCGTAGCAGTTATTGTTTAGGAATTATTTATAAATAATCGGCTTTTTCGGTTTCCGTCAAATAGCACCTTAAAAACGTCGTTATTGGTAATCATTGTAAGGACTATAGTTGTAGAGAATAATATTTCTTCCAAGTTTTGTTTGAAACAAATTTTCGTAGAACCATCCATTTCGGAGATATTCAACTTTTTCGTGATTTCCAGTATACAGCGCCACCACCATATAGCGGTGAATTCTGTAAACACATTCAAAATATAATTTTAGGCAATAAGGACGACTATATTCTTTTACAATACGAAATAATAATTTTGCCTTATAATGCTATTCATAATAATTTAAATATCTATACCCCCAGACATTCTGATATCTACACTTTCAATCGTGGCCTAGATCAGGGTTTCCCAAACTGTGTTCTGTATAACCCAAGAGTTCGACTGGAGGTAAATGGGTCCATGATAGAGACCTCATACGTTATTCTTTCTCTTATTTACTGGAGTGAACATGAACCTCATTGTAAATTGTATACTGTAAGATAGATAGTAGTAGTAATTAGGTTTTTTAGGTGCGTCAACAGCTAAGGTTATTTTGCACCTGTAAGATACATAAGCTATATAAGTAAACATTATAATGATGTCAAGTTAACTTAATTGCAATTAGGCTTAACATCTTTTAGACTTATGAATTAGACCGGCTTGTAGCTTAGTTGGTTAAAGAACCTACCCAGCAAGTGGGAGACCCGGGTTCGTGTCCCGGTCAAGTTAATAATTTTTCTCCTTCTCTGTCTTCGCATTTGTTACCATCTTTTATTTAGGGTTCCGCGAGACAAAATACTTGAATATAAGGCTTCCGTGATTTCATAAACTTTGGGAACTCCTGGCCTAGGGGAACGTGTTTCCTGCGTTAAAATGATAAAATTACAATCAACTTCTTTTCCAAGTCTCGACGAATGGAAAAAATCAACTGAAAAATATAATCCACATTAAAAAATTACTGTGTAGAGTTTGACAATACTTGCAATCATAATAATTTGTGGATAAATTTGTGTAGCAAAATTTTTAAATCGAGTATATTTTACTTTAGAATTCTCAATAAACTTTAGTTTTGCATAAAGATAAATGTTTAAAACTCCGTATAGCCGCGAAAAAAGCTTTTAACACTAGAACGGCGGACGCGGTCATTTTGACCGCTGGGCTTTGCATTTTATCTCGATGTGTTCTTGTTTTTTCTCCGATCTCTTTCCCTTTCGCTGACTTTTATTATAATAATGTCAAGCAAAATTCAGCTGTTTTTTACGCTGATCCCTGTAATACTTTTTTATTTAGAAGCCTTACCTTACCTGGAGGCAGCGGTCATTTTGATCGCTGCTCTTTTTTCCTCACCCTTCTTTAGATTATTACAGCAGATCTTCATTTGTCTCTCATTTTTTGTCATCGGCAGTTATGTTCGTCGTATCTACATTGTATTTAACTAATTATCTGATTCCACACTAATGATGCTGACGAATATTAGTACGCTCACCGGTTAGTGCTCTGCGACTCCTTATTGATAATTCCATGATCGCGCACATAAAGAAATGTACTGAAGCTGAGGCAAAAAGGCAAACAAATAACCAATCGTTAATTAATTAAGTTGATTTGAATCTTTGTGTAAATTTTCCCGCTTAAAAACTACGGAAAAATAACAAGCGGTCAAAATGACCGCCTCCGCCGTTCACGGGGCGTCGTCCGGTCCCGCTGTCCTAGTGTTAATAGATGTTCGATACGTATACATAGGAGATTTTTTATCGAGTGATATTGTTAAGAGTTGAGATTAGTTTTTCCTAAACCAATCAAAATAGCCGTTTTAATTGCTGTCAAAAATCAGACACGATAAGCTTTCGCACATTTTATTCTAAATTCTCGATTTATGCCACTATCAAGAGATACTAATGCTCGAACAAATGTTTTGGGGAACGTGGATCTAGAATAGGCGTGTCAAACTGGCGACCCGCGGGTCGTAAGCGGCCCTTTTACTCTCCTACTGCGGTCGGAATGCTAATGTTTCTCTCTACTAAATCTTTCAAGATTTTATATGAATACTTAGTTTTTTTTAAAGAAAGGGTGTAGGATTTCTTTCTTAGTTATTGAAATAAAATAGAACGCACTTTCTGAAGCATTGTTTTTAATAAAAACTGAAGGGACTAATCTTTTAGATAAAGTCTGTTTTGCCAATTGTGACCCTCATTAAGCAACTGTAAACCTAATGCGGTCCTTCTATAGCATGCATCACTTTAAGCCTTAATGCTTCTTCGAGTTGGTCTAGAATCAGCAGAGTTTGGGGAGAAAGAAGGAGAAAGTAATAAATAGGGAGGAGGGAGGGAAGGGTTGGAGGGAGGGGGAGAAAGGAATAAGTACTAGGAGGAGGAGGAAGAGGTGGGAGGGATAGGTTAGAGAGAGGGGGGGAGGAGGGAACGGTAAGAGGGAGGGGGAGGAGGGAACGGTAAGAGGGAGGGGGAGGAGGAAGGGAGAATCTAAAGACACGAGATCTGAGGAGAGGGCTGAAGCGTTTCCCTCCCCCCGTAGTGAGTACACCTTCCCTCCGCCTCCTTCCTCTCTCGCCATTAAAAAAAATCGGCAGCCGTGGCTCCCGGGAAATTTCTCCGGCGCAGGATCGCGCCATATAATATCCTCGCATTCTCCCTCGTTCTCCTGCCTTCTCATCAGCTTCCCCTCTCCCTCCGCCTGCCTCCACACTTTATCCTAATCCCGCCATTGCCCTTTCATTTGCCACTCGCTCTATTGCCCTACCTCCATCCCCCAACCCAACCCCCGCCCACTGTTTTCATCAGGATGTTTCCCTCAAACTTATTTCCCCTCCCTTCCTCCTCCCTTACACCCCCCCCCCCCCGGCGACCCCATTCCGCTCCCCCTCTCCCGATACTCATTCACGTCTCACAATCCCATTCTCTCTCTCTCTCTCCCCCTCCGCTTCTCAGCCTCATCTCTCCTCTTTCTCATTTTAATCCTCTTTATTTCCAATTCCTTGCTTTATCCTTCTCATTTATCTTTTCCACTACGACTTTTCTCCAACTTTCATTTCCCTCTCGTGGAGCCTCTTGCCACCTTCCCATTCATTTTTACGAGCACTTCTTTCCACCAAAATTATCATACGAAGAAGTTCCACGTCTTTTAAAGTGTATTTTTTTCCTCTCACAAAAATTAACTAATTTTAATCTGTCGAAATTCTTGCAGAACTCTTTATATGAACACTGGAGCCATTTCCTTACCGATAATCGTCACCGTGCATAATTCATTTTCGCGTGATATACGTAATAAAGAGTAGAAAGGCGCGCGCCAAAAAAGCTTCCTTTCGTGGGTGGCAGGGTGTGGAGAGGTTAGGAGAGTGAAGGCGGCAGGGGGAGGAGGAGAGCAGGGAGAGGAGGAGAGCAGGGAGAGGAGGAGAGCAGGGAGAGGAGGAGAGCAGGGAGAGGAGGAGAGCAGGGAGAGGAGGAAGCGGAGGAGGGCTCCAGGTGATAGCACCGTCCGAGGGCGTACGTACCCCTTGGGGGCGAAATTCCGCAGTCGTCGCTATAGACGAACAAACTATTCCTTTCGCTCTCATCATAGTATGGTTACCTACTCATTCTTTCAACCTACCTCCTCTCTTCTTACCATGCACCCTCCTCTCTCCCTCCTACGCACCTCCAAACTGCCCTTTTCCCCTCGTGCAGCACCGCCATCCTTCACTCACCCACCCCTTCATTTCTCCTTTTCCGCCCTGCTGCGCCATTCCCCGCCCCTTTCGATGCTCTCTTCAGCTTTTGCCTCCTCTCCCTTTGTCCTCCTCTCTCTTTCCTTTTCAGTTTACCCCTTTTGAATTCCTTCCCATTTTGTTACTCCCATCACTCCCTCTTTCCCTTCTACACGCTTGCCTTTCCGCCCCCCTCTCTCCTTCCCTCCCTCCATCACTCCCACCATCCCTTCCTTCCTTTCACACTCACATCCTTAGACACCGACGCCTCTTTCACTTCCCTCATCCCTTCGATTGCCTATGCGATGTTCGTCTCCATGCTCTCTCTCTTCCTCTTACTCTCCCCCCCTTATCTCTCTCTCTCTTTCCCTCTCTCCCTCCCTTCCCCTCTCTCTTCCTCTCTCTCTTCCCCTCTCTCTCTCTCTCTCTTTCTCTATTACTCTCTCCCCACCATGAATCATTCTTCTCAGCTTCTTCCAACCTTTCTAGTGCATCACTCCGAATTCCGTACCACTCTATCTGAAATCGCCCAATCGTTCCAAACATACTCAACCGAATAACATCTCGGTATGCATATATGGAATTAGAGCTACACTGAACGATTTCCTCTTAAAACTTTATAGTGACATGTCAACGGTTTTGTCGAGTATTGATAATGTATTTCATAATGCGCCAAAAATGTCGCTTGTTTGTAAATATAGGATCAAATATTTGGAAAATTACATTTTATTGTAGTATTTAAATAATCATCTTATCGCAATGAAAAATAATTCGATGAATGAATTTCACGATATCAGTTGAAATGTGAATGGCGTTTTTATCTAACTCCGGTCGAGGCACCCTGTCAGTATTCGGATAAAATACAAAGGAAATCGCTGGAATGTGCTCGAGTGGCAGAATATTTATCCACGTTTCAAAAATTAATCTCGTAGAGGTTTATTTTTTTAGACGATCTAATTAAGTTAATTCTCCTGTTAGTTGGGTGGGTTTATGATTCTAATACTCTTTAAATTCTACGTTGTCACTTTAAAATATCCCAAACTGTTCTTTTGAGCGTATGTTTGCGCTGGCTATACGCATTATCGAATATATTCTAGAAATATCTTCAGTTTTATTTGAAATTTCATTTTTACAAGTGATGAATTGGACAAAACTGCTTACCTAAAATTTATTTTATAGGTATTATATTATTTACTAGCGTAAGGGCCCGTTAAATTTCAACGGGTTTAATGAATCTAAATTTTCGTTAATGCAACATGTAAAAATCGCAAGAATAAAATTGTGCACTGTCTTAACCATCGAATATTTCCATATTATAAGTCTGTTTTAATTAATTAACTAAAATCTCACAGAAATTCCTTGTGAATAAAATAGTACCTTTCTTTCTGCTAAAATAGCCATTGTTATTAGTTTTAAAGGTACTTTCCTGTTAATGGGAATAACTCAAAAAATAAACACGTATTGTTGTGATATGTTGTGATATTTTGTTTGTTAACAATGTGTAACAAATCTCGTTAAGATAGTTATGTTGATCCCTTAATGATGAATTTTTGGAGCTTGCCGAGGAGTGAAGAAGAAGTTGTATCTTTGCTTCAAAACCATGGTATTTTATCTAAAGGGCGAATGTGCAAGAAGGATCATATTATGAAACTTTACTTCTGCGACAGAATATTGTGGAAATGCAACATGAAAGCCTGTCAGCAGAAGAATTCATGTGGCGACAACATAACAAAGAAATCGACATATTTCCAGCTATTTAAATGCCATAAAGACATATTGACCCCATAGTAACATAAATTTATATTGTATTAGTAATTATATTGCTTTTATTTATAAAAAAGTTTCAAAAAAGTGTGATTTTTAAGTAATTCCCCCGTTGTTACGCATAGTTAACAAACAAATACGTCGTAACATATCACAACAATACATGTTTATTTTTTGAGGTATTCTCGTTAACAGGAAAGTACCGTTTTCAATTGATTATAGCATTAGGATTTCAATTTCATTAAATAAGCAGAATTCCGGTAAAAAAATTGGTCCAATCTTCAATTGCCTCTGATAATACTTTAAACAGATTTTGGAATATAATGTACATCAATATCGTTTATCTTCCGCTCAGCGCTCTTGCCTTCTCAGTTTCCGAAACAACAACTTTCAATAGTTTTAAATTGATTTTTGCTTTGAAATATACTTGAGTCAATTCAGTACAACATCCACTTTATATACTGCAAATTCCAAAGTAACTCCTTTTATAATAGACAATGCTAGCCTAAAATTAATTCATTCTGTAAAGTGAATAAATAAAGTTCTTTCTTTAAACTATAATAGCCACTGTTATTAGATTTAAATGGATTATAAGCCTTACAACTTACTCTGTATTAAATAAGCACCAAAATTCCTTTTATAAAAACAAATCAATTCATTAAAAGATCCACTGTTGTTTCTTCGAAAATTGCCTGTTAACAGTTTTAAATGTCCTTTTCATTTTAATGGAATTTTGATTTATATTCATTTCCAAACTTCGGCCATAGTTACGAAATTAATTCGAGGAATAACAATATAAATTCGTAAGCAGGTATGGTTTACAAAGAATTTAATTTAAGAATACGTTTTATTTCCAATTTTTCAAAGATGACACTGTTGATACTTAAATTTTTTTTATATTTACGTCAATATACTTATTTTCCACAAAACACGCCAATCTCTCCCCTACCTTCCTCTCTCTCCCTCTCTCGTATTGAAGCACTCACGGTACGCTTATTCCCAGAAGGATGTCTACAATAATAGTAATTTGAGGTGTAACAATGAGAATGGTCGACATGGCAACATCATGTTAAAATGGCGAGATTTCCACAAAATATGCAAATTAAGCGTTTAACATGGAATATTTCGAACTGCGGGCGAAAAAAGACGAACGGAATAAGAAACTTTATAAATTTTTCTTCAAAATGGTTCATATCCGAAGGTCGTCTGTTAATTTCTTCTAATTTTAATTTCCAAATGAATAAAAGCCTGCACGTCGAAAAATCGCGTTTTACATGTTAAGTAATGGGAAATGGAAATGCCTCTCTTGGAGACGAACCAAGGAATTTTTTTCGTGATTTAAATTTGTCGTTCTCTGAATAAGTGTTAGTCAAGCATCCCTACCAAATTTCGAGTTTCTATCATTATTATTTCTCGAGTTATTAGCGTTTGCATAGCGTGACTAACCAACCAACCAGCCAACGGACGACGGCTATTATTATATAAAATTCTGAACTTATGTGCATGCTCGATAAAATTTACACGATTTCAAATGTCCAGTCATTGAACTCAAAATTTTAAATAAATTTCATAGCAATAAATAAATAAGTTTATCTAAATATTAGGAGTATGACTCTAAATATATAAAAGAGCTAAGCCTCTAATTACATCTTTTTATTCTTTAAGAAATATCATAGAATACCGTGAGTAAAGATCCATGCGAAATTAATTGTCTTGGGTCCTTGGAATTTCAATACTTGTGCTATAATTTAAATATCACATGTTTTGTTAAATTTTTCAAATTTTGTGATGAGTGTTGCTAGGAGGTTATTTGACCGAGAACGGAGTGGCATTTAACTCTCTTACGCTAAATGAATTTCACATTAGAAAGAATCATTTCCAAGAAATGCATCCTAAAAATCATGCAGTTTATATAATACATTACTATGAACCATTAACACACGAAAAAGCCAATAATTCCATCATTCCAGAGAAAATTTGAATAGTTTCACATTCGGAATAAAATTAAAAACATGACTAAAATATTACCTACTAAAACATCGACAAATTTTAAAGATTTGTTCGTTTACAGGTAGGAATTTTTGATTAATAAAACATGGTCCTAAAATTAAAAAACTGTGTCTTATAGTATACTAACCTCTGTTAAAATTAAACAATGGCATAGGAACAGCTATTAAGCCATATCTCGATATAGGTACCAATATTCCAACTTAAATTATCGATCTCATACGGAATAGAATCTCCAAGCATTCACTTAACTCTACCTCGTGCACCATTCATCTAATAAACCCCGTCTGATATGGGAGTCCAATTAATATGCCCAATATATTTCATGGGAATCCAGCCCCTAAGCTCTTCCGTTCCAGCAAACCGCAGAGACAACGTTGGCAGGAATATTGCTGCCTAACCCGACCTTCGAGTCGATCCTACTCAGCGGTCCAACAGCGCACACACTGTTTCTTCCCCCGCCTCGGCCCCACAACCACGACCCGCCTTCCACCAAACTGAAACACGGCCATCCTCACTCATTCCATCCGCTCCTTGATTCATCCTTGCCGCCGATCCTGTCTTCCTCCCATTCTTCCTCGCGAAGGAATCCCTAAACCCAGGGGTCCCAATTTCATCCGCGCGCAGGGACCAATCTAATGGAACATGCATTAAAAGGGCCTACTACCGGTGAGAGGGCCACCCCCTCCACCCCGCTCTCCCCTCCTCCGAAGCGTGAACTCAGTCTCTCCAGACTGAAGGACTTTCATCAAAGTGTTCCTTCCTTCCGTAAACGGCTGGCGAATTTCGGAAGGCGCTTTTGAGAGAGAACACAGTTAAGGTTTCGCTCCGAGAAATAATGCAATTGTTTCCTTTTAGTAGATAGTGGTAGTGGGAAGTAGGGGAAAGGAGAGAGGGGGAAAGAGGGAGAGGGGGGAAAGAGGGGAGGAATGATGAAGAAAAGGCTAAGAGGGGGGATGGCCGGACGATTCCTTAATAGTTGAATCGGAAAAATTCTTATATTTCTAGCTGAATAATTAATAATTAATGACTTTGGTAACTCTTGGAGACAAAGCGGCAAATTAACATGTGTGTAACTTTGAGCCACCAATTATTCGTCGTCAATGGTATTTCGTATAATTGAGATCCTAATAAACCTGGAATGTATATCCCACACAGGACGTAAGCTCTCTAATTAGAATTACTTCAGGCAAAGAAAATATCACGAAATGCTTCAAGTGTTGCATCGGAATTATTAAAAACGAAATGAAAGTTGGGTAATACAAATTATTAAATAACGCATTAATTTAGAGTTACACACCCACGATCTTATTACATAATACCACTGTTAAGTCTCTCTTAGAGAAAATATATTTCTTTATAGTCGCATTGAATTTCACTTCTTATGATCAACCTAATAGTGAAATAATATATGCTTAATATTTTGAAAATGTAATTCATTTGAGTTCACTTTCTACTGCTTGCGCTTCTGTCCGCTTTAGAGCGCACGAGAAAGGGTAGCGCAAGAAGAGAGCGAGAGAGAGAGAGAGAGGGAGAGAGAGACCTCGAAAGAAACATTCTGATTGAAACAAGCCACGTGGCAGCAGAGGGAAATCGGTGTGGAAGGCGGGACACCAACCCAACCCAACCCAACCACTCTCCTCCAGCCTCTTAACAACGCAGACCAAGCGTGGCGCTACAATATATGTCCATCCGGACACGAGGGCGATGGAGATAAGGTGGATGTGGAGGGAGAAGGCGGAGAGAGAGAGAGAGAGAGGAAAAGGGGAGAAAGGACCGAAGCGCGCTAAAAACCATTCAGCATGCAAACCTCCCTCCGCACACCGCCCTCCTGACAATCCAGGCTCCGGGGCACAAAACCAAGAGAGAGGAGAGAGAGAGAGAAAGAGAGTTAGAGGAGCCAAAAGCCCGTGCGAATCGCCGTAAATTTGGACGAACACTCTACCGTGTTCATCTCGGTTTATTAGTCTGCGCTCGGTCAGGATTCCCACTCCCTTAAATCCACTCCAGCACCCTATCCCCGCAGTGCACCCTCTCTCCCTCTCTCACTCGCTCTCTTTCCCCTCGTAACCCTTCGCCGTTCTCGCCAAACCCGCCTCTTACGACCCTCCTTCCTTCCCTCTCTTAATTTCTCTCTCTCTCGCTCTTTTGCCACTTTTTCATACACATGCACACACGCACGTCAACTCCCCCACCACCACTTCTCTCCCGACAATCTCACACTTGTGCGCATCAGCCCATTTTACCATCCCTCCGTCGTTTTTATAGTCCTCACCCGCTCATCCTCGCCTGGAATGCTCTCCCTCCCTCCCTCCTCCCTTCCTCTTTCCTCTTCTCCTCCTTCCCGATCATTCCACTTTCTCCCAGGGGTAATTTTCATGCGCTATGTATGTTTCGTATTTAACGCGACCTTGCCACAGTTATTTAAATTTTGGTAAGATTATTTTTCGAATCATTGTGTACAGAATATCGCCTGACAATTTCATTCTGTTACAAGGCGACATCGTTTCATTTTTTGGAGCGCTACTCTTTCCGTTTCTTTCGCTAAATACGACTGCTCCAGAATTTGATCTCCCTCTCCTGTGAAAATTTTCAGTAACTTATTTCAAAATGATTTAACTTTATGTTCTTCAATTTCGATCGTGTGCTATTTCTATGTATTGCTTTGCAATTTTGGTGTGCTCTATCACACCTCACGCATTAAATTATCACATTTTTCCGAAGGCACAGTTGTGTTGTATTTTTTCTGTTTGCAAAATTATTTACTCCTGTTTGAGTTTATTAGAAGGTTAAATGTAAGTCTACAGTTTTACGCTTTCCTAATTTTTGAATTCACATTTTCTAAGAAGGCTCTCACGTGAGCCAATTCTACAATCGATCACTTTTATTATTACTGTGGATAAAATTGTGAATTTCATGAAATTTATTCTTATTTGTCGTCCTGATTGTAGACTTGTTAAGAATAAAAGTTTGGTCATCTAGAAACTTCATTAACTATATAACCGTTGAAATTAACATTTTAAGGACTAAAGGAATGGCTATCTACAAGAATTATCTAGTAACTTTAAAAGAGAATATCTCGGATTGTTGACTCATTAAAAGTCCAATTGCTAAGTAATGAAGAAGCTGCGAGTGGTTTCTTTCTCGGAAGCCCCTCTAAGAAGGATATCAAAAGTTATCGAGTCTCACTTAGAAATGGTCCATGCGGTTCCTTTTACCCATTAGTGGCAGCGTAGAGGCGCTCGTGCGAAGGTAAGCTGCATGGATGGTCCATTGAGCGCACTTTAGGACTATAGCTCGGAATTTGGTGGGGGGAAGGAATGGTGATAGAAGGCTGGAAGAGGAGGGAGGGGGGGAGGAAGGGAGGGAGGGGACATAGAAGGTTTGGAAATGGAATCAAAAATTGCGTTAATATAGGCCAGGTATCTAAAACTAGAGGTTCTTTCTATACCATACTGCTAATTTTTCACTGAACTAATTGAAAGTTGTTTGATATTTTATATAATTGTATTCATTTTGCGAAATGAATACAATTTTTTTCATTTTTATTGTGGTGTGAGAGAACGCGCTTTCTCGTTTTTAATGGCAAGAAGAATAACCAGTCTTCTATATATAATCTATTTTTCAGCTGTGGCCCTCTTTAAGCACTTGTAGCCTTAATAGCGCCCTTGCATAATATCCATCGCTTTCATGCTGCTCCGATGTATTTTCTGTTTTGACATTCATGATTTAGACTTAACAGTTTTGAGCATATTTTGAGAAAAGCCATGTAATATAGACGAAATGAATCTTTCTTGTTTGAAGATATTACTGATGGATCTTATAATATCGCTTTTTCTTTAAATTAACCACTAAGGATATCTGGAACGCGCCAAAGTTATTCTCGTCCGAAACTAACCTAGTTTTAAGAATTTTAAGCAGCAGAACCATTCCGAAAACCACATTGCAAGAAGAAATCTCCAGGAAAGAACGATGCAACTGATTGTCGTTTGAGTAGTGTAAACGCCAATATTAGACATAAATAGGTGTTTTGATTTCCTTCCACTCAGCGAGTCTCAGTTGATATCCTGGCGGAGGCCGTTTCTCTTAACCTGAGTTTTCTCTGTATGTTTTAGTACGACACGCAAGAGCAGTATTCCGCCCTTCAGAAGGGGCTTTAAAAACCAGTTTTAACAAGTGTAAGACAATACCGTTGGCACTAGGTTTCCCTTCTCAGCTCAGTGTACGTGTGCGATGTTGTCAGGGCAGCCAACCTAACCTCACTAATTTGTTGAACCGATCCTATAACATATTATGTTATTTATCTTAACGCAACACAAAACACGCCCCTCGAATCGAAAATTAACACTTATTTTTGTATTGATATTAATACCTTTCATTCTGCCATTCTCAGAGTTTTCTGAGGTTGGAGCGAATAAACGCGCTTGTCAGTAACACTTTCTCTGCCACCTCGGAAGCAACTTAGATTAAAACTCTGGGCCGCGAAGTGAAAAGCCAGAGATAAGGCGTTTTCCAACTGGCGCCCTAGTCTGAGAAAGGATTAATCCGTTTTTAAGATTTAAGCAGAGCCAGTGGATTCTGCAGAAATCTTTTTAAGAAAAGGTTTTAATTCATTCGTATTAATTAATAAGGTAAAAGATTAGCAGGAGAATTGGAGAAATGGCCGTTCGCAGGAGAGAATAAAATAGGGATCATTCGAGGTGTACATTGTACAACAGAAGCAAGAAATTCGAAACGATTTATGCAGGAATACGTTACTTTGAGAAATGATGAATGTGATATAACATTTTTTACATGGAGCTTTTGTAGGGACAACAAAAAGTGATAAATATATATCCTAGAAATACATCAGAAAACGATAGATCGAGATTTCACTATAATATTATAAAGAATATCTGAAAACTACATATTAATGTTACTTTATAATAATAAAATTATGATGTTAAAGTAGAAATGACGTTGATTTATTAGATTTAGTAAAATGTTATAACATATCAGTTCCCAGGGTTACAATCTGATATAACCGATTTCAAGCGAACATCAAATATTGATTCCCGCAGTATCACGTATGTAATATATTATACTAGCAGAAATACCCGGTCCATCACAGTCACTCATTAAACAAATGAATAAAAATATCATATAGATTTTATTTCAATATATAGCAGGCAGAGGCGTATCTAGGCGATATGGCGCCTATGGCAACATTTTTCGAAACATCTTGGTTACGTAAGATATAATTTTTTCTGCGTTTTAATAATGAATAATGACGTTTTTATTACATATAAATTAACGCTTGGGCATTAAATTAATACTTCTTTATGGGAAAATGAATTTTTGGCACTTTTTTCGGGAACGATTGGCGCCTTTTGCAAGCGGCGCCTACGGCATATGCCACCTTCGCCTTACCCTAGTTACGGCACTGGTAGCAGGTATTATACTTTAACACTACATTCAGGGTTAGCTTACAGATGACATTTAAAACTTATTAAAATTATTACAAATTGCAATGTCTACCAATATTGCCTGTTGGAATGTTTTTAACGCTATAAAATAATACGAAAAGTACTTTGACATACATTTCTTGAAACTGTACAGTCAAATGTTTTTCCTTCTACAACACCTCCTTAAACACAATATTTGTAGTTTTTCCACCTGATGCAACAATTATTAGATTATATGAACTGCCAACTCTGGAGCAGGCAAAACCAAATAAAATATAAGTCCAAAGTCTCAACTCGATTAGGTCATTTCCATGTATATTTTTTATTTTAAATACGTTATAGTAACGCGTATTTGATGATTTTGATTTATTAACACCATAAAACACGTTTTAAAATTTATATGCGCAGTAATGTTTTGCCAGAAATGCATTCTATCATTCATCTAATCTTATTGGAAATTCATTTTTATTTGTCGCGTGTTTAAGTAACGGGGTATTTTTCAGGAACGCTAATTGGTTGGCGATCGGGATGATTTACGTATTTCTCTACTCTCCTGTAAAGAGTGTGCTTCACGTAAGATAACGGAAAAGTTAATGTTTATAAATGTTATGTTCTACTAAAATCCTCAAAAAATTTGATACAAATCCAATAAAAATGAAAAAGTTACGAATTTTCGTCCGAACGGACGGATGTGTTCCGTTCCGTTCCGATTTTATGGGCGGACATCCGATCCGTCCACGCTCGTTAAATCGGCCGATCTTTCACGAACGATTTACCTTTCTACAATATATCTCAGTGTGTATTGTTCAACCGATAAGATGCACCATTTAATCTGGCAGATTTTATCTAGCGATATATAGATCAAAACATCAATTTCTCCTGCAACACTAACCAACAGTTTTATTTGACGATTTCCATAATTCTGCAGATAAATCGTTTCAGTCGGCCGATAAATCTGCTAGTGTATATCCAGCTAATGTCTTGTAAAGTTCTGTTCAAGAGTTCAATGGCTATTTGTTGGAAATTGTACATTTATCCCAAACAAAAGGAACACATTCTTGCAGAAGTCTGGCCTCAACAGTCTTTCTTTTTATGTTACAAACAGGAGTTTCTGTATATGCTAGATTTAATAGAATCTGAAATATAAAATGGGCTGTTCTTCAACCATTTGAATGTATGGCTGCAATTCCTGATGAAGCAACAGCAATACCATTCTTTTCACATGATCTTATTTTTATTAAGAGTATGTTCAGCAGAAATGTTTTCCCAGTGCCACCAGGTGCATCTAAAAAGAGTAATTTAACTTGTTGATTATGTATACTTGAAAGTATTTTTGGTGTATATCTTTTTGATCCGGAATCAATTTTGTCTCATATTTTTTAACAAAGCCCATTTATTCAGCTATGTTGTAGTTTTTCCGCATTAAATAAAAGTTTTTTAGGCATACATACATACGTATATGTATGGGCTACGCAGTGTTTCAGGAAGTCCGTTTTCTTCAAGTTTTTTTTACCACCCAATGATATGACTATCTCCTTAATGTGGTTTAATGCTTGATTATTGCTATAAGATATGTCATTGTCTGGATATTCCTTTTGTAACTGGTGAACTATGTCCTCGGAGAGAGCCTTCCTATAAGCTAATCACAATTTTTGAAGATCGCAGACACAGCACATCACTAAAAGGATACAGAATAGTTCCCTCAGTTTTTAGGAGGATCTGTGACTGAGGCTTCTTCTAACGTAGAATCCCAATGAGAACCATCCTCTAAGAGTCGTAAAGATTTGCAAGCTAACTGATAATTGGGCAAAATCTGATTATTTACAGTATGCAATATTATGAATGAAGTTGGTCCTCTAAGAGTATGAGGCAGCATGTAGAGAAAATAGCATTCAGAGTTGTTAGGATGAATGGTGTATACTCTACCGTTTGTATCACTTGATTTGATATTAGGGCAACCTGGAATATTTTCTCCTTGCTCTCCAAATCTCCTCGAATTTTGGTTCCAAGAGTAATATTTTGGAATTTCATTGTACAGAAGAGTTTTTGCATAGTCATACTCTTTTCTAAGTTCAAAAAAGGCTACTAAAGTTGTTATTGGTGGATTCAGCACTTGGTTTTGAAAATTTCTGGTGTGAAGTAGACACGCTGCCCATTTTCAAGATGGATGGGCAAAGGGAGAACGGCTGGTTATCGTAATGCACATTTTCTATGCAACCAATACAAAGCAAATGTATTTTCCTTCTAAAAATTTCAGGATTTTTTGTTAATGAATGCAAGTTTTAAGAGGTTATATTTCACTCAATGCAGTCATTTCAACATGTTCTCCATAATTTCCACTACGACTCATGTAATTTTCATATTCCTCAGATGTTCTAAAAGCACAAAAACGATTAAATCGATTCCAATATTGAACATCATACTGCACTACTACTTTCCTCACTATATCATCTTCAAATATTTGATCCCTTAGAAAATATGCAAAGAAATTAAACAAAGAGTTCCCTAGTTTTGGCATAAGCACTATACTAAATGTTATGTTGCCTAACATTATAACAATCTGAAAACGGTACTTTAGCCAGCACAAAACAATTACGAAACAGTGCTTTTACCAATAACGATTCGCAGTTTAACACCTTAAATTGCTATTGACCACCCACTAAACAACGTATTGAAGTGTAAATGTGAATTACACCACGCAGTACATCAGTTAACACACTGGATAGACTGCTTTCGGCAAACGGCAACGTATTTGCTTGAAGCTCAAGGTTTTTTACTGGATGAGTCTATAAAATATGGACTATAGTTAAAAAATGATATAAATAAATAAATTAATATATAGAAATTCAACATGAGAAATTCCATCATTATTTTAAGGACTAACTTCATTGATTAATTTGAAAAAACAACAAAAATAACAGGGGTTCGAACGACCCCAGAGACGCTTAGCCGACTGGCATGAAACTTTATTTGTGACCGCAACCCACTTCTTATATTTTGCTCCAAATTTTAAAGTTTTATCTATGTTCCTTGTTCTGGGAACCCGGGAATCAGGAATCGAACACACACATATATATATATATATATATATCATCACCATCATTGGTAGTCTGTCCGTTGACGGGTCCGTGATTATTCATGGTTAAACTTGGTTCTCCATATACTACTATTTTCCACAGTTTTCTTCATGACTTGATAGCTCTCTTTCCCTTTCAAGTCGTCTACTAGCTGAAACCTTTTCCTACCTCTTTCTCTTTTTCCATCCAGTTTTCCTTCTAGCACTTCTTTAATCATGCACTCTCTCCTCAGGTAATGCCTAATCCAGTTCGCCTTCCTTTTTCTGATAGTCTGTGTAATCGTTCGCTTCTCTCCTATTCTTCGTAGTACTTCCTCAATTTTCACCCTATCTGACCATTTTATCTTCAGCATTCTTCTCCATGTCCACATTTCGAAGATTTCCAAGTATTTAATATCATTTTTCCTTAGCGTCCATGTTTCTGCTCCGTACAAAGCTATACTCTATACATAGCATTTTATCAACCTCTTGCGGATTTCCTGCATTATATTTCCCGTTAGTAGGAGTTACTTTCTTCTGAAAGCGGCCTTTGCTTTTGTTATTCTAGTCCTGATTTCATCGGTACATTTTGATTCTCTCGTTATGATGCTTCCAAGGTATTTATAATCTGGAACTTGTTCTAATGGCTTTCCTCCAATACTTATGTTCAAATTTTCTTCTTGATATTCGCATAAACTTGGATTTTTCTGTATTATATATATATATATATATATATATCATCATCATAATCCATCCATCCACTGATGGATGAAGGACTCCCCCAGACTCTTCCAGTTTTCCCTGTCAACTGCCTCCCTCCCCCAAGTTTGCCTCAATAACTTAACCAGCTCTCTGTCCCACCTGTCTTTCGGTCTTCTTTTTGGTCTCTTGATGTTTCTTGGGATCCATTCGATGACACTGGACCTCCAACGCTGGTCATTTCTTCTAGCAATGTGGCCCGCCCACTGCCATTTTAACGCCTTCACTCTTCTAATCACGTCACAGACTCCCGTCTTCTTTCTTACCCAGTCGTTCCTCTTGCGGTCTCTTCCGGTGATCCCTAACATACATCTCTCCATGCCCCTCTGTGTTGTTTGCAGGCGGTGTATCATTCTGGCATTCATGGTCCATGTTTCACAACCATATGTAAGAACAGGCAGAACACATTGGTCATACAGTCTTCTTTTTAGGAAGACTGGTATATATGATTTAAAGATATTTGCATTCTTGCTAAAAGCACTCTTCACTCTCCGGTTGATTTCTCCAAGAAGCAAACCATCAGTAGTGATGAGCTGACCCAAGTAAGCATAGCTATACTACGTACGAAACTTAATGATCGCTGACATGGCGGCCAAATATGAGGGCGTACCCTTCGTCAACTAATAAGAGGCATCCGGCGTTGCCGCCTGTTTGGTTTCTGCTGAGGGACCCTTTCTAGTTGCGTAGCAGATTTTGGTTGAGGCGGTAGAGTTTATTGAGTGAGAGATGTCTGAGCGAAAATCTGTGAGACGTGTTCTTCAGAGTTCCGCGCGGAATTTAGTTTTAAGTGTACGAAATTACTTCGAGAGGGAGAAAAGTAATGGTGGATCGTTACTTGCTATTTCGAAGGTTGTAAAAAGATCAGCTGCTGCCCTTAACTTGGGAACGGCTACAGTCAGAAGAATAACCAACGAGAAGTATTCTCAGGAAAACCGTAGTAGAACACACAAAGAAAGTTATCGAGGAGGCTTGGATTAAAGAAGGAATATTGGAAGAGGGAATTCAAGAAATTATAATAGCATTGACCTCAAGTTCGGATTCGAATACTAGCAGTGATGTCAATATTAGCGAAGATAACGTTGGACTGGAAGAATTAGGAGTTTCACCTTTGTAGAAGGTAACTATAAAAATATGAAAAATTATAGAAATTATTTATATTTGTTTCATTCTGTTTAAATACTAAGGAAGGTAGGTATTGACTGAATAATTACTCTTTGTTTAAAAAATTAAGTGTAAAATTAGATAATTACTAATATGCTGTATTGTTTTGCCATTTACTCATACAAATATCTCTCTTTCTTTGAACAGCTTCAATTGAACACTGTCAATCAGTCAACAATTTCTATCCTGATTTAAATATATCTTAATGTTTTAATAGGTAAGTAGGTGAAGTGAATGATGAGTTATAATTTCCTCTTGATTTCGTATTAATAAGTTAAATTTTCAGTCTAGGCCAAGTTGATCAGTTCCTCCATGGTGCCTTTGCCCAAATTTCCAGCTGCTAATTAATTTCCACAAGGTAAGTATATTGGAGTATTACATTACCACACTATTGAATGAGTGTTTTGAAATTCATTATGCTAGTCCTCTCTTTTTTGCAGAACCAGTTAATTTCAACCAATGTTCATACTTAAGTTTGATTATAAGTATTAATTCATAAGTTAGAAGTTAAGGCAATGCTATTAATAAAAATAATCTGTAATGATATAACTAAAACCTTCATCAATTAATTAAGACATATTAATTAATTTTATATGGTGAAAAACCTTTCATTTTTAAAAAAAAATTCACTTTCCTGCAAGAAAAGTATATGATTCTGTTACATTCCTAAGTTATCTCTTAGGTGCAGTTTTGAATTCTTCCATGGCTTGCTGTAATCCCTACACTTCAAATGTGCATCAATTTATTTGCATGTGTCAGTGCCTACTTAAAATCTCTGTAGTGTGTGTTCATCCATCTATCCCACAGTGCTTTTACTCCCATTTTTAGTGCGATAGTCTTGCCATTTCACGCTCAAACCATGTGTGCTCCAGCTTATTGGATATTCTTTATAATGGTTTACTTATTCAGTGCCTTTTCTACCAAATGTGGTTCTCCCTATTATCCTTATTAAAGTGTAAATTGTAATTTATTTGTATAGGGTCAGTGTCTACTTGAAATCCCTGAAGTGTGAATGTGTTTCTCCCTCTATCCCACAGTACTTTTCCCTTTTTAGTGCTATAGTTTTTATATTTCATGCTCAAAGCATTTAAGTGCTTCTTCTTCTTTATAAGGACTTAGCTTATTAAAGTTTAAATTGCAATATATTTGTATAGTGGCAGGTTAGTGCCTGTGTGTACATGAAAGCGATGGATTTAAATAACTTTAAGGCAAGTGAAGATAAGTGATTATTTCAAAGGTATTTTCTCATTATTATGCATTTCCACTTTATTTTATTACTTACTGTTCATGCTTAGTATATAATTCCATTTCTGTTTATTTTATATCCTAAAATTGCTTCTCTTATTTTTACTTCATCTATTTACAAATAACCTAAATTTTATATGTAGCTACTCTATTTTTAATTCACTCTGTCTCTCTACCTATAATTATATTTCAATAGTCACATTTATGTGGCTATGATTAATCTAATGTCATATGTTTTTTCAGGCAGTTATATTACTTTCTTCTTTTTACGAAATTCAGCAATAATAATATGCTGAGAAAAACGGTTATTTTATTCTAGTGTTGATCTTACTATTTATGTGCACAATTTAATCGTGTTTACTGTTATGTTTTCTAACCATTGCTTCTTTTACAGCTCTCTATATCTTAGTTTACCTCAGTAGGTTTCGCAGTTTTTTCACATCCCTCTTGTTGTGGCCGTTTTCTGCGAATGGGGTTTTTGCCTTACTGGTTTTTCCCTGTAAAAATGTTCAATTTGTTTGCAGTTTTAAATATATTAAGTAATTTTACTACTTTGAATTTCTTTAATATTCCCATATTCATGCAAACGTTTACTCTGAATCACAGTGTATATAATATGTAATGGTTTATTGTCTTTGGAATAAGTAAAAGTACCTACTCAATGAGAAGCGTTATTTTTATTCTTTTATCCAATCATGATTTCCTAATAATATGATAATTATTAACTTATGTGTTTGCTTTAATTTGTGTAATGTATTTGTTATATTACAATATCAGTAACAATAGAAGTAAGAAAATACTCGAAATGTTATTCTTCCGTAATCCAACTGCTACCTTTAAGAATATTTTGCTCTTCTTCTTGATGTGATCTATTAACTATTTGCAATTATGTAGAGTTGATTGTTAATAATAAAAATAAATAGATGAAATTAAATATTGCATATTTATTCCTACTCCGCACCCTCTTCCCTTTCATGATGCATATTGTACTACTTGGTTTTTTTGAAATTAATAGTTCAATAAGATTTTGACCTAAACTTTTAGAATGCTGCATCTTTACAGCCTATGGCTAAAATTTCTGTATTTTCGGCAATACGAGATAGGATACGGAAAATATGGCAGTATTTTCATCTGGCTGAAATGTTAGGAGATGGTTCTACGCAGTTCTACCGTTATATACTTAACAGCTGCTTGAAAGCAGAAGCAAATATCTGTGAGAAAGAAACATATGTTGTGGTCATACATGTGGTCCCTTAGAAATCCCACATCACACCATTCTTTTCCCTCATCCTTCCCTCCTTGTATTTATTATACTACCTGCTCCAACCTTTGCCATTCGCATACCAAATAGTCTCATCTTCCTGCTAACTTTTTTTCCAAGCATTCTCAAAAATGTAAAATATAACATCCTTTTCCCTTATTTATCATTTAAGCAGAGAATATTCGATACTGTTTAAATGACAATCATATAAAATAGGTACAATATAACGTGGAAAATATTTCATATCTACTTATGAAAGATAACGTAGGAAGTAATATATTCGTAGTTACTAAGATAATATTACCAAACGTAAATACTCGTAATTTCATTTTATGTAGCTTTAAATGTTAGTTTTCAACATTCTCATAATTTCGTTTACTCAAGTTCGCCTGTCGCTCCCGTATCTGACCCCACTCCTACAAAGTCACTTATCCATCCAGCGTCTCTGCCCACTTGCGAAGCACTATAATTTATCCACGTTTGTGGACTGATTCGGCAACAAAGTTCCCTTTCCACACATTTTAACCCCGCCTCCCAGCGATCATTAAGTTTGGTACAGACTATAGTTACTCCTCCGAGTTCTGCTGCGTTGATATGTATCTTCTCAGAATTTGGGAAGGAGTTGTACATAACCTTGGTTTTATTAAGATTCATCTTAGGTGCAGCTTCTCGGCTTGCTTGCTCAAGCTCTTCAGTTCTTCTGAGCTCCCAGCGAACAGTACGATATCATCTGCAAAGCGCAGGTGACTCAGATGTTCTCCATTTACCTTTATGCCTTTTTCCTCCCAGTCTAGCGTTTTGAATACTTCCTCTAGAGCTGCTGCAAATAACTTAGGGGACATAGTATCTCCTTGTATCTCGCCCTTTTCGGTCTTCAAGGCACACGTTCCTTCATGCAGCTGGACAGATGTAGTCGCATTTTCGTAGATATTCTTGATCAAGTTTCTGTACGTTTCTTCTACTCCTTGTTTCTTTAGAACACGTAACACCGACGAAATTCGGACAGAGTCGAATGCTTTCTCGTAGTCGATAAAGCACATACATAGAGGTAATTCATACTCGTTAGTCCGGCTGATTACCTCTCTCACGACTTGGATGTGGTCGATCGTGCTATACCCACTGCGAAATCCAGCTTGCTCTCTGGGTTGGGCAGAATCAAGATGGTTTTGAAGGCGCATAGTGAGTATTTTAGTGAATATTTTGTAGACTGTTTGGAGTAGGCTGATCGGTCTGTAGTTATTCAAGTCTTCTTTGGAACCTTTCTTCTGCAGAAGGATAATACATGCGTGGTTCCATGTTTCTGGTATATTTTTCTTCCTCAGATACGATGTATAAATCTTAGTGAGAATCTTTTCCACATGATTACCTGTTGCTTTGAATACTTCCTCTGTGATACCATCCATTCCAGATGCTTTTCCATTCTTCATACATCTGATTGTGTGTCTCACTTCTTCTTGGTCTTGCAGTGTACTGAATCGATTTTTCAGTTGGAGCTGAATTTCTTCTTTTCTTTCTTTTAGCACTTGCGTGTTGATAATAGTCTTAGGCTTCTTCTTTATAAGGTTCTGTCTTTCTAACTTTGAGTTGAACTTCATTCTGCTTCTTACTAAGCGATGGTCGCTTCCAGTTTTTAACTGGTTGAGGACGGAACAGTCTTCAGCCAATTGCTTCTTATTGACTAGTATGTAGTCAATTTCGTTTTTGCTACCATTGGGTCCTTTCCAGGTCCATCTTTTTGGGACTCGTTTTGAAGAAAGTGTCCATTATATATAGACTACTACATTCAGAAAAGTCTACAAGTCGGTCCCCTCGTTCATTTCTGTCTCCATAGCCCCATTTTCCAACTGCGCTGTCGTCTTCCTTTTGTTCTCCTACCTTGGCATTGAAATCACCCATGACCACTTTTAGATGGCAGCTTCCTTTGTCGTGCAGTTCTCCAACTTCTTGGTAGAAATCTTCCACTTCCTCTTCCGAGTATGATGACGTTGGCGCATAAACTTGGACTATTTGAATTTGATATCTTTTATTTATTTGATGCATTAGTCTAGCTGCCCGCTCGGATGAACTTTCCATTTCCACGATATTATTCTTCAATTTTTTGTGGATAATGAATCCATCTCCTCCTGTTCTTCCTGTGTCAGTTCCCCTGTATTAAAAAATATGTCCACTCTTCAACTGCAATAGGCCTTCACCTTTTCTTCTCACCTCACTAAGACCTAAAATGTCCCACTTGTTCTTCTCCAGTTGTTCTTGGAGCTCTTGAAGTCTATCTTCGCTGGCCAAAAAGTGCGGCAGTTAAAGGTAGTTAGGTTGAAGTTAAAGGAATTGGGTAAGGATGAGAAAGAGTGGCAGTGGGCGTTTAACCTCCGGGGATTCTTAGCACCCTCTGCCTTCATGTCTTGTTCCTGACCACTGACACGGTCAGAGTCAATCCAGCCTCCGGAGAATAAGGGCCGTTTTTTTATGGGTGTACATGTCAGGGGGGGATTGTGGGCCTTAAAACACCACGCTGGCCCATAGCGGGTTGGTGAATACCTCTTCCACTTAGGCCGGAGATATTGCAGAAGGACTTCACAGCATTGTTGAACCTACCGGGGTCCAAGGACACCACTGTGCCTATCTATAATATCTATAATATATATTAAAGTCTTAATCATAAATGAGTTTGAAAGTTTGCAAGGCGAGATCTCCGAATCTACTGGGCCGATTTTCACGAAACCTTCACTGAAAGATTCAATGGTATCTCCAATAGGTTTTAGGCTTAATTTTATTCTTCTAACGTAAGCCGTTTCAAGGATAGGGTTATTTTTCCGCGAACACCCATTTTCCATCAGCGAGAAAAGCAACTCCACAAGCAAATATGATTACTTGATAAGAAAATGTAATTGTAAGTTAAATAGTATCTACTATATAGGTATTTTAAAGAGTTTGTATGTTGTGCTGTAGTAGCCTCACTAAATCCGTTGATATTCAACGGGAAATTCTGCTAGTATAATATAAATAGGGGCCGCTAACGTACGTGGGAGGAGGACGATTTAATACAACTTACCGTAATTCCAGAATGGCTACAGATATGAATTTGAGCATTACCATGGATAGTTGGAAATTTCTGAAATTCCAAATATTATCATTTCTAGGGATTTTTCTCGACCGATTTTTTCATTCAAAACATAAAATATGGGATGCGCCCAGCAAATGACTTTCCATAAACAGTGTGCCGAATATGATAGCTCTTGACATCAGCGCCCTCAAGAATAATTATAAGAAATTTCACTTACAAATAATTTTTAAACTGAATAATTTTCAGAGTGAAAAAAGAATAAATAAACAATGTTTTAACTGCTGCTAAGGACAGGGGCGGATTGGGAGCAAAAATCGGCCCGGGAAAATAGATACTCGTATATCGGCCCACCTAACAACTAAAATAATGTTGCGGCCCCCTAGGAGGCCGCGGCCCATAGTTTGAGAAACAGTACTTTAGAATACGGAAAAGAAGCAGCTCCTGGCCGAGGCATCAACCACTCAAACAACTCCGGTCCAGGAGCAGCATCGGCCCACCGGGTCTTTGCCCGGTGTCCCGGCGGTCCAATCCGCCCCTGGCTAAGGATAACAAGATATCGATGCGCAAGTAAAATTATCCTTGGCAATCATTAGAAAATTTTATCATAGCAACGGAAACAATGGTATCACATAGAGACGTAATTAACATAAATTCAGACGAAAAATCAAAATATCTCTCCAACATTCCGTTTTATGAAAAAATGTTTCAAATTAAACTTGTAGAAAATTACACTTCCTACAACTTCAATATTTACAATGATTTACATAAATTAAATTCTAATGGCTATATTTTTTTAAAAACGAAAAATTGGAAGAATAAACGTCCACTTCTGGTTGATTAATTTCAGCCAAAACATTTTCAGATCTTCATATTTAAGAATTTTCAGATCTTAAAAATCTTAAGTAAAAAGGTTTGTGCTGATCTGATTAATATTATATTCTGAGTTAGAGCGCCCACACAAATCCTGTCACACACATATCTGAGAAAATAGTGACTCGGTGATAATGGAGAACTCAAAGCGTATATTTCTTTTGAAATCTCGAAATAGATTGCTTTCGCGATACATAATACTTTCTCTTATAAGTAATACCAATGCAGAAAGTAAAAAGCATGGGAACCATCATCGTGGAGCTTTATAAAATTGCTTTTTTAAATAAATTAAAATTGAGTTACGAACACGCGATAATAGTAAACAGTTCTATTAGTGAACGAATAAAGTATATTTTTTAAAGACAAAATTCAAAGCTGGAACGAAATAGCGTAAAAGTTGTTTTTTTATAAGTGAAAATGGGAATTTATTATGTTTCTTAGTAATAAAAAGTATTAACCACCTTGGCAACAAGGAAATCGCTTATATTTTATACTTTTAATGGGAATTGATAGACTTTATTATAATGCCGTAGTTTTCAATTAACGACGTAAACATATGATTACGTCATAATCATAAAACACGGAGTATCTTATTTATTAAATGAATTATGATAATAATAATTATTTTTTGTATAAATCACACTATATAGTTGTTTTATATTTCAAATTTTCTAAAAATTATTTTTTAAAAAGCATGCGAAGAGAGCCGTCAGTCGAGGTTGTGTCCCGTTAGCGCCCTCAGGCCCCACTTGTAGTATTTCGAAACCAATCTATAGGTCGCTCTGAATCAGTTCGCCCATATAATGGAAATGGCCTGTGTTTACGGTGTCGTGCGCCCGCATCCCGTACATATAAATCTATCTTTAGGCTGCTCATAAAACATCGACGCATGCATAATTCGAATAAATAAGTACTTGTACATTAACAATTTAAAAAAATCTTGATGGCTGTTATAAATAAACGAAGAAATCTTACCATGGAACGGAAACTTAATTAAAGTAAAAAACTTATGTTCATGTGGGAAGGGATTTAACTCCCAACGTTCACTCCTCTCCCGTGAATACGTCACTGCTCGTATTTATTTGGGAAAATGCAATTGTCACATAGCATTCAAAATTGTACATATTCTGTATTGCCTTGGAATTAAATTAAATTACATTCATATAAAAATAAAATAATTGGAAATACGGCTAATATAATGAATCTGACTTTCTCATTGCCTATGGCGTGAAATACCGTCTTCCATTAAAATTATAATTTTTATGCTATTCGTATTTAATTAAGCTCGGGAAATTTGATATAGCCCAAAAAGGAACACGAGTAAGCACGTGCATACGCGAATATATGCGCACCTAACAAAGGGTGAACACGAGCGCACGATGCAGCATGACACGCACTTAAACTAGGGGAGGTGCACACTCGTCTACGACTGCGCACAAGAAATCAATGATGCCCAAAATCGCGCAAAAATATAGGCAAATAGGCTTGCTTATGTGCAGGCATTCTGGTCATCCGACATCCGAATGAAAAAGGAGACGAAAACATGCGATATTTTGTTTAAAACTAAACATTCCGATGCCCACAGGCAGGTTCGCCCCGATTCGCCATGCTCTAGGGACGGCCCTGTCCACAGGATTAAAGAAATGAGAATTCCTTGATTTTGAAGCTAAACATAATGTCATCGCCGAACCCTAAAATAATTTCGTCTCAAGAATTTCACCGTTCTGATATCCATAAATACAATTCGCTTCGAAAGACAGCTCCGCATTGGACTTTCTTGGTGCTGCGTCTCCACTTTAACCCTCCGTTACTGTGCTGGGGTGTCTCAAACCCCAGTCTAGGTATTTTAGTAAATTGACATAAGACTGTGCGCGAGTAAGAGTTGAGCTCCTGTGTACCTTCACATCTTCACTACTAGATAGCATCCCCATAGGAATCATTATTTATCATTCAGCTGTTGAACAGATCAGATGCTATTTCTCTAGTTGGGGTTTCTCAAACCCCACCACAGCACTGAGGTTGGAGTTTTCCGGTCTTGAACGTAAGTTAAACTCTATCATTCTAATATAGATCTACAAATATAGTAAATTGTTTTTACTAATATATCGAAAAAATGATATAATATTTACTACATAAGGTATCTGCCATGAAGAAACAGCCTGTAGCTTCAAGTACTTTTGGTTTCATGAATGACACTACTCTTGTGTCATACATACCGAAAAAAGGGAAGGTAGTACTTCTGTTATCAACTATGCATCATGACACTAAGATTGATAAAAGTACAGGAGAACAGAAGAAACCAGAGGTCATTACATTTTACAATATGACAAAAGGAGGGGTTGACACTGTCGACCAAATGTGTGCGTCGTATGATGTGCCTAGGAACTCTATGCGTTGGCCACTAACAGTATTTTTTTTCAATTATGAATGTTGCTGCTATCAACGCTCATGCAGTTTTTTATTCAAACACTGGAACCTCAATGTCACGCAGAGAGCTCTTGAAGACATTGGGACTGAGTTTGATTGACAAGACGATTCAGCAAAAGCAACAAAATATTGGTCGTCTCCCTAGAGAACTGCAAGGCAAAGTGAAACGAAAAACCAGTGGTGAGTCAAACCAGCATCCTCCTAAACGAACAAATCAGCAAGGCAGATGCATGTCCTGTCCACGATCTAAGGACAGAATGACAAAATATCCTTGTCACAATTGTGATAAATTTATGTTTGGAGCACGTTATCCCTAACTGTGAGGACTGTGTCAGGGGTGGCAAAGACTCTGAGTGAAGTCATTGTATGTGTGGCAATGAAACCAATTGTACCTAAGAATACTAAGCTAACTATGTTAGGCCTACTTTCTTACCAGCTAGATAATTTAGCCTGTATTTTTTTTTTAATGCGCTGTTCGTATTTGAGAGCGTAAGGTTTCAAGAATACAAATATTGAACCAATTTTCAATCACAAATGTCAGGTCCTAATGACTCACACGTATTCGTTAATAGCAATGATTAATAAACTTTTCATTTAAAATCACCATAATATATATTTTGCATTTCTTTATCCGTAATTTTCCTTGGGGTTTGTCACACCCCTCCACAGTAATGATGTAATTTTTTCCCACCACTGTAACGGAGGGTTAAGAACATTTAAATCGGAAGATATGTCCTCGGATCGAAGCACGAACTTTATTTCTTTGGAAAAGCACAGGAATTCGTTAGAGATTCTTCATTTACCAAATTATTAAGTTTTAGATTCTCCTTTTATTTATAGTCGAGGAATATTCGTTCACAATAATTTTTATGAAAAGAGAGAAAATCGCCGAATTTCTCATCTAGACAGCGGGACACGAACCGGTCTCCCACTTTTGGGTCTAGATAAGCGCTTCCTTGCTAAGGCGCGCATCATCGCTTACTATAGCTGGTGATGCTTTGCATGTATTTATTCAGAGAAAAGCCCGTTCTACCCGCAGAGATGGCTCGCATTATTCCCATTTACACCTTGTTCCCAAGGATCTGATGGAGCAGCCGCTTCTCCTCTCTCTTTCCCCTTCTCATTCACCTATCCCTCAATTTCCACCCTCCCCTCTCTCCCTTAACCCCTCCCTCCTTCCCTCTCCCTTTCCACTTCCACCTCCTTTCTCTCTCTCCAAGTCTCCCACTCTCTCGTTTCGAAGACGCAGCCAGACAGCAAAGGAAACTATTTGAAAGAAGTGGAATATACAGAAAGCCGATACTACTCTCTCCCCACTCCTCTGATCCGTCTTTCTTTTGTTTTGGATTCCTATCCAACTCCAATATTCTCCCTCAAAAGTTTTCCCGTCGAACTTCGTTATGAAAACCAAATCGAATTCCGCCCACCACGCCGGGCTTCCCTCCTTTGTTATTTCTACCTCACCTCGACCGGAGAAGCAGTTTATACAGGAGAGGGAGGGCGCTCTCACGAGATGCTGAAGGAATGGAGTGAGAGTGAAAAAACAAGACGCATGAGGGGAGTGAGCGAAGAGGGAGGCCCTTACTTTGTGTTGATGGAAGTACGCGCTGGGCCATCGGCGAGTCATTGTTGTAAGTGAGTTAGCCTCTCTTGAAGAGGGAACCTCTAGGAGAGCGGTAGGGCTTTGGGAGGGAGAGGAAGGGGGAGATTTAGAAGGGAGGAGGTTGCATTCGGGAAGGTGATCTTTGCTATCTCAGTGTGTATAGAGTGGAAGGAGGGGGAGGGAGAGGGAGAGAGAGAGAGGCAGTTTGTATGGGTAGGAGTGGAGAGTGAGGCGTGGAGCGAAGGAAGGACAAAGTGAGTCTGATGGAAGTTGCTTGCTTCACTTGGAGAGAGAGAGAGAGACGCGTGGCGGAGAGGTAGAGTGATAGGAGGGGAGAGTGAGGAAAAAGGGGAGAAGGAGGAAATGGGGGAGGGAGGAAAGGGGAGAGGGAGGAGAGAAAATAGGGCGAGGAGCGATAGAAACGGCAGAACCAAAGGAAGAGCCAGAGAATAGAAAGAGGGAGGGAAAAGAGAGTAAGAGGGTAGGTAGATGGAGACTGGAGAAAATAGCTCGGTGGTGGAAGGAATAATGTGAGAGGGTGTGTATGGAAGGGTGAAAGGAGAGAAAGGGAGGGAGGAGGATGGAATGACAGAGTGGATGGATAGAAGGATACAGGTGGATGGCGATGGTGGGAAAGGACAAGAAGGAAGCGAGAGACGGATGATAAATGGAAGAGGGGATGTGGATTGTAAGGGGAAGAGTGGATGGGGAACGAGGGGGGTAAAGCGCATGATATGTGCGAATTGCAAGCTGAAGTGAGCGTTGGATGCTATATCCCAACTCAATCCCAGCAAACACTTGTCGGAACTCTGAAGAGAATGGTAAGCAAAGGCAAAAAACTTGTCTCGTTACCGACGCTTGGCAGATATCTATATTTGTCGAAATCAAATGTATTTAAAATTCTATGATTCATAATTGATTGGAACAAATATTCATTTATAGTAAAGTTGGGAAACGTAGGTGGTGCCCTTATGTGGGAAGCTTCGTACGGTTGGAAAAACAGAGAAAGCGGCCTGAAATGCAAAATGCGACGTATAAATGCGCGAAATAAGCGTAAATTGACTTTGGAAGAAATTTTAAAATTTCCGTTACAAGCAAGATGGTACTCCTGATCGAATGAGATATGACCTAACAAATTCTTATTTTTTAATGGTTCGATGCAGTACTATCACATCGGTCTGTCATGTCACACAAATTTTGAATGCTGAAATTCGCAGCCTCTTTAAAAGTGATAATTGCGATTTTCCCATGATTTTATTCATATCCGCAAGAGTAGAAATGCAGAATAGATGCGTCGATATGATTTAGTAAATATTCATTAATAGTGTTACCGCATTTTTTCCCCAAAAACTGGTCATCCTATAAAAATACGCATGACAAGTTGTATTAACATCTTTCATACTACAACATCGGATGGGAATTATTGAATGAAAATCTTAAGAGAAAATGAAAAAATGTAATATTTCTCGTTCTGTAAAAAATCAGGCAATCAAGTCATACAAAAAACACGGCGAATCGCTGATAAAGACGAATTTTCCCAGGTCGGTTGTCATTATAAACGGATAAATAAATGAGGTAAGGTAAGATGGTTGCTACATCCGAAATGGCCTTCCAAATGCCAACACTGTTCTTATCAACTGATGCCTGATAAGGGCACGTGTTGTTGGGGTAAGGCTGATCGGGCGTCAGTAGTTTGGAACGTTTTAGGCTTTACGAGAAGGTTTTTTTTTTGGTGATGAACACCTCCTTTTAAGTAGTCATATACCCACTAGTACATTTTTAAATGATCATGAAATAAAAAGCAATTGTATTATGATATATAAATTGTACTTATAACTGTATATAAATAAAAAATAATGTAATTATTTGTTTCAGTATAGACCAGGGGTCTCCAGCCTTTCAGCACCCAAGATCTACTATTCATTTGTAAATATACGGAGGATCGACCCAGCGGAGTGAGCCTTGATACGAGAAACACTGTTGAGGAGGAAGGGGGAGGGAGGAAGAGGGAGGGAGGAAGAGGGAGGAAGAGGGAGGGAGGAAGAGGGAGGAAGAGGGAGGGAGGAAGAGGGAGGGAGGAAGAGGGAGGGGGGATCCTCGCAAATTACTCCCAAACTTTAAGAGACGTCTAAACCAGCATCATAACATGAAATGTCCTGCTTAACAAGTCAATCCAATTTAATCGAAAACAAATTTTTATTCTAGTTAAACAAGTTCGAATAAAGTTTTATTCGAGTTTTCGTTTTGTACATACAAGAGAGTATTTTAGTTCCAATCAAATTTATTCAAATTTTTTCCACCAGGATAATTTAATGTATTACTAAATTTAAAGCTGTTAGAAGTTGAAGAGAAAGGCTATTAAATAAATATACAGACGGAAGAAATCAACCAAAACATAACTTGAATTAGTTAACGAAGTTACACATAGAGTTGCATTTTAACCTCAAACTTTTGCCTTTTGCAATATTTCGCGATTGGAACAACACGTATCGAGCTACACATAAGCATACTCAGGATCGATTAACATCGATACGCTCGTGCCTCGCTTCGAGGACTGATATCGAGAATTATCTGTATTATTTGATTTATGCGTTCCATTTTCTCTTAATTTATGAACGATTATAAAATCACCTGCATAGCTCGACAAAAAAAATTTCCAACTGTAAGTTCAAAATCTATATCGGCTCAACATTTGTCACTTGATTCAATAAAAAGTATTAACGCTGAGGAAAGACTCGGCCATCGCGATCGACTGGTTGGAGAGCCCTAGTATAGACTATCAAACGTCCAAAACGACCGTGCGCGAAATGTGGCCTAAGATATAATTATTACTTATTAATTATATAAATTACTGTTAAATAATCTTCTTTAACGAGATACTTCTAAAAGGTGCTTCATAGATCACTGATAGGTTTCCCTGAGATACTGAGAATGAATATATTTTCCTTAGAACCTCGAAACATCTATTCGTTAGGGAAAAATTACATAGATAGGTGCTCCGTGGCATTAGATATTTTATGAACTCTGGATTACATGATCAATTGTTTTACCATTAAGGTATGAAATTTTCTTAATTTGGTATTCCCAGACACAGCCTTTTCCATAAACGTAACTCCCGATTTGTACAAGGGATTATTGTTTACCTTTTTCGTGTTCTTCTTTGCGATGAGTCTTAATACGATGTAACTTTATACAATCTAGCTGAGCCCGCGCAAAATTTGTGCGTTTAATTTTAAATTGATTCATAAAAAATTAATAAGTTTGTAAAATAAGTTGATGTTAATAATTCATATTTTACTCTAGCAATGAATTTACACGGTATAGGATACTTATTATTAGATATTTGACTCCCAATGTAAGGTTTGCGTGTTAAAATCTCACTGAGGGAAAGGCAGTGTACGCATATTAAAAAAAATGTTATCCGTAGGTAATCAGAAATCTGTATTTTATAAGTTTTGGTAGAGAGTAAATTCAAGCGGCACAGTAATTAAATTGAAATGATTAATGATCGGAAGATTCTTACGCGACAGGCATAAAATTGTAACACAACATTTTACAATAATAGTAGTTATTCTTAATGATATACATTTATAATAAAACTTTAATTAAAGCAAAAATGTAGCGTATAATGATCTTACTAACTTAAGGATTCCATTTTTACGTCAATATGAACGTTTAATCGTTGGTAATTGAATCAGAGGCAACAATTAAGGTCGACTTGGCAACGTCCCGAAGGAGAACAAAAATTCGGCAAAATTTCAAAAACAATTGTGTATTTTCGAAAATTTCGACCGCGTAGGGTATAAACATTGCAAGAATAAGATAATTTAGAGTTTTTGTCGTCGAATAAATCAAAAACGGAGAAAATCGGTTACATTTACGAATTTTAGTGAATAAAGGAAAAAAACCTTGCACTCTGAATAATCGAAAATCTCGTGAAAGCTTATGGGAATATATAATTATCTCCTGAAATCGAACCCGGGACTTTAGGAAATTGAGAATAGTTTTCTAGGGACCTCCTGGAATGTAGAAACAATATGCAGTTTACTGCAAATCTCTACGGCAAACGGTTTTCGAGATAGAGGGGCGGACGGACGGACACTTCAGAAATTATATATAGGATACTCAACCAATGTTTGATATATGCGCACAGACAGACATATCGACGGGCAGAGGGAAAGATTGACATTGTAAATACATTTGCTTTAAACTACGAAGCCAATAATGTCTTTCTTCATTAGACACCACTTTAATAATAAAATTGATACAAAGGAACGCTCATGTGCGCACGTGCTCAATATGTTTAAATATCAAAATTCGTAATAATACCTATTTCAACAGCTGAGTTGTCGTCATCAGTGGAATGAATCGAAGAATTTCATGACTAGGGGAGTAGAAAATACAGATTTTACCGGGGCGGCGGAATACGTAAATCCAACCAATGAAATGTATCCATTTCCAGCAGAAATATAACGATAAATTGCTTTGGATACAATTTACGTGCGTTTTAAAAATTTATCAATAAGAAAAATAAGTTAATAATTTAATTAAGAAAAAATATGGTAGGCAATTTACGAATAATCTCGCGAAGTAAAATTTAATTATAATAATTCACTTTGAACTGTCAATAAAAAGATATTCTAAATCTTTAATATTAATTCACATATTTCCACATGACTATCTCGTTTATCTTCTCATTTACAATGTACACCTCCCTTCTTAACTCCATCACTCTCCTCTATATCCCTCTTCCTCTCCCTCCCTTCTCAATTCCCTCCTCCGCTCCCCCCCCCTCCCCCCCTCTCTGTTATATTTACTTGATAAGTATGCGACCATTAAAACTATTAGTGTCTCTAAACCTCGCGCCCCTTGGCTAACAGCCGACTTAAAACTAATGATGGCTCGAAGCGAATCAATTTTCCGTCTCTTCAAATCAAATAAATGCCCAAATACGTTCAACGCTTACAAAAACATTAGAAACAAACGTAAACAGAAGATTAGGAATGCCAAAATAAAATTTGCACATTTTATCTCCGGCCCAAATGAAACAACATATGTCTTATGGCACAATCTGCGACACAAATTAGCGTATTTTCAGCAATACGCAGAATCAAATCTAAAGCACAGGAAGCTGACGTAATTTCTATCATCATAATTAAGAACTTAATACATCTTATCCTGCCAGTACTAATATTTTTAACCACTCCCTAGTCGAGGGAAAATTTCAATCACAATGGGAACGTGCGCTAATATGTCCAATTCCTAAGAAATCTCTCTCCGTAGATAATAATGACTATAGACCGATTAACTTTCTTCCCACCCTATCTAAAGCTCTAGAGAAACTTGCGCATGAACAAGTAACAGATTTCCTCAACACAAATCAGCTTCTCGACTCCTTCAATCAGGCTTTCGGAAGTCACATAGCACCACCTCCGCGCTAATTAAAATTATAGACGACGTACGCAGACACACGGATGAGAGAAAACTGACTGCACTAGTGTTGCTAGATTTTAGCAAAGCTTTTGACACAGTAGACAAAGACATACTCTTAGCGAAACTCCGCTGTGTGCGATACTCCACACCAGCAATAAAATGGTTTTCCTCATACCTTAGCGACTGTTACCAACAAATAATCTCAAATGAATCCTCATCTTCTTGGCTGAGAACCAATCAAGATGTTCCGCTGGGTTCAATTTTAGGTCCTCTCCTTTTCTCCATATTCATTAATGACTGTTCCCAAAGGCTAATTCACTGCAAACATCATTTGTACGCGGACGACCACCAAATCAACTTAGACAGCAAACCAAATAATTTGTCTTATGCATTAGCGAATATAAATAGCAACCTCGCTTACCATCAGGAGTGGAGTGATGATAACTTTCTCAGAATAAACTCATCGTAATCTCAAGCAGTTTTAGTCGGTTATCCAAAACTACTAGCCTCGATAAATCCCGTGGAATTAGCTCCTCTTTCTCTGAATGGCACAATCTTACATTACTGCAAATTCGTAAAAAATCTCGTTATTCTAATAAATGAAGCACTCACCTTGAATAATCACATCATAAAACTCTTCCTTGAAGACTTTAAGGCCTCTCACAAACATAAAAAGACAGCTTGTGACATCTTTAATTCTTCCTCACTTTGACTATTGCGATGTAGACTACCAGGACTAATCAAAGGATCTCGCCATTAACCCGTTAACGGCCAAGAGACATATTTGTTGCAAGAATTTAACATTTTATTATTATTTTATTTGATGCAATATCCTAATAAAATTTATCTTATATTAATTCTAAATATTTATACTTTCATCTACTATTTAAATATTTTAAATGTTTATAGAGTGAAAAAATTAACAATTTAGGCAGTTTTTAATGTCCTAAATGTCTAATTTTAGGAATTTTTGCAGTAATTGTTAATTGTTGCATAATGTACATATTTTGTGTTTAGGTAAGGTGGACTCAGTAAGATTTAATGGATTTTTTGAATTATTCATGATATCCATTTTGCCAGTTTTATTAAAAATGTCAACTTTTGGGACATATATGTCCCTGTGGACAGGCGGCTTCACTACGTCTCACAACCGAAACTGTCCCATGCTTTTTTCTCGGGAAAAAAAAGCTACGTATTTACTGATACGCAGCACGGAAGCTATTTTTAGCTATTCTCACAGTGAAGAAAAACTTTTCCAGGAGTGAAAAATTCAACTGAATATCCTTATGGGGAGGTTAAGATATCTTTTGACAACAGTGACGATCATTATGAAATTTTTGAAAAAACCAGTAATTTGAACAGCCTTGTAGAACTAATAGTTCAGCAGTCCATATTGTATATGGAACAAACAGGTGTCCCTTTTACCACGAACTCGGAGGAAATTAAGGCGTTCCTAGGAATGAATCTCGTCATTGGTTATCATGTTTTACCAAAAATTAGGGATTATTGTTCAACGGACCCGGAAATGTCCTGCACGTACCTTGCAAATGTAATGCCACGGGCAAGATTTGAAATAATACTACGCTCGGCTTTGCATTTTGCGAATGATAAGAAAATTCTTCCCCGAGAGGACCTGAATTATGATAGGGCATTTACATTAGACCTTTGATAAAACATTTTAATCAGTGTTTCCTAGCTGCTCGCGAGCCATCGAAACATCAAACAGTAGATGAACATATGATTAAGTTCAAAGGCCATAATCACATGAAGTAATATGTAAAAAATAATCCAATAAAGTGGGGTTTTAAATTGTGGTGTAGGTGTGATGCTCTCACTGGATATTTATGTGAATTCGACCTTTACACAGGAAGAAAGCAGTTCCCTAAGTATGGCTTGGGAGGAGTAGTTTTATCTTTGACCGAGAGGTTAGAAGGCAAGGGCTGTGAGGTGTATGTTTATAATTTTTTCAACTCTCCGAAATTACAATTAGAGCTTAAAAGTAAAAATAATTTTGCGTGTGGTACAGTTAGGACAAGTCGAAAGGGAACGCCAAAATATATGAGGAGTGATAAAGAAATGCAAAGCGGTGACACTGACCACGTCGTTTCCATGGGAGTTTCCTGCCTGAAATGGATGGACAATCGTTCAGTTACTCTTCTGTCAAATTTCGTTGACCCAAAAGAAACATTTAGGGTATGACGGAGAACTGCAGGCTCTTTTGAAAGATCGTATACTCCTTGCACCCAAATGATTAAGTTATACAATGAAAATAAGGGAGGAGTAGACTTAATGGACCAAAAATAAGTTACTTACGAAATTGATAGGAGAACTAAAATTAAGTACTACTTGCGTATTTTTTTTCGATTTGTTAGACATTTCAATAAATAATAAATTAATAATATTTATTGAGAGTATTAAAAAAGAGAGCAAGGTAATGTCATCACTTCACTACAGTTTAGACAAATAATTGCTAGGAAACTCATAGGGAATTATACATCAAGACGGTGCCCTCAAGAAACTGTTCGGAGTATTCGCACATCTATTCCATCCAGGATGCCCGATCAAAGAATGGTGAAGAAAGAAGAAAGAAAAAGGTGTGCTATGTGTGTGTGCCTAAAAGAAAGTTGAAAATCGAACAAATAATGCCTGTAACATATGTAATGTTCTTTTGTGTTTTACTTAAAAAAGAAACTGTTTTGTTGTATAAATATAAGTAATTTCCTAAAATTTAATAAATACTTTTTCTTATATTTTATGTAGTTATTACTTATTACTGTGAGAAATATATTGGTTCAAAAATTACTTCAGATAGAATAAAACCAGAGAAAATTTGTGTGAGTATATGTAGCAGATAGCACCCGGCTGCCCACAGGGACATATTTGTCCCATACGATATCTCCGGAAATAGATTATGTATATTAATAGGGATTGAAATACAATCATAAATTGACCCAAAGAACTGAATACTGAAAGAAAAAATGATTTTTCAATTGCAGTTTTCTTACGGTCCTTAAAGGGTTAAACTACAGCGTCCTCATAATGCTTGCATCAGATTTATGTTTAATCTTAAAAAATCTGATCATGTTACAGAATACTTCCGTAGACTCTCATGGCTCAAACTAGAATCCCGAAGAAACCTTCACCTCCTTTCCATATTGTATCAAATCCTTAAAAATAAAATCCCTCGTTATCTATCTACTGAGTTCGTTACCATTAATACAGTTCATCAATGCAACACCAGAGGATGTGATAAACTTCTGACCCCATTACATAGAACAGAAATATACAACAAATTCTTTTCCGCAACTGCATGCAAACTCCGGAATGGCCTTCCATTGGGAATAAAAAACTCCTTATCTCTATACACATTCAAAGGACTCTACTACAAATATCTCCTATCCCACTCCACATCTTCAACCATTCTTCCTTTACAGGTCGTCAAAATCTTTCAATTTTTTAAATTAGTTGTACTTACGCGACAATCTTCACTGCCATATAAACACGTTATGTCACCTTCATTTAAATTTTTACTTTTATATACAATACTGTTTGTATGTACCCCTCTCGCACTCTCTCCCTCCCCCTCATCTCTCTCTCTCCCTCCCTCTCTCTCTCTCCTTCCCTTTCACTCTCCATCTCTCCCTCCCTTTCTTCCTCCACTTCTTCTGCTAAATATGTATGTTCTCATCATATTTCATTAATTATCTTATTCATTTCTCATAACAATAAAATACTAGTTTAATTCCCGTTGAAATATCAACGGAAGAATTATACATAGATTGATTATTAATATTTGCATTTAAAATAATTAACAGCACACTATTACATATGAAATATTTCGTCATATATTACATTTATAATGAATATTCTATTGTCGTTTAGTAAATGCCTTTAGTTTTTATTTTCTGCTATAAAATTCCGATATTCTTCTCCCACCTTGTTCTCGTCAATGCTACATATAATTGTCGGTGTGAAAAGAGATAAAAATAATTATGTGTATACATATATAACGTAGGGAAAATAACTAAATTTCGTGAACTTAACATTACGATTGTTTTAAAATTGTACTCTGTACTTACGAAGAAAGAAAGCTTACTCGAATCCTCAATAATGTACTCCGTCGTTATGTAAATAAAACTCTTTAAAAGATTTACATTAAAAACTAACTAATTAATCAATCAGCGGAATAATTTCTTTGAATACTATCTGAACAAAAACAAATCGCCAATTTATTCCAAAACTGTAAACTGTTCTCTTGACAATTAAATGGTTCATATATTGGAGATCCTTATTGACAAAAAAAACTAATTGTTTATCGTAGAAACCGTTATATAAACAAACATAAGTGTTTATTATATACTAGCATAAGTGCCCGCTGAATTTCAAAGGGTTTAATGAATCTAAATTTTCGTCAATGCAACATGTAAAAATCGCAAGAATAAAATTGTGCACTGTTTTAACCATCGAATATTTCTATATTATAAGTCTGTCTTAACTAATTAACTGAAACCTCATAGAAATTACTTGTGAATAAAATAGTACCTTTCTTTCTACTAAAATAGCCATTGTTATTAGTTTTAAATTGATTATAGCATTAGGATTTCAATTTCATTAAATAAGCAGAATTCCGGATCCGAAAAATTGGTTCAATCTTCAGTTGCCTCTGATAATACTTTAAATAGATTTTGGAATATAATGTACCTCAATATCGTTTATTATCTGCTCAGCACTCTTGCCTTCTCATTTTCCGAAACAACCACTTTCACCAGGTTTAAATGGGTTTCAAACTTAGAAGAGAACTTGATTCAATTCAGTTAAAATATCCACATAAGAAACTTCTTATTCCAAAGAAGATCCTTTTATAATATGCAATGTTAACCTAGAATTCATTCATTCTGAAAAGTGAATAAAAGTACCATGTACATATATTTATTTCAACTAAAATAGCCACTCTTAACAGATTTTAATATATTAATGCATTAGCATTTCAATTTCATGAAATAAGCAGAATTCCGGTAACAAAAAAATTTGTTCAATCTTCAATTACCTCTGATAATACTTTAAATAGATTTTGGAATAAAATGTACCTTAATATCCTTTAGCGTCCGCTCACCACTCTGGACTTCTCAGTTTCCGAAACAACAACTTACAGTAGTTTTAAATTGATTTTTGTTTTGAAATATACTTGAGTCAACTCAGTACAACTTCCTCTTTAAATACTAGTCAATGCTAGCCTAAAATTAATTCATTCTGTAAAATGAATAAATAAAGTTCTTTCTTTAAACTATAATAGCCACTGTTATTAGATTTAAATGGATTACAGGCCTTACAACTTACTCTGTATTAAATAAGCACCAAAATTCCTTTTATGAAAACAAATCAATTCATTAAAAGATCCACTGTTGTTTCTTCGAAAATTGCCTGTTAACAGTTTTAAATGTCCTTTTAATTTTAATTGAATTTTAATTTATATTCGTTTCCAAACTTCGGCCATCGTTACGAAATTAATTCGAGGAGTAACAATATAAATTCGTAAGCACGTATGCTTTTTATTTCCAATTTTTCTAAAATGACACTGTTGATACTTTAATTTTTTATATTTACGTTAACATACTTATTTTCCTCAAAACACGCCAATCTCTCCCCTTCCTTCCTCTCTCTCCCTCTCTCGTATTCAAGCACTCAAGGCACGCTTTTTCCCAGAAGGATGTATACAATAATAGTAATTTGAGGTGTAACAATGATAATGGTCTACATAGCAACATCACGTTAAAATGGCGAGATTTCCACAAAATATGCAAATTAAACATTTAACATGGAATATTTCGATCTGTGGGCGAAAAAAGACGAACGGAATAAGAAACTTTATAACTTTTCTTCAAAATGCTTCAAATCTGAATGTCGTCTGTTAATTTCTTCTAATTTTATTTTCCAAATGAATAAAAGCCTGCACGTCGAAAAATCGCGTTTTACGTGTAAGTAATGGGAAATGGAAATGCCTCTCTTGGAGAGGAACTATGGAATTTCTTCGCGATTTAAATTTGTCATTATCTGAATAAGTGTTACTTTACATTTACATCAACACCCTGCAAGCCACCAGAAGCGTTCGGCAGGGGGTGTCATAGCACCAATTGAACTCTAACTAAGGCCTCTATTGGACAGTCTTATCGCGTCTTGGAAAAAGGATCTGTAGTATTTCTCTGTTCTAGCGATTGTTTCGACATATTTTCTCCAGCACTCTGATCTAACATTACGTTCACTAACACCGATGGGGACGACTATGTCTTCAACGAATTCGGAGCTTTCGAATATTTCAAATAGTTTCCTTTTGTATTCAATTCTTCTACTCTTCAACGTTTGCCATTTCAGATCCCTCAATAACTCTGATACACTCGCATCATACCGATATTCTCCTTTTACGAATCTAGCCGCTCTACGCTGAACCATTTCGAGCTCTCTAGTTAGGCCCTCCTCGAAAGGGTCCCAGACGACGCAACAGTATTCCACGATGGGTCGTATTAGGGAAAAGTATGCGATTTCCTTCACATTCGAGGGGCATCCCCGCAGGACTCCAGAGGAAAGCCCTTGAATTCTGTTTGCCGATGCTATGACGGTTTTGATATGCTCTCTACTAGACAAATTGCTACTGAGAGTTACTCCTAGGTATTTGTAGCTACTGACGTATTTTAGTTTTAGTTCAGATATTTGGTACGGGTAACGGTTGAAATTCATGTATCGCGTGAAGTTCATTGCGGCGCATTTCTTTATATTCAGCTCGAGTTGCCAATCTTTACACCATTTCGTAATAGCCTGAAGGTTCTTTTGCAAATTCTTCTGATCTTATATTGTGTTGATTTCTCCATACACAAGTGTGTCATCCGCGAAGAGTCTAACTTTACACTTTATATTATCAGCTAAATCATTTATATATATCAAGAATAACAGAGGTCCGATTACATTTCCCTGAGGAACGCCAGAAGTCACTTTGACGACGTATGATGCAACTCCATCCAGAACTACTTTCTGGGTTCTATCGAAAAGAAACGAGGCGATACAATTTACAATTTTCTCGTTAATTGAATAAGCCCTTAATTTTTGCACTATTGTCAGGTGAGAAACGGTGTCGAAGGCTTTCCTAAAGTCTAAAAATACTGCATCTACTCCTATTCCTTTATCCGCTGCTTTCACAGTATCTTGTGTGAGTAGCGCTAACTGAGTCTCGCATGACCTGCTTCTCCGGAAACCATGCTGGTTTCTATAAAGAGCATCTTCGCTTTCGAGAAATCGCATTATTGAGCTATCAATAATATGCTGAAAAAGCTTACAGAAGATTGACGTCAACGATATAGGGCGGTAGTTCTCCACTTTTAATTTACTTCCCGTTTTATGTATTGGTGTAACGAGGGCTGATTTCCATATCAAAGGAACTACACCCTCATCTAAAGATTTTGTGAATACGATCTTAAGGTACGGAAATAATTCGTTTGCTAATCAAGCATCCCTACCAAATTTCGAGTTTCTATCATTATTATTTCTAGAGTTATTAGCGTTTGCATAGCGTGACCAACCAACAGACGACGGCTATTATTATATTAAATAAATAAATAAATTCCCGTGGTTTTCGCCCAAAGAAAGGTGAGTTGTTGACGTACGTGTGGCGCCGACCTATCGGGCAATGATAACTACGGCCTGTGGCGTCGCGTTTATCGTCACGTATTTCTGATAGCATGGTTATCTCGATGGGTTGTTGACGTACATGTGGCGCCGACCTATCGGGCAGAATGAGAACTACGGTCTGTGGCGTCGCGTTTATCGTCACGTATTTCTGATAGCATGGTTATTTTTTAAAATATTTATGTTATTTTCTTCATAGGTAAGTATGATATTTACACTAACAAATAAATGTGCCACTCGAATATTAACTACTACCAAAAATATATTGTGATAGAATGCGTTCAGTATTAGCTAACTGCAAAACACATTTTCAAGTGGTCTAATTAAATTTCGCTGTCGGCCATTTTGCGTTTCTTATAGAACAACGTTTTTATTATAGAGAACATTTTGTAAATTTTATCTTGTTAAACCTGTATGTATTATTGTAATTCCACTATTGTTCTTTTATATATCTAGGGTTTTCACAGGTTCTTTCCACCCCCCTTCCATTCGTGGGTGTTTTCCTACATGGTCTTTGACAAGGATTGCCAACTGAGGTCTTTCCCAGATTTTTACCGCAATTACTGTCTTTTTATAGAAATTTTCCGAATTTGTAATTTGGCATTTTGCTTGTATATTTTTCTATTTATTTTATTTTCTGTTTCTTTTCTGTGAAATTATTATTGCTATTTTATTCTCATTTGTAATCATTGTTGACGCAGGGTTAAATGTAAGAAGGGACTATACTATAGTCTCAATTTCGCCATAATAAAGTCGTTTGTCTGTCCGTCTGTCTCTATATGACTGCCCGTCTCCCCTCTAACACTTCACACTATTCCTCTCCCACGCCTCCTTTCCCTATCTCTCCCTTTCCTTCCTCTCCTTTCGCCCACTCAGCAGCAATCATGGATTCTATAGGTGGTGCACGTTGCGTCAGAGAGAGTCTGACGGAGGCACGGTGGAGGGCATCGGGGGGAATGGCACGACGTATTATTCGGGCGTGAATGCGTAGGGAAGGCGAATTATGGGGCGCGCCAGACAAGAGAGGGAGAGACGAAGCGAGGGTCGATGGAAGCGTGGTGTTTCGCGATAAAGTGATGCTGCGATGGGCGCATTGGATGGTTAGTGGGTGTGTGTGTGGGAGGGAGAGGGGAGGGAGAGGGGGATGCAAGTCGAGAGGGGAAGTGTGTGTAGCTGTGGTGGCGAGATGGTAAAGACAAGAGGAAGGGGGAATATCAGTCACGTCAACGTAATGGTTATGAAACCTCTGTTATAGAAGACGGAGTCTGTAAAGAGAAACGGAGGGGAGTGCTAAGTGGGTGAGGGGAAAAAAGTAGGCTCATTAGCAGGAAGAGTAGCTGGTCGGCGTTTGAACGGTTTCCTGAAGCAATGCGTAAAGCAAGCAGCAGGTATTGAGAAAGTTCACAGTGAATCGAAGGGGTTTGGAAGAGTCGAGAAAGGTCGGAGCAGGAATGGGTGAAAAGAGTGGGGAGAGGGTGCGGAGAGAGGGATAACACCTTTGAAAGGGAAAGACCCGTTTTTAGTCTTCCAGGATATTTCGGACGGTGTAGCGGGTGGGGAATATGTGGTGGGAGAAGAAGGGGGTTGGGAGTGGAGTAACGCCAAGTGAGAGGATGGAAGGAGATGGTAGGGGGGAGTGGAATAATGGGGCCATGGATCTAAATGCCTCTTTCACTATGGTTCGTGCTCCAAGCTAATTACTGCTCACTGCCACACTCTTCACTTCCATCTACTGCCATCCTTTCTCTCTTTCCTGCTTTCCTCCAACTCTCTCTCTCTCCCACGCCCTCCTATCATTCAACACCACATCTCCACACTATTTTCTCTCACCACTGCCACAATCTCCGTTTGTAATTGGCACTGGCATATTCCTAAAAGTAATCTATAATATGATTTACCTGCGACATTTGATATCCAGTCTATTCCGCAACTTCATTAGCACCAGGACTGTGCTCGTGCATGAATTTATGCTAATGATTGTAGGTGGCGCTTTTAAGAGGCAGTTGCATTGTTCCAAGCTCGATCATGAACCAAGTAACAACCAGTAGGCGATCATTACAAAATGCATCCAGTGATGTACCAGAACTAAATAACAACAATCGTCGCATGGATTCTAATCTGTATACACAGTTAATGGAACACAAATTACCTTGACTACATGGTTGAATGAGAGAAGTGTACAAGATATTAACGTTGAATCCTGCTTACTAGCGTTTTTTCTGTAGTTAATCATCCTTTCCTTTACACTTTTTACTTGCGTTTGCCTTAGATTATAGCGTTTAAGTCAGTCAACGAGTAAGTTAGCCCCGTACTTTAAGTTATATTTTAATATATTTTAGCTTGTAAAGATCAGTTTAGAGTTTAGGATGGCTTCCCTAAGGACACCCGTTTCCTCCTTCTTGGGCGACGCAGCGGATGCGGTAGCGCGTAGGGTTTTTGAACACGCTATGGTTTTTCTTTAGGTTAGACGAGAAAAAAATCAATACGTCGATTAGATTAGAGTTTCCCAATCTTAACTTTAGGGATTCCATGAATAGTGGTAGATTGAGAAGCAGAAATATGAAATTGCTAGATAAAGTGGAGGGGAATATTGCTAGTAAGAGATCTAAAACCGATAACCGTGGTAACTTAAACGTGATGGTGCGGAACCAAGATGGTACAACCAGAAAGTTAGATGCGCTCTTAGACGGCAAAGAAAACTTCATGCTCGCTTAATTACCAATTCTTCAAAAGTCACAGAGGAACAGAGGTCAATGATACGCCATCAATACAGAGAGGCGCGGTCAACAGCTAGAGTAACAATGCGAGAAGCATTTAATGATTACAAAAAGAAAGTTCTGCATAGTAATTTCAAAGAAAATCCGAAAGCGTTTTGGTCGTACGTTAGAGAGGTTCATGGTAGAGGCCCCACCATAGCGTCATTGAGAACGGAGGCAGGTGATGTAGTACATGATAGCGCGGAGAAAGCGAACTTGTTAAATGAACACTTTCAGAAAGCGTTTACTTCAGTGAGCAACGAATTTGAGGAACCAGCTTTGAATGATGAGGGAAATTCGATGGAAGATGTGATATTCTCTGAAACAGGTATCGCGCACCAGCTAGAGTCGATTAAGAGCTAGCCTCGGTAATCGCACCTTACTTGAAAATAATATTCGAAAAATCCGTTGCACATGGTACCGTTCCAAAAGACTGGAAGCTAGCATACGTAACGCCCATCCACAAAGGCGGTGATAAAGAGAACCCCGAAAATTATAGACCGATTTCCTTGACGTCATTATCGTGTAAGATTCTAGAACATATAATCGTTAGCTCTGTTCTGCGTTATTTAGATGGTCGTTCTTCGCTAAGCAAAAACCAACACGGGTTTCTAAAAGGTAGGTCATGCGAAACGCAGCTCGCCCTGTTCGTAAACGATTTGTTACAATGCGGAGAGAAAAACACTCAGGTTGATGCCATTTTCATTGATTTTTAAAAAGCGTTTGACAAAGTACCCCATAATAAATTAATAGGAAAACTAGGAAAGTACGGCATAAACCCTAATATCGTGAGTTGGGTAAAAGACTTCCTCTCCAACAGAAAACAGATAGTAGTTATTGATGGGAAATCTTCAAACCCGGTAAAAGTCGCATCAGGTGTTCCACAGGGAAGTGTCATAGGCCCACTACTATTCCTGATATATATAAACGATATCTGCTCTGTAGTTCGATGCAAAATAAGACTTTTCGCAGATGACACCGTTTTATATAATGAGATAACAAGTCAGGATGACCACAAATCGCTCCAGGAAGATTTAAACGCCCTATCAGCATGGTGTCAAGATTGGAAAATCGAAGTTAATCACAGCAAATGTTCCCTATTGAGTTTCTGTAAGAGTAAGAACAATGAATTAGACTCGGAGTACAGAATTGATAGATTGAATATCCAATCTGCGGAATATGTTAAATATTTAGGAGTCACCATTTGTCGTGATCTATCGTGGTATATGCATATTCGAAGGGTCGTAGGCACAGACAATAAGAAATTGGGTTTCGTAGGCAGAATAGTAAGAATTACCACAGAACAAGTCCGAGAAACGTGTTATTTATCATTGGTCAGACCTCAGGTCGAATACGCCTCCAGCATATGGGATCCGTACGAAAAGGGACAAATGCTTGAGTTAGAAAGAATCCAATGCAGAGCAGCCAGATTCGTAAAGCAAAAATATGAACAAAAATTAAGCGTCACATTACTGTTGAAGGAGTTGAAATGGATATCCCTAGAGGATCGCAGAATTAGCGCTAGGTTAAGGCTTCTGGAGAAATTTAGGTGGAATGTTCTATTAGAAGGGGTCTCAGGGATATTACAGGCACCTACGTACATGGGCAGGCACGATCACGAGAATAAAATACGAGAGATCGACTGTAGGACCGAGCGATATCAGAGCTCGTTTTTCCCAAGGACCATACGGGATCATAACAGGAGAGTGATTACCACGAGGGACGTTATTAGGTAGGTTTTGGTGTGCTGCACCCCCTGCCGCCTACCTGTCTGGTGATTTGCAGGGTATCATGTAGATGTAGATGTAGTAATGAAACCGAAACAAAAATACCCTTAAAAAACAAAAGAAAACTTATTAATATGAACTACCAAAGCATACTAAGGAAACAGGCTGATTTTTGTCACTTGTTAGCTAAAAGCCATTGTGCAGAGGTTGTATTGGGAACAGAGAGCTGCTTCTCAGACGAGATTAATTCTAATGAGATTGTCCCACCAGGTTACGTGACATACCGCAAAGACAGGAGGGAAAGAGTCGGAGGTGGAGTTTTTATCGCCGTCAGAAACAGTATATCAAGCCAACTAGAGGAGTTTAACGTCAGCGAAAACTGCGAAATGATATGGTGCTCAGTTCGTACGAGAAATGGTAAAAAGTTATTTTTTTGGTCATTTTACCGCCCACCTCTCTCAGGAATAGAGAATATTAGAGAACTCAATTGTACATTGCCGGTGATTGCCAGGAAAAACAACAATCCAGTAGTTACTCTTGTTGGAGGTTTTAATCTTCATCGATCGATTGGAAATCCGAAACCTACGTTACTGGCGGAGAAAATAGAGAAACTTTATTAGTGAAGCTTTCTCGGGTTTCACACCGGGTGATGTCTAGAGTAGAATTCGACGTTTCGGCGTAAGTGACATGCGCCATCTTCAGGAAAACTGAGTGCCGTGTCAGGTTGGTTCCGGGTTTATATTCCCTGGGTGGTTCGTCTGTCTGTCTCTGATTGGTTGTTGCGTCGGCCAATGGCGTTTGCGCTCCTGCGTCAGAATGGGAAAGATGGGATCCCATGTTTTGCTCAGAGGAAATCCCCTATCTCTGTTGAAGTTGTTTTTGTGGAGCCTAATTTCGATCGCCTCCCTCACGAGTCGGGCCAGAAGGCATTGGACTTGGCCATCACTTTGGCCTCTGGGAAATTGATGCGATGGCCCTCGGTAATGCAGTGCTCGGCCACTGCTGACTTCTCTGGTTGATTAATTCGGATGCACCTGGCATGCGCTTTGAGTCGGGTTTCGACCGTGCGACCCGTCTGTCCAATGTATTCCTTCCCACAGGAGCAAGGAATCCTGTAAATCCCTGCTGTTTTTAGATCAGGATCATCCTTGACCTGGGGAAGAGAATTCTTAATCTTTCTGGGGGGTTTGTGGACCGTTCGGATTCCGCTCCTGGTCAGAATCCTCGAAATTTTTCCTGAGACGTATGGGATACAGGCAGTGGAGACCGGTTTCCCCTTGTCCCTCGGTGGAACCGTGTTGGGTTCGCGTTCGGCCCTTTTCAGGGCCAAATCTATTTCGCGGTTCCTGTGGCCGTTTTGTTGGAACGTGAGGCGTAGATGGTCAATTTCCTTCCTCAGGCTCTCCTTGTCTGAGATGGCCCTCGCTCTGTGAATGAGGGTTGACAAGACTCCCCGGCGTTGAGCTGGGTGGTGGTGGCTGTCTCCGTTGAGGTAAAGGTCCGTGTGGGTGGGTTTTCTATAGACGCTGTGTCCGAGGCTGCCGTCCGGTTTGCGGCGAACCAAGATGTCTAGGAAGGGAAGGCAACCATCCTTCTCCGTCTCCATTGTAAACTGGATGTTGGGCTGCAGGCTGTTCAGGTGGTTTAGGAACTCTGTCAGAGTGTCGTCTCCGTGGGGCCAAATCACAAACGTGTCATCTACGTACCTAAAAAAGCACTTGGGTCGCCGTGGGGCCGATTTGAGTGCTTTTTCTTCAAAGTCTTCCATGTAGAAGTTTGCTACCGCAGGTGAAAGCGGCGAGCCCATGGCCACGCCGTCGCACAGTGGTCAATTTCAGCATTTTGGAGGGACAAAACCTGCGCTCATTGTAAAAATTAAATTAAAGTAAAAATATCGACATATTTAACCTTTTCATGTAATTAAATGATAATTTACTCATTGACATCATTGTAACGCAGCAGAAAATTACAAAATGTAGGTAATTCTATGTACACAAGTGTACAGCATTCAGCTCACATGACGTTAAATATGCAATCTTAAAACATTGTGTCGGTGTCCGTTTCTGAGCCTGAGTCACTTTCTTCTGGGTTATCAAACACACTATGGCCAACATTTTCTGAGGGAGATTTGAGGACTTTTATCAAGTTTAATACTTCTTCAGGAAGTGTCGTTCTTTTTTTGGTAGGAAGTTTCCTTATGCTGCTGATTATTGGGTCTGATGAAATTAGTAGATTATTCATGAGATCTTCATTTGTATTTCTTCTTGATTTTTTTCGAGAATGAAACCCCCTAAAATTTTTACAGTCATTGTGTCTTGCCTCTTATGCATCCTCGGATAACTGTCCAATAGGTAATAACATAGTGTCAATTATGTCTGCTCCGTGGATCAGTACTTTATGTATGCTGGCTGGCATATAAATCCACCCATACAGTCTCACGTAAAGTTCCGCGGTCTCTTATAAAATAAAGAAAAAATTAAGTGGGCGGACCTGGGCAGATGAAATATATACGAACGGTTAGCTAAGTAATTGGTGAAGCAGATAAACCAGTTTAAACATTAAAACAAGGTAATACCTTTTTAATGATGACGTTATAATTAACATTTTCGATGAAATTTTTAATTTCACGAAATCGATGATTATTTTAGCATTGAAACCGTAAGTATGCACAAAATATTTTATCAACTGAAAGTAATATACCTTCAGTAATATTATCCATGCCAGGTACTTGATGTTTTCTATAGTAATCACTGATGGAAACAAACACAGCGAGCCTCCCTAGTACCAGACCCACATGTGGGGACACTCCCTGCGACTGAAGCAACAGTCAGCGCCTCTGCAAAACTTGAGTAAACTGTTCATAGGGCAAGAATGGGCAGCTCAAATATACACAGCTACTTAGATAAAGTACCGAGTAAGGGAATTTGCAAGGATTAACATTAAAACCTCGTAAAACGTTTTTTATAGGACTTCTTAAAGTTAATATTTACTTTTAAAAAGGTGTATTTTTACTGACACAGAAATTATGAATTTAATATCATTAAATGTCAAATTTAATGCAAAACACTTGATTTAATGAAAAATACATACATCCATTAATATTTCCAACTCCAGACACTTGAGTTTTTCCGCAATGTTCGCTACAGGAAACAACGGAAATGTGCGCTCTCTCATTCGAGACTGACGAGTCTATGCCTGCTCTTCCAATTTGGTAATGATTCATGGGATTGTTGTATGTTTATTTACGACGTTGACATGGTTTCATTAACACATTTGGATGTATTACCTATATGACTACCAATTTATGCTTTGTTTTGTTAGGTATCATGCAGTTGGAAAATGAGGTTTTGTCCCTCCAAAACACTGAAATTGACCACTGTGCGTCGGTCTGTTCGTAAATCTGACCCTGGTAGATGAAAAAGGTGGAGGACAGGGTATGGCGGAACAGATTCAGAATGCCAGCGTCAAAATGTGCTTCCAACAGCTTTAAGGAGAAGCAGGTCATGCGAGACTCAGTTAGCTCTACTCACACAAGATACTGTGAAAGCAGTGAACAAAGGAATAGGAGTAAATGCAGTATTTTTAGACTTAAGAAAAGCCTTCAACAACGTTTCCTACGCGAAAATAGTGCAAAAATTAAAGGTTTGTTCAATTAACTAGAAAATTGTAAATTGGATAACCTCATTCCTTTCAGATGGAACGCAGAGACTAGTTCTCGATGGAGTAGCATCAGACGTCGTCAAAGTGACTTCCGGCGTGCCTCAGGGAAGTATAATCGAACCTCTTTTATTCTTGATATATATATATATATATATATATATATATATATATATATATATATATATATATAGATGATTTTACGGATAATATAAAGTGTAAATTCAGACTCTTCGCGGAATGAACGCTTGTGTATGGTGAAATCAACGCCATATTCTACAAGGAGACTTTGTAAGGTACCCACAGGTTATTACGATGTGGTGTAAAGGTAGGCTACTCGACCTGAGTCTGGGTAGAGAAATGTGCCGCAATGAATTTCACGCGTTCCATGAATTTCATCGGTTACGCATACCAAATATCTGTATTAAATTTCGAGAAATCGCCTTCGGCGTACATATATACCTGTTTCTCCACTTTTAGCTTAAATTCTACGTACACGGCATTATGATCTTTTATTCCTTCCTCTATGGAAAGATTGTTCATAAGCTCAGGGTTGTTCGTTACGAGTAAATCTAATATATTGTTCGATCTCGTGGGGAATCTTACTAACTGACAGAACGAGTGTTTAACGAAGGTTTCTATGAGTGCTTCACATGATTCACGTTCTCTACCACAGGGATCAAAGCAATTATGATTCCAGTCTGTTGAAGGTAAGTTGAAGTCTCCTCCTATTATAATGGCCTTCTGTTTATTTTTCGATATTAACGTTGCTACTTGTCTCTCCAGATTATGAATAATTTCTAAACTTGAATTGGGAGGCCTATCAAATTCGCATATATTTACTTTTGTAGAGTCTCTTCTTCCAGCATTATACCAAACACTTTCTACTTCGACGTCGTTATTTCGTAGTGGAAAACTTTCGTATGCCTTGCTGACTGCAATAAATACTCCACCTCCCGACCGGATGCTACGATCCTTTCCAAAAATTCGATAGTCTTGAGGGAATATCCCCTGACTTTCAATCTCGTCCGTGAGCCACTTTTCTGTACCGATCACGACATCGGCGTTAAGACTGCGAATGATATGCTCAAAAACGGCAATTTTCCTACGGATGCTGCGGCAGTTCTATATGACGACATTTAGTTTCTCACCATCGCTTCTCAGATAAACCTCAGCTTTTCCATTCGTATTCGTTTCAGGAATACATGCGTACTTCATACTATCATTCTTCCGGTTGGATGTTATAGCATTTACTTTCAGATCGCGTTTTAATTCGCCATTTTTATCGAAATCCTAATCGTTAACATTACTGATATCGCGGATGTCAGCGCCTTTATCGCTATTTAAACGTAACGTATTTGCGGTATTGCCAGGATTTATCGTAATATTGTTATTACAGTCATTCCCCTAGGACGCCTACACTCTATCCTTCTCTCTAGCCTAAAAAAGCCCTACTATGCTCAAGGATCCTACGCGCTACACCCTGGGATGCCTCGGGCGTGTAATGAACCCCCGAGCCATTTAGGGGTTCCCAACACGATACGAGAATCGGCCGAAGGTCAACGAAATGCACCCCTATGCCCCTACAGAAAGACCATAGCCTTCGGTTTAGCCCCTCCACCCTACTCCAAACCTCAGAGCCACAGTCAATCCGTGGGACAATACTGCAGATGGTTAAATGCACACCAACACCAGACTCCTCTCGGACACGACCGATCTCGGAGTTTACGCCCCTAAAGGAACGCAAAATCTCCTCGGAGCCGCACTTCGATGAGTCATTGGTACCAACATTAGCACCACCCGCAGACTAGAGCAGCCCGTGCCAACGACCGCTTCCCGTACCCCCTTCGTCACCTGGGGTACCGTACCTCCTGGAATACACCTGGAGAACACCCGCTCTACCACTCCCTTCCGGCGGGTCCTTGGTAGCAACGGCGCCATCACACGCCGGACATTAAAGCTACCTATCACTAACAACCCCCCTTCCCAGCCCGACTCCCCTTAGGTGGAGTGGGTGCGGTCACAGAGTTCGTTGTGCCATCCTCCGACAGCACCGCAAACCTGTTGCTGACAGGGGCAGGTTCACATACCACCTGCCTCCGTAGCACCACCCCAAGATTACCACGGTTAACCACCCTCCACTAGTCAGGCTTTACAGAGGGAGGGGTCTCTCTCCGTGGAGAGACCGCGCAAGACTCTTCGATCACCCAGCCGGCGCACACTGGGCGGAATCGCTACAATAACTGGACAAAAGTTTTTTTTCACATCTTCAGAAACAATAATTAACATTCAAACTTACTGCCTGACTAACTGAGGGACACTTAGAGGCAAATATTACTTGCGGTAACCCGGCGCGGCGGGGGCGATTTGATAACAATATAAACTTTAGCATTCAAGCTCCTTTATCTTGTAAGGGGCGCAGTTACGTTTCAACACTCGACTAGTGAGATTATTTAAAATTGATATATAGTGTATTTACATTTTGTTTTCAATGAAGAATGTTAATGACGGTATGTTCGATATATTAAAATATAACTTTTCATTATAGACATTTATTTTGTTTCAAACAGTAGAAAATGACGTTTTGGTTGTATAAGTAACATTTTATTCGTTGTTTAAAGTTTGACGAGAGTTTTAAAAAATTGTACAAAATAGCAACCGTAATTTTTTGCAATTAATTCGCGGATATCTTCAGCTTTAATTTCGTGTATAATTCATTAGCACCAAGTTGCACCTTGTAAAATAATTCCATTTTTACAGCTGTCGCTCGTGAGGAGTTATTTGAGGTATTGAAGAGAAGCGGACAAATACACCCACTGCAAGCACGGTCGCGGCGAGTTTTGTGCGAATATATAAAGTCAAAGATGAATTTAGTAGATGCTGCGGGAAATGTGAAAGAAAAAATCTCGTCAACAGTATTTACCTACTCTTCTGACCTTCAGAAAACATGGAAAGACTGTAAAAGGAGTTCAACCAAATTATTTACTAAATATTCATCATGGATTAATACGCAATCAACTATTCCGATTACATAAGACGTATGTCACGAACCAGGGTCTAGTGGAGGTAGCTGTATGGGTCGTTCAAGAAAAATTTTTCATGAAAGAAGCGTAAAAACAAAAAAAAACAAGAGTTGAATGTTTACTGCAATCACACAGAACTCCAGAACTTTGTCTTGCTGCGCGCTTGAGTTTACGATCTTCTGGTATGCGACATGATGCAACGATTATCAAGGAAGCAACCGAAAGGATGAAATACAGCACGTCGATTTTTTATAAACCCTGTAAAGTCCGCAGAAATTACGGACATAAACGTAGAACTTTCGAGTGGATACGAAATTAACATAAATGAAATTGAGGAATACGCCAATGACACAGCAAAACTGTATATCCAACATTACAACTGGTATAATATGCCCTTTAGCATTCAACAAGTACTAATACACGGTGCTGATGTAATATACCTCTTTATGATTCTCACTGGACAACTTGCAGAAGATTCTCAAGAGGCGTGCAATAAAGTTTACAAGTTTTTTCTACAGCACTTTACGCAAAAATTATCACGAGTCACAACTAATGAAGATCTGCTCCATCGACTACTCATTACTTCTGACCCTATTATGTATATCTTCAATAAGACCACTTCCGTCGAAGAAAGGAAATATATTTTCACCAGAAGTCCACAACTATCAAATTCTGATCGTAGCATAATTAGTTTTGACTCGGATTACGACGAATTTATGTAAAAATTTCAATATTTAGCTGTAAATAGTTGTAAATTTAATTTATCATGTTATTAAAATACCAAAAAAGCATAGAATGTCCATAGAATGTTAAGTGTAACATGACTAGGGGTCATTTGGATCCGTTGAATGTATGGCAGAATGCTGCAGGGAGGCCGAAATGGGTAATATTTATGCTGTAAAGTATGTGGATATCAAAAAGTCAATAAATCTCATTAAAGAAATAAATTTCAGCAAACATTGTTTCACTGAAGACTTTTGTCCAGTTATTTTCGCGATTCCGCCCATTGTGCGGCGTTAGCAATTGGGCGGATGAGAGAGTGAGAGAGGCATATAAATGGGAGGGAGGGAGGGAGGGGAAGGGAACAAACAGATGAGGGGAAGGGAACAAACAGATGAGGGAGAAGGGAAGGTGAGAGCGAGTAATGGGGCTGAAGGGAGGGTGCAGAGCGCGAGCTGGATGTGGGTGGAGAGGTTAGAGTAAGAGGGGAAAGGGGGGGACACGGAGACGGTCAGGGAATCGAACGAGGATCGAAGGGGTGAGATGGAAAACGAAATGGCCGTCAGATTATGGTTAAGGAGAAAATGTAGTTCATTTGTCCTTTTGAAATACGACGTGTTAGAGGCGCTTTTTTAATATGTCATTCTCATACAGGAGGGGGTCAGCAAACTTTTCTATATCGCCATTCGTTGTTGTGAATGCTTCGGAAACGTTGGAAATCGCGAGAGCTCCAGCTTGCCGGATAGGCGTTTAATTAGAATTTACTTAGAGATTTTGTGGTCTCATATTAGTAAAAATCAATTCTAATTAGTTTACTAGCGTAAAAACTTCATCAGATAAGGTTTTGAGACCACAATTTCACTGAAAAAATATGGAATTCACTGTGTTAAATTATACCGACCACTTATTCATCATGGCTTCGCGGGCCGCATAAAACGCTCTCGGAGCCCGCATGAGGCCCGCGGGCCGTAGGTTGCCGACCCCTGTCATAGCCTAGTGAACGGATGACACAGCTTAGAATTCACTCGTAAAGACGCATCTCAGTGTCAGTCGAAAAGAAACAGCAGTATGTGGATCCGTTAGAGATGTTCCAAGTGGTGCCACTCTATGACTCAAGCGAGAGATGGAAAATACATGGCACGCCTGCAGAAATGACATGCGTGCGATTTTACTAGGCACGCGGAAACTTGTATTTTCTTTATAAAATATGAAGTTTCTTACTGAATAAGTAAACTAATAACAAGGAAAACATTCTAATGATTCATATTACTTTACGGTACGACACAATAATCATTGGTCATCCCTAAATTAAGCCTTAGCCATCATATGTTGATTAAGGAGTAAATCACTGCAACAAACATAGCGGAATCTCAGAGCGGAAAGCTTCTCGGAAATAAACAAGATGGAATTAACACAATTAAAACAAGGAAGGCGTGACTCCAAGCAAAAACGTTGCTCATAGTTACTCGATAAATGAATCTATGAAAAAGAGTGAAATTATGAAGTAGAAAAATTCTAATCACGAGGACAGTCCAATGATGTCAGAATAGTGGATAGCACTTAGATGTAGCCCTGTTCAGACGTGTTGCCTATTTTCACCCTGGGATGTCGCCGACGCAGAGCGGTGTGCCATCTGCAGGATTTCCGAGGACAATATGTGTTTCGGTAGAGAAAATAGACTGGTGCAATATGCTGTTAAGCTTGGTAGTGTGTGGACGGTGTGATAGCTTGTGATAGCAGTGTCGCATAGTGTGTAATAAAGAACAATCATTACGGTTTGTTTTTTGTTTTCTTAAAAATTACAGTCCACAAAATATTAACCGGAGAACGGCGGACAGCGTAAACGTTACCAATGGACGTGCGGAAACCTACGTGCGGCAACGCCCCCCTCCCTCTCAGTACTCTTTTTTCTCTCTCTCACTTAATTTTCCCCCAAAACCGATATGCTATCTCAATCCCTCTACCCCCGTGTTCGTTCCTTCCCATCGCAATGTTTCTTCTTCCTCCAATCTTCAAGCAGCTTCATATCTCCCTTCCCCGGGTTCCGCAATCTCTTCTGACGCTTCTCTCAATCCCAATGTCCCTGAATTCCTCCCCCCCAGCCGTAATTCCCCTCCATCTTTAAACCTACAATCTCTCACCACGGAACACAACACCTCTCAAACCCTTATTTCCCGAATCTATTGATCTCCTTGGGCGTCATACATCCTCAAATTCATTCCCCGGCAACAAGGTTAGTCTACACAATGTTTTCAGGTTTCATCCTCGTTCACTCAATATTCTCTATATTACCGCACAGAGCCTCACCGCTCATCTTAATGAACTTCGTGCCTTTCTGCCTGATAATATCCACGCAATTTCTATCGCAGAAACATGGCTCAAGCCAAACCTTATCTGTTGCTATTCCCGGCTACAATTTTTACCGCAACGATTAAATGGGCGGTGGTGTCGGAATATTCGTCAGAAACTATATCCCTTGCAAATTTATCCCAACTACTGCAAACGACCTGAATACATTTTTCTCGAAGCCTCTGTCAAAATAAAAAAAATCTCTCTTGGGCGTCGTTTATCGGCCTCCTAAGATTGGTCACTACTCCGATGTCGAGGAGGCTATTTCCAACCACATCGAAGACTACGAGCACGTGTTCATAACGGACGACTTCAATACTAACTTTCTTTCCCGCTCTCACGACACAATTTCTCTAAAAAATTCCTTCTCATCGCTTGGTCTGTGTATTCTTCCCTTCGAACCTACCCATCACACCTCTACTTCCTCCACGTGGATTGACGCCATTTTCACTGCTATTCCGGATAAAGTCCAATTATATGGTCAACTTCCTTCCCCAGGGATATCAATTCATGATACCTTATTCTTAGCTTACTCTTTGAGAAGTCCTAAATTTAAACAGAAATTCATTACCTATCGCGACGATAAATGTTTTGTCGACCATAACTTACTGTTCGATGCTGCCTAAATGCCTTAGGGGACTGTTGAACACCTTTAGGGCATAGACAGTAAAATAGATGTATTTAATTCATTTACTTACACATTAACTGACAAACATGCCCCTCTCAAAACTGTTCGCATTTCGAAACCGTGTTCACCTTGGATCACTAATGATATTAAGCTCCTCGTGCGGAGACGCGACGCTGCCTTTCGCCACTTTAAATCACTAAAATACACCGTCTCTTTCGCACACTATAAAAAACGTCCAAATAGAACCAAACCAGTAATCAGAAATGCTAAAATCATATATGCTTTCAAACCCTCCAATGAACCTTAGTCGAAAATTTGGAAAGAAATCTAAAGCACTTTGGAATCGGAAAAGTCAATGACCCTCACAGTTTGCCTCCTAACTATCATTAGATCTTCTCAACACTTATTTGACGACATCATCTACCTCCATTGATGTTGGTTTAAAAAATAAAATCTTATTCGAATTATCCCGTTCTGATGAATCCGCTCTTCCTTCCACTCGAATGTTTAAATTTTCCCCTTTCACTCAATTTGATGTAATGTGCTTCCTTCAGAAGGTCAAGTTCCCTGCCGTTGGATCTCATGACATTGCAATATCAATTCTAATAAAGGGACATCCTCACATTCTCCCACCATCCACATATTTAATTGATCCATTTTCTCAGACAAATTTCCCAATGTTTGGAAGCAAGTTTTAGGTTTCCGTCCTTCTCATAGTACCTGCACCACCCTCCTTAAGATCACCGATGAAATTCGCCTCTCAATGGATCGTAGAGAAGTAACCATTATGACACTTCTCGACTTAAGTAAAGCATTTGACTCCATCGGCAAAGACGTTCTTCTTGCCAAACTTCGACTCATAAACATTACTTCTTCCTCCCTGGAATTGCTCCACTCCTATATTAATAGCCGCTCTCAAAAGGTCATGTCTCATGACTCCTCCGCTAAATGCTGAATGTCAGTAGAGGCGTCCGTCAAGGTTCTATTCTTGGCCATCTGTTGTTCTCTCTATTCATTAACGATGTTAGCAAAAACATTTCCTTCTGAAACTATCACATTTATGCTTATGATGTACGAATCTACCTCCACTCCCGTTTATCCGATCTAGCTGATAATATAAACATGATGAACACTTACCTACTCTCTCTCCGAATGGAATGCTAACAATTTTCTTAAGATTAACCCCTCCAAAACTCAGGCAATTACTATCGGGCATCACAAACTTAATGCCAAAATTTCGCCCGAAGTGCTCCCGCCTTTGACCTATCATGAATCCTCCATACCTTTTCTTAAGTCTGTAAAAAATCTTGGCCTGATTATAAACGATACGCTTTCCTAGACTGAACATGTTTCTAAAATTTACAAAAAGTTAATTCGGCACTTAATTCACTCAAAAGAATGAAATACATTGCCCCTCATTATCTCAAATAACTACTTGTCACCTCTCTACTCATTCCCCACTTTGACTACTGTGACGTCGTATTTCAGAACCTCTCGAATGGACTAAAATCCAAACTCCAACGCACACAAAATTCCTGCATTCGCTTCATCAAATCCTCAAAAAATTCGACCACATTTCCAATTCCTTCCTTGAACTCGCTTGGCATCTTCACTCTTCTTTACAAGGTCCTGTCTACGGGTAAACCTAGTTAGCTCTCCACAAAATTCTTCCCAATCAGCGCGGTTCATAAACTTAACACTAGAGGCAATAGTAAGCTTCTGATCCCGCACCACCGTACAGATGTTTACAATAAATGTAACAGCCTGTAGACTTTGAAACGATCTCCATGTTGACATAAAAACTCCCCATCTGTTAAAACATTTAAAATTGCTCTCCACAAATCGTTTTTATCCAAGCAAGCGACAACGACCTAAACTGCATAAGAAAGCAAATTTTTCTCCCTCTTATCTTTTCCCCTCATTATTCTCCCTTTCATTGCACTCCTTCAAGAAAATACATAGCACTGTCTATGCTACCTCCACATTCCTGTTGTCTGGACAAAGAGTGAAGTCCTACTCTGAAAATATTATTCTTGTACTTTCAGATAAACTTTAAGTACATCCATTACCATACATATAATATACCTTATCTCTTTTTAATAGTATTCATTATTGTATTTCTACTGTTCAGGGTTTTCGCAGGTTTTTTCCACCCCCCTTCTCTCCGAGGGTGTTTTTTTGCGTGGTATTTTACTTCGTTGGCCATGCCTGGCTCCACTTGGGTCTTTCTTAGAAGCTTGTCTAATGTGTAATTTGATTTTTATTGTTCTGTTCTCGGTGTATTTATTTGACGCAACTTTTTTGATCTAGTTGTGTTTATATACGCACGCACGCACGCACACACACATACATACATACATATATATATATATATACATATACATATATATACATATATATATATATATATATATATATATATATATATACTTATTCATGTTATTTTGTAATCGATAACAAAGGATTAAATGGAAGAGGGGAGCTTATGGTCACAATTTCGCCCTAAAAATAAAGACATTTATCTGTTTATCTCTATCTCTTTCCCTCTCTCCCTCTCTCTATCTTTATCTCTCTATCTATCACTCTCCCCCCTCTTTCCCCCTCTCCTGTCTCCGTCCTACTCGTCTCTCCCTCCCTCTCTCTCTCCCCCTCTCTTTCTCCCCCTCTCTCCCCCCTCTATCTCCCCCTTTCTCTCCCTCTCTCTCCCACCCTCTATCTCCCCCCTTTCTCTCCCTCTCTCTATCTATCTTTATCTCTCTCTCCCCCTCTCCCCCCTCTTCCTCCTCCTCCTCTCTCTCCCTTCTTCTCAATCCTCCTCCCACCGCACGCCGTCCAGCACTACTGCCATCCCTTTCCGATTGCCAACGCACGCATTCAATTATTCTCCTAATCAATGGCCAATATCCCATCGCCATCAATCACTCAATTATTAACTATACAATTAATGCATATTTACGCCTGATCGTTTATGAATGCTCGAGGGAGTCACAAAAGTAGAGGATAAATAAAAGTTGAGCCCTTCAATCGCGTGATTTGATTTTAGGACTTTATCCGTCATCACGATTCGGGGAAAATATTTTCTGGTTGAAAACGGAAAAAAAATGTCTTCATTTCTATGCAATTCATCTCTCTTCTATATTAAAAATCATAAATTAATTTCACAGATCTGAGTGTATGGTTAACCCCGAGGCATAATAGAAGATACTATTAATAATAACGCCGAAGTTCATATTTTTGGATAGAGAGAGCGACAGCAGATTTGTACGCTTATCTAAATGCAATAGGAGAGAAAGAAGTAAAATAAGCGATAGCCTTAAAAAAATCATAGGACACTTAACATAGTCTACGCGAAGGGTGTACAACATATCGCCTTTCATCAGTATCCGATCCATTGGAGCAATTGTTGTCGTCGGAGGTTTGATAGTTCTACGATATTTAATGCAAAATATAAAATTTGAGTCAATATTTATACCATAATATTTCGATGGAGATCCGCCGATTAAATCGATTAAACATGATTTTAACTTCATCTTATAAAATAATCTCTCGAATAAATTCCAATTCAAGCATTTGTCCGTCCGTCCGCTAATGCACTCGCAAATACGAATACACCCTCACGATATGCACGATCTAATCTCTTTTCCCCGCTTCAATCCTCCAAATCTCAAACGCTCGCTCAACCGTACCATAAAATGCCACTCCAACAGCGAGAAATTCCACTCCCGATGATTTTCCCGATGAAGGCGTCCCTCCATTACAATCATTCCATAGCGAAATAGTGTTCAGCCGTTAAAAACTGATTCCGCCAATCAGGGATCCCCGGAGCGGTGGAGCCACGATCTTCACCTATTATTTTCGAGTCCATTCTCACTGCAATTTCTCTCTCAAGAACTCGAATACGCCGCTGCGATGGAGTGGAGCTGCGGCGATGCAGATTCGTCGACGAGTCTCGAGAGGGCGCCCATTCAACCGCCATTTCAACGAGCGCGTGGTACGCGCGGGGGTGGTGGGTGATTTTATGCTCCCTCGCTCCCCCTTCCCCTTCGCCACTCAAACGATGGGCTTACCCCGTCTCCAGCTCCCTATCTGCCACTTAGCGACCATTCCCATCCTCGGCCGCAAAATCCAGCGCGCGCCGCGGGGGACGATGGGGCGGACACCGTGGCGTGGGTTCCATCCGCACTTTCCGCACCCTCGGGCGGCAGAGCGGCGGCACTTGGAAACGCATTAATGGCTGTACTTCACCAACACGCTCGTCGATGGTAGAATGTTATACGGATGGAGAGAGGCGAGAAAGGAAATGGGAGAAGGGAGGGAGAGGAGGGGCAGGGAGGGGAAGGGAGGGTGGAAGAGTGTGATAAATGTGAGAAAGAGTGGAGCAGAGGAATGAAATTGTTGCAGGGATGGAATGGTGCGAGGATGGGAGGGAATGAGTGTGGGAGGAAGGGTAAGGATGGAATTTTGTGTGCGCTCAAACTCTAAAGATATTTGTCATTTCAATACCAAATTTCAAATATAATATTTTCATAATAGGGGCAAGAGGTGATTATTTTTCGGACAATATAGTTCAGCCGGAAGTGGATGTTTATACTTGTCGTTTGTCCGTTTTTAGTTTCTCCATACATAGTATAAGGAAACTATTGTGATCACGAAAAAATCTGATGTGGTCAACACATGACTTTCTCCATATTTAGGGTATAGATATTTAAATTATTATGAATAGCATTATTATTTCGTATCGTCGTCCTTATTGCCGTAAATTATATTTGAATACGTTTACTGAATTCAGTGCTACATGGTGGTGGCGTTGTATACTGGAAATTAAGAATAAATTTAATATCTCCGAAATGGATGATTCTACGACAATTTGTTTCAAGCAAAACTTGGATGAAATATTATTCTCTACAACTTTTGTCCTTACGATGATTACCAATAAAGGCGTTTTTAAGGAGATATTTGACGGAAACCGAAATAACCGGTTATTTATAAATCATTCCTAAATAATAACTGCTATGGAAAATTGTTTGAAATAAAAGATGTAGGAAATTATATTTTCTACAGTTTTTAGTGATGATCAATGTATACAATAATGACGTATTATCGGAGAAATATCGCAAAAACCGAATCGGGTTTCGAATAAACCTCGACTTCCGGTTAAACAGTATTGTCCAAAAACTAACCAGTTCTTTGTGCCCATACCAACGTGTTATATTTGAAATTTGGTAATGATATGGTAAGTACTTTTCGAGTTAGATTGCCCACAAACAAATACATCCACACACACACACACAGGCATCATTCCGAAAATAGTCTAAACGTGTTCTAGGGAACTCAAAACGTGTATTTCCGTTTAAATGTCGAAGTCGATTTTTTTCGTGATCACAGTACTTTCCATTACTACGTATGGAGAAAGAAAAAAGGAAATCTTAATGATAATGCAAATAAATTGAAGCAAATGCGAGTCTTCACAGTAAAGCATTCTTTTATAGACAAACAAAATAAATTCTTGATTAAAATCACAGTTGTGATTGATGTAAGGAAGCAATTTAAGATATTTTAAGGAAACACAGACTACCTTTGATTAGCACTCTTAATAGCTTGTAGGAAAACCGATCATTAAATAAACGGCACTAAGAGGAACCTATTTAAAAACAGAGATAATGCAAATAGGTTGAAATCGCTATCGCAGCCCTTTCCTCAATGCGATTAAATTATTATTTTTTAGTCTATACACTTTTGTAAAAGTTTATTCAACTATTTGTGCCTAGCAGAGTAACCCCCATTTTCTATTATCTCTGATAAGGTCTTACGGAATTCAGCTGCACTAACCTGATCAGAACTAGCTTCTCCGGTCACTAATGTTATGCAAGTTTGCTCTCTTACATTGAATCAGTCGAACCAACTATGACTAGCAATGAAAGTGCACATGCCAAAATTCGAGCAGCAAGGGGGCACTAAAGTTTACGTGTACATTTACATTAATACCATGCAAGCCGCCAGTAGCTTTAGGCTGGGGTGTCACAGCACCAATGAACTCTAACTAATTCCTCTTTTGGACTGTCTTATCGCATCTGGTAAAAAGGATCTGTAGTATTTCTCGGTTCTAGCGATTGTTTCGGCATATTTTCTCCAGCACTCTGATCTAACATTACGTTCACTAACACCGATAGGTACAACTATGCCACGTACGTCTTCAACGAATTCGGAGCTTTTGAAATTTTAAAATAGTTTCCTTTTGTACTCAATTCTTCTACTCTTCAACGTCTGCCATTTAAGGTCCCTCTAGACCTCTGATACACTCGCATCATACCGATATTCTCCCTTTACAAATCTAGCTCCTCTACGCTGAACCATTTCGAGCGCCCTCCTCGAAAGTGTCCCAAACGGCGCAACACTATTCCACGACGTGTCGTATTAGGGCGATTTCCTACACATTCGAGAAGCATCCCCGCATGACTCTTGAGCAAGGGTTCTTAACCTTTTGCTAGCCCCGCACCCCCACAGCGATCCATAGTAATCCCGCACCACACCAAAATTTTTTCAATGGTTATTAATTTTAATTTTTTTAAAGCTTACCGAATTATTAAAGGTAGAGTATTTAAAATCAAATATATTTATTACAAACTACATTTTAAACTCAACCTTTCCTCAGTTCAAGACACAATAAATTGTAATACAAGTGAGGCGACGGTTAGGCGCCTCACCATATTGGCTCTAGCATTTTGTTACAATTGAATCCCATCTAACAATTCCATAATAGTTTTCAAGATTGCTTCTTTATAAACAATTTTTAATGTTGTATTCATCATGAATTTCAAAATAAACTCTCTGTAGCTCTCTCATGCAAAGTAGGACCGAGAGAATGTCTTTGTTATAAACGTAATTATAGGCGGAAAAATACAGCGACAGTATGTCAGGGCACGGCCGTTTAAATCACTTTGTAAACAGAACTCAAATAGCGATTACGGTTTCTTATATCAAGGAAACTAGTGTTCTTCCGTATCTCGCTATATATCTAATAAGCAACGTCGATGCATGAATATACACACTAGGACAGCAGCTGGTTAGTATGGGTGGTTGAAAATGTCTTATCTAAAAAAATAAACAAATAATAAAGTCAAATTGCAAGATGTTTCCACCGCACACCCTGGACCCCTTCTCGCACACCCTGGACCATCTTCCCGCAACTCCTAGGGGTGCGGGCACCCCAGGTTAAGAACCCCTGCTATAGAGGAAAGCCCTTGAACCCTGTTTGCCGATAATATGACGGTTTTGATATTCTCCCTACAAGACAAATTCCTACTGAGAGTTACTCGTAGGTATTTGTAGTTATTGACGTATTTTAGCTTTAATCCAGATATTTCGTATGGGTAACGGATGAAATTCATTGAGGCGCTTTTCTTTATATGCAGATCGAGTTGCCAATCTTTCAAACACTTCGTAATAGCGTGAAGGTCCCTTTGCAAAGTGCCCTGGTCGTATACTATGTTGATTTCACCATACACAAGCCTGTAATCCGCGAAGAGTATGACTACCTTATATTATCCACAAAAACATTATTACACACACACACACACTCATATATATCATTATCATCAGCCTTTTTCAGTCCACTGACGGATGAAGGCCTCCCCCAGACTCTTCCAGTTTTCCCTGTCAACTGCACCCCTCCTCCACGTTTGCCCCAAGTACTTAACAAGTTCTCTGTCCCACCTGCCTTTCGGTCTTCTTTTTGGACTCTTGATGTTTCTTGGGATCCATTCGATGACACTGGACGTCCAACGCTGGTCATTTCTTCCAGAAATGTCGCCCGCCCACTGACATTTTAGCACCTTCGCTCATCTAATCACGTCACAGACTCCCGTCTTCTTTCTTACCCAGTCGTTCCTCTTGCGGTCTCTTCAGGTGATCCCTAACATACATCTCTCCATGGCCCTCTGTGCTGTTTGCAGGCGCCGTATCATTCTGGCATTCATGGTCGATGTTTCACAACCATATGTCAGAACAGGCAGAACACATTGGTTATAGAGTCACCTTTTTAGGAAGACTGAAATATTTGATTTAAAGATGTTCGCATTCTTGCCAAAAACACTCCATGCCATCTTCACTCTCCGGTTGATTTCCCCAAGAAGCGATCCATCAGTAGTGATGAGTTGGCCTAAGTAAACATAGGTGGTTACTTCTCCGAGTTCCGCTCCGTTGCTATATATCTTCTCAGAATTTGAGAAGGAGTTGTACATACCGTTTGTTTTATTAAGATTCAATATATATACATATATATATATACATACATACATACATATATATATACACATATATATATATATATATACACATAGTAGGAAACTGATCCTGAAACGGGTACAAGAATTTTACACCAAGCTGTATGAGGATCCTATAGGAAATGATGAAGTAAATGATGATGGAAACATGCCCACCGAAGAGGTCCCAGGTATCCTTCCGGAAGAGGTGGGTCACGCAATCAGAAGTATGAAGAATGGAAAAGCATCTGGAATGGATGGTATCACAGCGGAAGTATTCAAAGCATGGGTAATACGGAAACAATTCTCGCTAAGATTTTTAATTCCTGTCTGAGGAAGAAAAAGATACCAGAAACATGGAACCACGCATGTATTATCCTTCTGCACAACATAGGTTCCAAAGAAGACTTGAATAACTACAGACCGATCAGCCTAATCCCAACAGTTTACAAAATATTCACCAAAATACTCACTATGCGCCTTCAAAACCATCTTGATTCTGCCCAACCCAGACAGAAAGTTGGATTTCGCAGTGGGTATAGCACGATGGACCACATCCAAGTCGTGAGAGAGGTAATCAGTCCGACTAACGAGTATGAATTACCTCTATGTATGTGCTTTATCGACTACGAGAAAGCATTCGACTCTGTCCGAACTTCGTCGGTGTTACGTGCACTAAAGAAACAAGGAGTAGAAGAAACGTACATAACCTTGATCAAGAATATCTACGAAAATGCGACATCTGTCCAGCTGCATGAAGAGACGAGTGCCTTTAAGGCCGAAAAGGGAGTGAGACAAGGAGATACTATGTCCGCTAAGTTATTTACAGCATCTATAGAGTAAGTATTCAAAAGGCTAGACTGGGAGGAAAAAGGCATAAAGGTAAATGGAGAATATCTGAGTCACCTGCGCTTTGCAGATGATATCATACTCGCAGGAAGCCCAGAAGAGCTCCTAAGAAGAACTGAAGAGCTTGAATAAGCAAGCCGAGAAGCTGGACTTAAGATGAATCTTAATAAAAAAAAGGTTATGTACAACTCCTTCACAAATTCTGAGAAGATACATATCAACGGAGCAGAACTTGGAGAAGTAACCAGCTATGTTTACTTAGGTCAACTCATCATTACTGATGGTTCGCTTCTTGGAGAAATCAAACGGAGAGTGAAGATGGCATGGAGTGCTTTTTGCAAGAATGCGAACATCTTTAAATCAAATATTCCAGTCTGCCTAAAAAGGAGACTGTATGACCAATGTGTTCTGCTTGTTCTGACATATGGTTGTGAAACATGGACCATGAATGCCAGAATGTTACAGCGCCTGCAAACAACACAGAGGGGCATGGAGAGATGGATGTTAGGGATCACACGAAGAGACCGCAACAGGAACGACTGGGTAAGAAAGAAGACGGGAGTCTGTGACGTGATTAGATGAGCGAAGGTGCTAAAATGTCAGTGGGCGGGCCACATTTCTGGAAGAAATAACCAGCGTTGGACGTCCAGTGTCATCGAATGGATCCCAAGAAACATCAAGAGACCAAAAAGAAGACCGAAAGACAGGTGGGACAGAGAGCTTGTTAAGTTCTTGGGGAAAACTTGGAGGAGGGAGGCAGTTGACAGGGAAAACTGGAAGAGTCTGGGGTGGCCTTCTTCCGTCAGTGGACTGAAAAATGCTGATGATGATGTATGTATATATATACTAGTGAAGGTGTGCCTGCATTCTGCAAGCATTTTCTCTCACCCTAAAGTAAAGAGTATGAGCCGAGAAATAATTTTTAAACGCAACAGTTAGCATCTTCTTGCCGGTTTACGTGTTTTTCCTTACTGTCAATATTGGGATATGAACAAACCCAAAAATTTATAATTATAATATTTTTATAGGTTTACAGCATTTGTTACAAATACCTCACAGTTATGGAGAAGGTCATCGATATAGCACCTCTAGAAGTGCATTTTTATGAATTTCAATGTCTAAAATTTAATAATTTTTTACAGGCACAATAACATATAATTCTAAAATTTCCAATCTTTTTTACCACTGGAACATTATTTCCTAACTTTGTTAAAATTTGAAGCTTACTGGATGTTAAGAAAGTACTTAAACATTAGTCAATTTATTAAACATTTGACAATTTATTACTGCCGAACGAAGAAAAATTTTCAAATTTCTATATTCCAGTTTTCATTACTTGGGAAATTCTACCTATTGAAAAAATTACAGCTTCATAGCCCATTTACAAGTACCTAAATCATGAAATGTTAGTAAAATAGTTTATAATTTTTTTCGGCCAAGAAAAAAACATTGTTACAATTTTGCATTTATTCACCCAATAATTTTTTTGATTCAACTGTGTATTAAATTTCATCTCTCCAACTATAGTAGTTTGGGCCAGACAGTATCCTCCTATCATTCTATAAGCACTCTTCTTACAGAGGAGGATATACGATACTAGTTAATTGTGCTTGCATTCTGCAAGCATTTTCTCTCACCTTAAAGGAAAAATAAAAGCTGAAAAATAATTGTCTACGCTTAAGGTTGCATCTTGGCTCCGAATTACGTGTTCTTCTGGTTTGAAAATATTGGGGCAAAAACAACCCCTAAAATTTATAATTATAAAACATTTATAGGTTCTTATCATTTGTTAGGAATAACTCACATTTATGCGAAATTTCATCAATGTAGCACCTCTAGAAGTGCATTTATATGAATTTTATTGTTTAAAATTTATTAATTTTTAACAGCCACAGCAATAAATATTTCTAAAATCTACAATGGAATTTACCACCTGAACATTATTTCCTAACTCTGTTAAAATTTTCAGCTTCCTGGATCTACAGAAAGTACATAAACATTAGTCAATTTTTTAAATATTTGAGAATTTCTTAAGCCCGAACGAATAAAATTTTCAAATTTCTATATTCCAGTATTCATTACTTGGGAAATTCTACCTATTGAAAAAATTACAGCTTCATAGCCCATTCGGACGTCACTAATGCTAATGCTAGTAAAATTGTTTATAATTTTTTACGGCCAAGAAAATAAACATTGTTGCAATTTAGCATTTATTCCTCGGACAATTATTTTTGTTTCACCTTGTATTAAATTTCAGCTCTCCAACTGTAGTAGTTTGGGTCAGACATTAGTATCCTCCTATATTCTGTATATATATCCTATCATTCTATAAGCACTCTTCTTACAGAGGAGGAAATAGGATACAAGTAAATGTGTGCTTGCATTCTGCAAGGAATTTCTCTCACCTTAAAGCGTAAATAAAAGCCGAAAAATAATTTTCAATGCATAAGTTCACATCTCGGCTCCGAATTACGTGTTTTTCTTTTTTGAAAATATTGGGGTATAAACAACCCCTAAAATTTATAATTATGAAACATCTACAGGTTTTTATCATTTGTTACGAATACCTCACATTTATGCGAAATTTCATCAACGTAGCACCTCTAGAAGTGCATTTATAAGAATTTCATTGTTTAAAATTTATGAATTTTTAACAGCCACAATATAAAACTTTCATGAAATTTCAAATGCTATTTTCTACCGGTACATTATTTCCTAACTTGGTTAAAATTTTCAGCTTCCTGGTTCTAATTAAAGTACATAAACATTAGTCAATTTGTTAAACATTTGAGAATTTATTACGGCCGAACGAATAAAATATTTCAAATTTCTATATTCCCGTTTCCATTATTTATCCAATTCTACAGGTAGAAAAAATTTCAGCTCGATAGCGCATTTGGAAATACCTAAACCACGAAATGTTAGTAAAATTGTTTATAATTTTTAGCGGACAAAAAAATGCACACTGTTACAATTTTGCAATTATTCCTCCGATTATTTTTCTTTGTTCACCTCGGTATTAAATTGCAGCTCTCCAACTATAGTAGTTTGGGCCAGACATTAGTATCCTCCTATATCCTATATCGTATATCCTCCTCTGGAAGAAGAGTGCTTATAGAATGATATCCTCCTCTGTAAGAAGAGTGCTTACAAGTAAATGTGTGCTTGCATTCTGCAAGCAATTTCTCTCAACTTAAAGTGAAAATAACAGCCGAAAAAGAATATTCAATATATAAGTTCGCATCTTGGCTCCAAATTACGTTTTTTTGTTTTGAAAATTTTGGGGTATAAACAACCCCTAAAATTTATAATTATAAAACACTTATAGGTTTTCTGCATTTCTTAGGAATAGCGCACATTTACGCAAAATTTCATGTATATAGAACCTCTAGATGTGCATTTATAAGAATTTCATTGTTTAAATTTTATTAATTTTTAACAGCCACAGCAATAAATATTTCTAAAATTTTCGATGTTATTTACCACCGGGACGTTACTACCTAACTCTGTTAAAATTTACAGCTTCCTGGATCTCCAGAAAGTACATAAACATTAGTCAGTTTGTTAAACATTTGATAATTTATTACGGCCGAACGAATACAAATTTTCAAATTTCTATATTCCTGTTTTCATTATTTGGCGAATTCTACAGGTAGAAAAAATTTCAGCTTGATAGCGCATTTAGAAATACCTAAACTATGAAATGTTATTAAAATAGTTTATAATTTTTACCGGCCAAGAAATTAAACATTGTCGCAATTTTCCAATTATTCCTCGGATTATTTTTCTCGTTTCACCTATGTATTAAATTCCAGATCTCCCGCTATTGTAGTTTGGGCCAGACATTAGTATCCTCCTATATCCTATATATATCCTATCATTCTATATATCGTATATCCTCCTCTATAAGAAGAGTGCTTATAGAATGATATACGATACTAGTGAACGTGTGCTTGCATTCTGCAAGCATTTTCTCTAACCATAAAAATATAAGCCTAAAAATTACTTTCAATGCATAAGTTCGCATTTCGGCTCCGAATAACGTGTTTTTCTGTTTCGAAAATATTGGGGTAAAAACAACCCCTAAAATTTATAATTATAATACATTATAGGTTTTTATCATTTGTTACGAATACCTCACATTTATGCGAAATTTCATCAATGCAGCACCTCTAAGAGTGCATTTATATGAATTTCATTGTTTAAAATTTATTAATTTTTAACAGTCACAGCAATAAATATTTCTAAAATTTTCAATGTTATTTACCACCGGGACATTATTTCCTAACCATGTTAAAATTTTCAGCTTCCTCGATCTACAGAAAGTACATAAACATTAGTCAATTTGTTAAACATTTGAGAATTTATTACGGCCGAACGAATAAAAATTTTCAAATTTCTATATTCCCGTTTTCACTGTTTGGAAATTCTACATGTAGAAACAATTTCAGCTTTATAGCGCATTTAGAAGTACCTAAACTATGAAATGTTAGTAAAATAATTTATAATATTTACGGCCAAGAAAATAAACAATGCTGCAATTTTCCAATTATTCCTACGATTAATTTTTTCGGTTCACCTTTGTATTAAATTTCAGTTCTCAAGCTATTGTTGTTTGGGCCAGACATTAGTATCCTTCTATATCCTATATATATCGTATATCCTCCTCTGTAAGAAGAGTGCTCATAGAATGATATCCTCTGTAAGAAGAGTCGATATAGAACGATAGGATATATATAGGAGGATACTAATGTCTGGCCCAAACTACAATAGCTGGAGAGCTGAAATTTAATACATAAGTGAAATGAAAGAATAATCGGTGGAATAATGGGAAAATAGCAACAGTGTTTATTTTCTTGGCCGGTAAAAATTATAAACTATTTTACTAACATTTCATGGTTTAGGTACTTCTAAATAAGCTATAAAGCTGATATTTTTTCTACATGTAGAATTTACCAAATAATGAAAACGGGAAAATAGAAATTTGAAAATTTTTATTAGTTCGGCCGTCATAAATTCATAAATGTTTAAAAAATTGAATAATGTTTATGTACATCTTGAAGATTCAAGAAGATGAAAATTTTAACAGAGTTAGGAAATAATGTTCCGGTGATAAGTAACATTCTAAATTGTATAAATATTTGTTGTTGTGGCTGTTAAAAATTAAAAAAATTAAGCAATGAAATTCATATAAATGCACTTCTAGAGGTGCTACATTGATGTAATTTCGCATAAATGTGAGGTAACAAATGATAAAAAACTATAAATGATTTATAATTATAAATTTTAGGGGTTGTTTATACCCCAATATTTTCAAAACCGAAAAACTCCTATTTCGGAGTCGAGATGCGAACTTCTGCGTTGAAAATTGCTTTTCGGCTTTTATTTTTACTTTAAGGTGAGTGAAAATGCTTGCAGAATGCAAGCACACATCCACTAGTCATTTTTTAAGCACTCTTCATACAGAGGAGGATATACGATATATATAGGATATATATAGGATATAGGAGAATACTAATGTCCGGCCCAAACTACTATAGTTGGAGAGCTGAAATTTAATATAAAGGTGAATTTTAAAAAAATTATCGAAGGAATAAATGCAAAATTGCAACAATGTTTGTTTTCTTGGCCGTAAAAAATTATAAACAATTTTACCACCATTTCATGGTTCAGGTACTTCTATATGCGCTATGAAGCTGAAATTTTTTGAACATGCAGAATTTGCCAAATAATGAAAACGGCAATATTGTAAGTGCTACGCTAGAACATTCCCTGCCACTTCCTGTCCGCTTTTCCACCTAGGCGTTACCCAACCCTGGTGGACGCCTCACCTTCCGACCTGAAGGAGTGCACGCGTGGGAATAGCTGAGGTGGCATTGGGGCAGAGGAGAACGGGCTATGCGATGTGGGAGGCGAAGGAAAGGGCGGTTAGTTAGTTGTTCGCGGGAGCGGGATTTGGAGAGACGAATAAAGTTACTCAAGTTTGAGCGGCCTTTTATTGCCAAAATCTCCCTCACCTTCTCTCAGCCGATCTCCAGCGAACCCCAAGATTTACAACTGGTGTCAGAAGTGGGATACAATTTACCAATTTCTGGTACTGGGGATCGCTGATACGGTGAGGAGAGAAGATCATCATGGCAGACCGAGTCAGCGTCGGGGGCCGAGAGGTCGAGCTCCAGAAGGTGATCGACCATTTTGGAGAGGAAATTCGGCGCTTATCCGAGGAGATCGAGGAGCTGAAGAACAAGGTTGAAGGGGTAGGCGCGTCAGAAGCTTCCTCACCCACAAGTGTCCGAGGGCGAAACTTCGGCCTGTTGAGTATCATCGACATCTTTTCTGGTCGGCAAGGGGAGAGCGTCTCGGCCTTTTCTGAAACGACTGAGCAAGTGGCCGAGCTAAGCGGGTGGGACGCCGCGTACACACCGAAAGAGGCCAAAATTCGGGTTGGGGGAGAAGCCCCGGAATTTTCGCGGACTAAGGAAGAGTGCCGAGCAGCCGCGAACTTCAACTCGTTAAAACGGGCCCTGCTGGAGAGGTACAAGCCGAAAAGGACGGCCCGCTTCTATCGTGAACTGTTGGCGAGCATGGAGATGGAGCCGGGGGAGGACATCGAGACATTCGCCGATCGCGTGAGGGTTGTGAACTCTCACACATATGACTTGTCCGGGACGGTGGAGCACTCCGCGGCAGTTCGTTTTGAAGCGGATCAGCGGGCGCTGGACGCTTTCCTACGGGGACTCCCGGGGGAGATAGGCAGACTATGCCGACGCCCGAGAATTTTGATGCGGCAATTGAGACGGCCGTGCGGATACGAGAGGCGGACAGAACCCCGGCGCGACCGCCACCGACGAGGCGCATCTACAGAACACCTGCGGAGACGCGCTGCTTCGCGTGCGGGCAACTGGGTCATCTTGCTCGACAGTGCGGCGGCGGCCGTCGGTGCTTTACATGTGGGAGATTCGGCCACCTCGCTCTGGAATTCAAGGATAGGAGGAGCCGGGTGCCGCGGCCTTTAACCGAAAACGGGCCCGACGGTTCCGCCCCTCAAGAGCCCCGTTTGGCTCCCTAGGGTTGCTACAGCGCCTGAAGAGGAGGACTTAGTGGCGGAAGTGGAAGTGGAGTGGAGATGATGCCGTATGCTCATCGACACCGGCGCTCAGATTTCTTTAATAACGCGAGAAGTATGTGGACTGCAGGGGGTGGTAAAATCACCTTTTAGAATTAAAGGGATCAATGGGGGATATATGTGGAATTTCGGGGAAAAGGAGGTGGAGTGTGTAATAGGGGGAAAGCCGTATGGCACAAGAATGCAGGTAGTAGGTAATGTAGGCGACTATCGAGGGATTTTAGGATTAGATTTTTTACATAGGCATGACGGAGGATTAGTGTGCGCAGAAGGGTGATGCGCTTGGGGGAAGACGTGATTCCGCTAAGAGGACCTAGATTAAACCACGGACTAGCGGAGGGAAAGGAAAAGAGAGCGGGTAAGGTGGGCGCTAAGAGAGAGAAAGAGATTTGGGTAAAAGTGTCAGAAGAGACGGTTATCCCTGCGATGAGCGAGAAAATAATGTGTCTGTCTGTGTTTGACGAGGGCTCTTGCCGCGAGGGAGAATTTATATACCGAAATAGTGGACGTTCAAAACTGCGCTATAGCGCGAGGTTTATGCAGGATTTTAAAGGATGGGAAGGTCATTGTGAAGATAGACTATTTCGGACAAGATGTCATAACCCTGGGCAACGGGACGCGGGTAGCCACGCTACATGAAGTGGAGGATGGTGCGGAGGGCTTATTGGCCACTAGAACTAGGTGTGTTAGAACAGTGGAGGGGCAGGAGAGTAAGGTGAATTTTGAAGAGATGCTCGAACATTTAGGTAAATCAGAGAGGAACGCATTATTGCCGCTACTACAGGGGTACGAGGATTTGTTTTCCGGGAGGGGCTTGCCTCCTGCAACAAACATTACTTCGCATCGAATTTTGACAGGTGACGCCGCGCCCGTCTACCGCCGACCGTATCGCGTGCCGTACCACCAAAAGCAATTGGTCGAGGGCTTTGTAAAGGAACAACTAAACGCAGGTATTATCGTTCCTAGTGAAAGTCCTTGGGCTTCTCCCGTAGTGATCGTACCCAAAACGTCCCTCGATGGAAACCCGAGTTACCGATTTTGTGTTGACTATAGGGGATTGAACGCAGTCACAAAACATGATTTGTACCCTTTGCCAAGTATAACGGAAACTCTCGATTATCTGGGGAAGAGTTGCTATTTCTCCACCTTGGATCTAACTAGTGGGTACTATCAAATCCCAATGCACCCGGATTTCCAAGAGAAAACGGCATTTAATGTAGAGGGGGGGCATTACGAGTATACCCGCCTCCCATTCGGCCTCCGTAATGCATCAAGTTCCTTCCAGCCTATGATGGACGGGGTATTAAGGGGACTGAAGCCCACCCAATGCCTTGTTTATTTAGATGACATTATAATTTTCGGGGCAAGCATTGAAGAACACGCCCAAAGTTTGAAGAATGTTTTCGCACGGCTAAGAGCAGCAAAGCTATCTCTCCGATTCGAAAAGTGTCACTTCGCCCAAGGGAGAGTAAAGTATGTAGGACATGTAATCGACAAAAATGGGGTTAGCCCAGATCCCGACAAAGTTGAAGCAGTGATGGCATTTCCCACACCAAGCAATGTAAAGGAAGTTCAATCATTCCTAGGGCTCGCCAACTACTAACGGCCATTCGTGGATAACTACGCCGTCATTGCCAGGCCATTAACTCGCCTTTTGAGAAAGGGAACGGGATTTCTTTGGTGCCCCGGCTGTGAAAAAGCGATACGCGCGTTAAAGGGCGCTCTATCTAGCAGCCCAGTGCTTGTTTTCCCTGACTTCACAAGGCCGTTCGTTATCTCGACTGACGCCAGCAACTTTGCGATAGGGGCTATCTTAGCGCAAGAGGTCGACGGAGCGGAACACCCCGTCGCTTACGCGTCACGACAACTAAACCCGGCTGAGGTAAACTATACGACGACGGAAAAAGAACTGTTGGCGGTGGTGTGGGCAGTGCAATATTTCCGCTGCTACGTTTACGGACGAAAATTTAAAATCTATTCCGATCATGCCGCGCTCCGATGGCTTTTTAGCCTCCGTGACCAGCTTTCTGAATTTGACTGCGAATTCGTACACAAACCGGGGAAACTTCACTTAAACGTGGACGCTCTGAGCCGGAAGGTACGCCGGGTGGAGGTCATTAACGAGGAAGACATAAGAGATAAACGGCTTCGGGACATCGAGTGCGGATCTTGGAGGTCAAGGCCGGGATTTGAAGAGAAGGGGGGGCTGTTGTGTAAAAAAACGGACAAGGGGCTATGCGTAGTACTGCCCGAAGCATTAAGGAATGAGGTGATCAAACAATTCCACGAGCACATACTCTCGGGGCACCTTGGGACGCGAGCTACCGTTGAGCGTGTCGCCAGTCAATATTGGTGGCCAAATATTATTAGAGTGGCGTGGAGAAGGTCCTGAGGGAATGCATATCCTGTAACCAGAGGAGCCCTTATGGGAAGACAAAAGCGCCCTTACAGAAATTACCTGCAGCTAATCAGCCGTTTGAGTTGGTGGCGATTGATATCGTAGGGTCCCTTCCTATTACCGATCAAGGAAACCGGTGTGTGTTGAGCATCATCGACCATTTCTCTCGATATGTGGAGCTGGTACCATTGGCGAATCAAACTGCGGAAACAGTCGCAGAAGCATTCGTTAGGAGATGGGTGTTAAGATTTGGCGTCCCGGATTACCTTTTGAAGGACCAAGGCTCAAATTTCATGTCGGACCTTTTCGTTGGAGTATGTAAACACTTGGGAATAACGAAGTTACGTACTTCACCATTCCACCCGCAGGGCAATTGGAGGTGCGAACGAGTTCATCGGACGGTATCCCAAATTTTGAGCCATTATGTAAATATTAAAGGGAATGATTGGGACCGGTGGCTAGCTTATGCAGTGACAGTATATAACACGAGTTGGCATAGTAGTATCAAGTTTTCGCCACATGAAGTGGTTTTTGGACTTCCAATGAAGACACCATTCAATTATCTTAACCGGGGAGAGGTACTCTCGGAAGGAAACTACGTAGAAAATTTAGAGGCCCAGTTAAAGCACATAAGGTCAAGGTGCCGTAGAAACAATCGAAGGGCACAAAGAGATCAAGCAAAACAGTATGACAAGGAGAGTAAGGTGGTAAATTATAGAGTGGGGCAATATGTGTATTTGAGCGACCCCGTTCTCAGAAAGGGAAGGGTAAGAAAATTTCATAAACCATGGAAGGGACCCTATGAAATCTTGGAAATTCTTCCTCCTTCTAATTTGAAACTTCAGCTAAAATTTAGGACAGTGATTGTGCATAAGGATCGAGTGAAGGCGCATCCTATTAGCGGTGAGACGGCGCTTACGACACCTCGCCTCGCTGATAGCGCAGAAAGAAGGCGAGGACGGCCTAGCAAGGTCATTCTCCCTCCCACACGCGGTGAATGTCTCGGTGGCGGCCCGATGCAAGTAGGAGAGGAAGATAGGCGAGAAGATACCCCTCCAGACGGCGAGGCGCCCGACCCCACCCTCTCTGGGCACTCGGCTGACGGGGCAGATTCGGAAGGAAGAGAGCAGGTCACGCCGACATCGACACGGGGAAAGGAGTGCGCCACGCCGATACATTCTTCGCCGGAGGCGGGCGTTGTGGAGGCAGAAGAGGAATACGTGCCGGACGGTGATACTCGCCAATCGAACGGTCACCATACCTCCTGAGATCGCGAGACGTCCCGGTCGAGCCCTACGAGGACGTGGAATCGCCTGCGCCTGCAGCGCCGTACAATCTACGACGGCGCACGAAGGGTTAGTGCGAATTATTTTGGTGACTTGGTTGTGTGTGGTCTTGGGGGGCTGTATCCCTTGGTGAGAACGCAACCGGAAGTGCAACGAGTGGACGGCGGAGTAATTTTTGCGGCAAGCGGACGTGATGGCGTCGGAGCACAAGTGGACAGTGGTGCTGAGTTTCGATTTATTGGAGTTGAATCGAGAATATGATAAATTCAACGGGATTTTTAGCAAAGTTGAATTAGTAGTGGTGAGGCTGGGTCGGGGATCTCAGCGAAGTAGCTTTGAGGCGATACTGAAACAAATGAGGGTAGAATATGAAAGGGTTGGGGCAGAGTTGGGTTTGTTGACAGACTTGTTGAGGAAACCCAGACAAAAGCGAGCGTGGTTAAATGCAGGGTGATCGATTTTAAGAACCGTTTTTGGAACGCTAGATATGGGGGACCTAAGGGCCATTAATGAGAGGATCGCTAGGGTGGAGAGATCGATTCCTACATAAGCAGGTTCGAGAATAGAGCGAGCTATGCTGCCGTGGTAGAGAAAATAAGGACGGCTCGCTACATCGAGGTACGAAGGAATAGAAGGTTGTGTATTGGTTGGGGTATGGGGTCGCCTGCTACTATTGCTGCCTTGGTCGCTTTGACACTTTGCTTGTGGAGGAGGAGAATTGCGGGGAAATCTGCGAAGGTCGTTGATGCGAGTCATGTGCGTGTGGTGCTTCCGGAGGAACCTGCCATTCCCGATCAGAGGCAGCAAAATCAGTGAACGATGTATTTACTTATGTTATGTGGAATTGTGAAAATGTATCGAGTATATTTAGTTTTCTTTTCTTTATGTATTTAATTATGTTATGCGAAATTGTTTAAATGAATCCGATCAGAGGCGGAAAAATCAGTGAACGATGTATTTACTTATGTTATCTGGAATTGTGAAAATGTATCGAGTATATTTAGTTTTCTCTTTTTTTTCTTTTCCTTCGCCTCAAAGGGGGGAGTGAGTGTAAGTGCTACGCTAGAACATTCCGTGCCACTTCCTGTCTGCTTTGCCACCTAGGCGTTTCCCATGCTTGGTGGACGCCTCACCTTCCGACCTGAAGGAGTGCACGTGTGGGAATAGCTGAGGTGGCATTGGGGCAGAGGAGAACGGGCTATGCGATGTGAGAGGCGAAGGAAAGGGCGGTTAGTTAGTTGTTCGCGGGAGCGGGATTTGGAGAGACGAATAAAGTTACTCAAGTTTGAGCGGTCTTTTATTGCCAAAATCTCCCTCACCTTCCCTCAGCCGGTCTCCAGCGAACCCCAAGATTTACATTATAGAAATTTGAAAATTTTTATTCGTTCGGACGTAGTAAATTCTCAAATGTTTAAAAAATTGACTAATGTATACATACTTTACGAAGATCCAGGAAGCTGAAAATTTTCACAGAGTTAGGAAATAATGTTCCGGTGGTAAATAACATTGAAAATTTTAGAAATATTTATGTTGTGGCTGTTAAAAATTCATAAATTTTATCTATATATCTATAGATCACCCTGCAATCCACCGCAATTCATATAAATGCATTTCTAGAGGTGCTACATTCATGAAATTTTGCATAAATGTGAGGTATCCGTAACGTATTCTAAAAATCTATAAATTTTTTATAATTATAAATTTTAGGGGTTGTTTTTACCCTAATATTTTCAAATCAGAAAAACACGATATTCGGAGCAGAGATGCAAACTTAGGCGTTGAATTTATTTTTTGGCTTTTATTTTTACTTTAATGTGAGGGAAAATGCTTGCAGAATGAAAGCACACATTCACTAGTATCCTATATCCCCTGTAAGAAGAGTGTATATAGAATGATAGGATATATATAGGAGGATACTAAGCTCTGGCCCAAACTACAATAGCTGGAGAGCTGAAATTTAATACACAGGTGAAACAAAAAATATTGTCGGAGGAATAAATGCTAAATTGCAACAATGTTTATTTCTTGACCGGTAAAAATTGTAAACAATTTTACTAAGATTTCATGGTTTAGGTACATACTTCTGAATGCGCTATGGAGCTAAAATTTTTTCTACATGTAGAATTTTCCAAATAATGAAAACGTGAATAAAGAAATTTGAAAATTTTTATTCGTTTGTCCGTAATAAATTCTCAAATGTTTAACAAATTGACTAATGTTTATGTACTTTCTTAAGAACCAGGAAGCTGCAAATTTTAACAGATTTGGGAAATAATGTTCTGGTGGTAAACAATATTGAAAATTTTAGAAATATGTATTGTTGTGGCTGTTAAAAATTAACAAAATTTAAACAGTGAAATTCGTATAAATGCACTTCTAGAGGTGAAATCAGCCCTTCAAAATATCCTAAATTAGACTATAGAATTTTGTATACATTCTCTAAAAGTCCAACAGTGTAGGGAGGATTATAGGGAATTACTGGAGTTAACAGTTATATTTCTGGGAGCAACTCCACCTCGTGGCATTTCCTTTTGATATCCTGGTGCTTTCCATCAAAAGTATTTAAGTTCCGAAATCAATTTCTGCTTCAAGCTAGGGAAGAGAGAGCATTTCAAGACATACGCATTTTTTTGGTTCATTCGTGTGTAGAAGCCTGGTTTAGAGCTCCTGTTGCGATCGAAGCCCGTTTTAACGATATTCAATTATTAAAAAACTTGGCGCAGTATCCAGATTCTGATATTTCTCGCACACCCATGAATAAGTTTTGCGGACACTTATGGTACCTTGTTCCTGAGAGTATTGCTCTCGCGTTTCTTGATTCTCGTGTGCCAAAGGATACGAAATTGAAAATGGTAGAGGCAAAAAAATTACTGGAGGAATCAGAGGATATTACTGTTAAAAGGACTTTATTCCATACAAGAGATGTGAAGGATTTCATAATGAAAGAGTTCAATTCGTATCATCGGAAACATTGAACTTTTTTTCAAGATTTAAAATTCCAACCGATTTTTTGGAGGCAGACCCCGATGCATGGGAAGCAAGAGGTGATTATCAGAAAGCAATCCGAATCTTGAAAAAATTATCAGTAGTAAATAATGTGGCAGAAAGGGGAATTAAGTTAATACAAGAGTACAATAATATTTTAACAAAAGACGAAAGTCAAAAGCAATATCTGTTACAAGTTGTTAATGATTATCGAAAAAAATATCCGGATTGTAAAAAAGAAACGCTATCACAAAAATAAGTACGTAATTTATTTTTGTATGTGTGTTTTTAAAAATGATTTTGTTGTTCTGTTAATCGTAATGGGTAGTGATGTATATCTAATATATAATGTGTAAAAATTTTACTATTATAATAGCATTATTTGCAGCATTTTTCTTTTATTCTTTTTAGGTCTATGTCCTATCTCTAGTATGGTTTTTCACTTTCTCTACATTCAAATGCGATTATCTCAAAAACGGATGGGCGCATGAAAAAGTTTAAATACCAAAATTGTAGGAAATTTAATGTTCTATCGACATCATCTCATTAAAATTTCGATAAGGACTTACCATTTTTGAGATATTACCTGAAATACGTTAAAAAATTGATACATCCAGAAAAATCTACAACTTTGTAACTTTGGGGCCTTTGTGGCACCTGTTAATATTCTATGATCGGGCTAAAAAATTTTGTAGTTCATTATTATAGGAATTGGAACCATTCTAGAGGGTGAGACCAAAAAATTCGAAAGTCGAAAATTAAGGGCCACCCATATACAGGGTGTATCAGAATAACACCGAAATATTTTGTAGGGTTATAGAAGAGACCTAAAAAAACATTTTGAGATAGGAAATGAGAGGTCGGCAATGCCTCCGTTATGCACAACAGAACACCAAACGTCGAGGTTGCGCTTGGAAGATAGACAAACCCTAAAGTATACCTGGGGGCAAACAAACTCTCAAACATTCCAACCCTCTTCCCCTTTCAGGCCTCGTAGCTACTATGACGTTGTCCGAGTCAGCTCATGTTGCTTACTCGACATTTGACGTTTACAACTGAAGTGGTTAGCATGACTCATTGTCAGTACACAACTGCGGAACTTGCTGTCATTGTTTTTGTGTATGGCAAAGCTAAAGGGAGTGCGTGGAGATCTGCGCAGCTTTACAGGGAAAGATATCCAAAACAAAACACATCCCCATCACACCACATTCACAGCAGTGTTCCAACGGTTGCGGGAGACAGGATCGGTGAAGCCATCAAAACAAGACTGCGGTGCAAAGAGGTCAGTCCGAACCCCCTTGTTTGAGGAAGAGGTGTGGGAGCGCGTAGAGAAGAGCCATCAACAAGTACCCGTGCAATAGCACATGCTGTGTGGAGGGTCGATCATGAACAGCAGCTTCATCATTATCACCCACAGCGAGTTCAGGGTTTGTGCCCTCATGATTTTGGACCCAGACAGGAATTTCCCCGCTGGATATTACATCGTTGTGCAGAAGTCCCTCGTTTTCTCAGGTAGTACGTTTTGTTTACTGACGAAGCCTGTTTTACCAGGGATGGAGTCTACAACTGCAGAAACAGCCATGTGAGGACCGATGATAATCCACAAGTGACTTCCATCCACCACCATCAACAACAGTTCTCTGTGAACATCTGGGTTGGCATTGTGGACGATCACCTCAACGCGTTGACTTCAGTGCTCTCTGGCGCATTACAGAGGCTTCTCCGACCACTCATTCCCTATCTCAAAATGGTTTTTTAGGTCTCCTCTATAACCCTACAAAATATTTCGGTGTTATTCTAATACACCCTATATATATATATATATATTCATTCATTCATAGTTTTCAACCCTGAGGCCGGTTTGAAATGACTAGGGAATAAACGCATATGATGTGGTGGTTTCCCGTTGCCTTCCATATCAGACACACACATGATTGATGAAATATGAAATTACGAAAACGACACAAACATCCATGCCCTTGGCGGGATTCGAACTCGCGATCTTAGTGATGGTAGGCCAATACGCTAGCCCTTCCACCACCGGGGCCGGCATATATATATATATATATATACATATCAATAATAACAGAGGTCCGATTATACTTCCCTGAGGTACGCCGGAAGTCACTCTGACGACCTTTGATGCAACTCCATCGAGAACTACTCTCTAGGTTCCATTCGAAAGGAACGAGGTGATCCAATTTACAATTTTCTCGTCAATTGAATAATCCTTAAATTTTGCACTATTTTCGTGTCGATGACTTTCCTAAAGACGAAAAATACTGCATCTATTCCTAATCCTTTGTCCGCTGCATTCACAATATCATGTGTGAGTACAGCTAACTGTGCCTCACATGACCTGCCTCTGAGGAAACCATGCTGGTTTCTATTCAGATCACCTTTACTTTCGAGTAGTCACATTATTGATATACCGATAATGTACTCAAAAACCTTACAGAAGATATAGGGCGGTAATTCTCCAATTTAAATTTACTTCCCGTTTTGTGTATAGGTGTAACGTGGGCTGTTTTCCGTAACAAAGGAACTACTCCCTCGTCTAAAGATTTGGTGAATACGATGTTAAGGTACGGAGCTAATTCTTTCGCTAACGGGTTTATAATGAAAGCAGGTATCGCTTCCAGCCCTGGCGATTTTCTTTCATGGAACTGATTTAGCAATTTAACGATACCGCTTTCGAATATTTCTATGTCGCTCATATTCGAATCTATACGAGTAGGGAAATCAATGAAATGACTGCTGTCTATTGTGAAGCAATTTTCGAAGAACCGATTTAACACATTGGCCTTAACAAAAGCATCGTTCACACTTTCACCGTTGTCTGTAAGTAGATCAGATACTGTGGACTGATCTTCTCGAACTTCTCGCATGTACGACCAAAATTCTTTAGAGTCGTTTTTGAATGAAACTCTGATTATCGTGGATCGGTAGGCAGCAAATTCCTTACGCGCTTCTCTCTTGCAGACTTTCGACTGTTTCTGTATATTAAATACTCGTCCGCGTGATCCCTACCAAGTTGCTTGAGGCGCTTTATGCGCGTGTGATGCCGTCTTTGTTTTTTGTGCAAGAGGCGGATCTTCGGCTTCATCCACCGCGGATCCTTTGCGATCTGGAACGGGCTTGGTTGGGACAAACGTTTTTAGCCCTTCGCGAATGATGCGCAGAATTTCCGTCTAAGTCTCATCTACGCTGTTATTATTCGCAAAATTCATAAACGTCGTTATGTGATTTGTAACATAAATTTCGAAACCTGGGTGATCCGATTTACTGAAGATATAGAGTAACCGCCTCGGCTTATCTATTATCGCAGGGGTATATTTGAAATTGGCAATTAGTATTTTATGATTACATATGCCATCGTCGTTATGCAGGTTTCTAATCAATAGCGGGTGGGTCGTGGCTAGCAGATCTAATATGTCTCTGTTTTCTTTGTTATCGTATCGCGTCGGCTCGTTGACGATTTGTTTTAGCGAGTTTAGGTTAAACGCTTCAATTAATTCACGACAAGTTTCTCTATATTCTCCGCCAGTAACGTAGGTTTCGGATTTCCAATCGATCGATGAAGATTAAAACCTCCTACAAGAGTAATTACTGGATCGTTCTTTCTCCTGGCAATCACCTGCAATGTACAACTCACAACTGATTTCGATAAGTCCATAGACCTTCCAATTTCACGTATCGAAATGTCACTCTCATATTTCCAATCATAGTTAATTTATCCTTTAAAGTAATTGCTTTCCGCACTTTATTCTTACTATCAGAGGCATCAAGAACACTTTAATTTTTATTATAAGACATTTTTAGTTATTTAATGGGTTAAAATCTGTCAAATATGTTCATATAGCAAAATTCGACCTGCGCCAAATACACTATGAGACAATGCGATTTAAACAACCTTATAGAGCGCACAATCTGTACACAAATTCTGATTGGTCAAATTTGACTCGACGTCGGTGTACGATGTAGCGAAGTTAGAATCCTGTACGTACCTTATACGGAAATGTAGGTTTTAATGTTATAAGTACGTTACAGGGCATCGAACCGGAACCGAGTCGAAAACCCGAACCAAAAAAAACCGGTATTTTTGGCCGGAGTGGAACTGAACCAGAACCGAAAAAACTAAATGTGTTGTACCTGAACCGAAACCGAAAACCGATATTCATTTCACTCCTTTATTTCGGTTAGCATAAACAGTGTAAACGATAGGCGGAATTTCCCCGCCGCTCAGTAACCTTCCATGTTCAAATGGTCATCGCCTCCCTCACGCTACCATACCCTGTCGCCATGGGGTCCAAACACCAATCAATTTCACTAATTTACAAGTCCCTTGATTTGCTTTACGAATAAGACCTTAACTATTTTATAAGATAATATCTACCGACTTCCGGCAATTCCACGGGGAAATTTACCCATTTGATAATTCCTTGAACCTTATGAATGCCTATAGTGGGAGAAGGTAAGTTTTCCAAAATGTTTCGTCTGCTACGTATGACCTTGGTAGACGGATGGTTAGAGTATCTCCCACGGTTACTAAGGTCGCGGGTTCGAATCCCGCCTAGGACATGGATGTTTGTGTTTGTCAGGTTTATATGTAAGAATAGACATTGATGTCTAACTATCGAACTAAAAATAAAAAAGACGCATTATTACTATTAATATGTCCACAACCTTTCTTTCCTTCTTATGAACGTCCATCCATCCATCAGTCTGTCCTTTCTAATTATTGAAGAAGGATTGTTCCACGTTTGTTCCTTGGGCGTATTTCTGCATTATTTGCCCTTTGTTACACGTTAGTAATTTTAAATAGGTATATATCGTAAACTCTTAAAATTAAATCTTATATTGGATGTTAATCGTTCTTGAAAATAGGAATAAAAAGTTTATGTATATTTGTTATTTCCATCAAAATATTTAGCTTATCGGTGTGAATAACTAAGTGTTGCCAGCATTAAGGAAAAGATAAATCATCCACCGCGGAATAACTAAGTGACGTTTTCTATATATATGTACATACTTTAATTTAAAGAGAAGAAATTGATTCAATGTAATTCATTGTTGTGGCTTCGATGCAACTACTTGCGTATTTGATGATGATATCATCGAAATCAAAGCAAAGTTTCAAGCGTCAAATTTCTGTTTTAAGTGCTATTTTAAAGAATCTCCCATTTATCCTGTTGCTTGTAAGTTAGTGTCAATGAATGTTTTCTTTGTGTGTTTGCAAAATCCCGTCATAGTAAATTTGTATCATGTTAATAAACATTTCTCAGCTTTCTGGATTCTCGGACCTTCAATTTCCGCGGGCTTCTTCCTCGTCAAAATTTTATACATTTTTTCATTCATTTACGTGATCTTTGAATGAAAACATATAGGCGTGCATTCACAGTTTTTATAATATGAGCAGTGAACGTGATCTGCAAATTGTTAATGAAAATAACGTAATGTCTTACTTAACTTACTGACGCTATTGAGACAACGCGGTCTCTTATTTTGCCGCACGATTTGTGAATTAAAATATTAATAATTCATTATTAGGCATTCCAGCTTTAGCGCATATTAGCTTCGGTCTGTCCGCTCTTCTATCCCGATGCAATTCTTTTCTCCGTAGCTATTCAGCGGATTTTAATGAAATTTAATACTAAAGACTAAGCACAGTAAATTGGAAAATGAGATGGTTTGCATAACATAATAAGTTTAGAATGCTCTATCGCAAGAAACGTGCTTATTTGTAATTCATCTTACACTTTCCTAACCTGTTGAAATAATTTGCAACTTATGTATGGTTTGTACTTATTCAATTATAAATATAATCTTAAATAAATAAAATACATACTAAATATTTACATGTGAATAATTTATTTTCGTGTTTTAATAATAGTTTTTTAATATGACTATTGTTATAGTGAAGATATATTTGATTTAACTATAAAATTACGTAAATTAATAAATCAATACTTGAAAGTTTTCTAAAAATATTTTAAAGTCGCATCTGTAACTTAATGTTGGGGTTTTGTCATTTCTCCAAGGAGAAAAATGTGAAAAAATGTTCCTTAGTTTTGAAGTTCCTTCTAGTCTATATGGTGGATGGTTTGATAGTGTTTTTTGGATAGAAAATTGGGATACGTCATCAATATCACCGAAGATGACGGCAATGACGGATTCCTAAAACTTTCTTTTTCAGTATTTACTACAAAACATTTAATAATCTCACAGGTATATATAAACTAATAAACTTTAGTGTTTTACTGAGCTTTTCTAAATTAAAAAAGAATAAAAAAGATTGAAAAACAGATTTTAGGGTCATTCGCTGGAAAGGAAAATACGATATAATATACAGATCAGCATTTTTCACCTCTTTCACGTACTTATTGTCCCAAATATAGCATCAGGCTTCAACTCATTCTTGCCAAATATGTAGTCTTCGGCATCGATGATATTTGGTGAATGTAGAGTAAATATCATATACAGAATTCTTAAGCAATAAAAAACATAAGTCACACGGTATGAGGCAAAGGTAACGTGAGGTAAGCCAAAAATATGCCACGCTGCGGAGAGAAAATGAGGGAGGAGAAGAAAAAGAGAAAGAGGAGAAAAAGAGATGAGGGAGGGCAGCGGCTGAAGCTAAGGGGATACTGAAAATAAAGTGCGAGATGGACATAATCGCCAATTTGTGGATAAACAGTCATACGAGTGCACGAGGATAACTATTCGCATCTGCCATGGAGTTAGGGAGGCTGAGGAAGAAGCCGAGAGAGTTATTGACGGAAAGGGAGAGGGAGGTAGAGAGAGGGAAGAAGACAGGGAGGGAGTGAGGGAGGGACAGACTGATAGAGAGACAAACGACTTCAGCAACAGAGAGAGAGAGAGGCAGAAAGAGAGAGGAGGAGAGGGAGGGAGTGAGGGAGACGAAAGAGGAAGCCGAGAGAGCTATTGAAGGAAGGTGAGAGAGAGAAGAAGAGAGAGTGGGAAAGAACGATGGCGAGGATCTTAACAGCGAAAATAACTCTTCCATCCTTTCCGATTGCAACACATCGAGCATAGAAGTCATTAAAATCAGTGCGTCATTCAGAAGAAAAATGGCTGGCGATGAGGCTAGCGCGTGGAGAGACTTTTAAATTGGCCGCGCCGTTCGCTCCAAGGCGATAACCGCAGTTTGACGCCATTGTGATTCAACTTGAGTGGAGGGAGAGCTCATGAAGCGAGGGAGGAAAAGGGAGAAGGAGGGATAGATGGATATGTGGAGTAGGTAGAGGCTGGGGAAGCAGGATGCTTAGAAGGAGGCTTGGCGTGAACGATTACAAGCAGTCTGAAGGGAAGCGATGGAAGGAGACAGAAAGAGAGAGAGAGAGAGAGAGAGTAGGATACATTTATATTTCTGCCAATAGCGTATGAAAGGGTAGGCCACCAATGCACCAAACAAGCCCTAGTTAAAGCCTACATTGTCCTAATTTATAGGGTCTGGGAAAAATTACCTGAAGTATATCGCGGGTTAAGCGATTAATTCGACGTGTTTTTTAGTACGCTCTTACATTACCCTACGTCCACTAGCGCCGTGGTTACAACTATGCAGCACCTGTCTTCAGAATGATGAAATTTTCTCGGGTTTCGCACCGGGTGCAGATTTGGAGCAAGACCGACGTTTCGACGTTTGCCTCAGACGCCATCTTAGGGGAACTCGTGAGTGCCACGGCACTTAGGAGTTCCCTGAAGATGGCGTCTGAGGCAACCGTCGAAACGTCGGACTTGCTCCAAATCTGCACCCAGTGCGAAACCCGAGAAAATTTCATCGCTAACATTCGCCGGGAAAGCCTGAAATCTTTTGTCTTAAGAGTGTATGGGGCTATTAAACGTTTCGAATAGATTCGCATGTAATCCATTCTTATACGCTTAATAGTATTTCCATCTCATGTCGCTCAATATCCCTTATAAAATTGCATCGTACCGATGTCTGTGTACTGCAAATCAAGACGCTCTACCCTGGATTATTTCGAGGTCTCTAATGAGGCCCTTCTAGTATTTGCCGCAGTATTCTGACAGGACGGATTAACGGAAAATATGCATTTTACTTCGCATTTTATGGGCATCCCTGCAGGACTATGGATAAAAGCCCTTAAATGCTGTTTACTGAAGCTCTAACGCACCCTACTGGATATGTTGCTACTGATTACAACTCCTCGGTATTTGTCACTATTGGAATATTTTAAGTTCAACTCTGATATTTCTTAAGGGCAACGGATAATATACTCAAATCCATATTTATGGCGGCATATTCATCTATATTTAATTGACATGAATTATGTGAAATTAGCAATCGTCATATCATTGTGAAATAGAATGAAGATTCTCTTTGAACATCAGCTGGTCCTCCCGTGAATTGGTTTCTCTGTAGGCAGGTGTATCGACTGCAATGAGTCTCAAATTACTAATTTTATTCTATGCCAAATCACTTATACAAAACAAGAGCAGCAGCGGCCAAATTAAACTTACCTGTGGCATCTCGGAATTCAACTTGACTACGTCTGATACTACTCCGTCGAGGACTACTCTCTCAACTATGCACTTATCTCAAAAGAACGAAGAAATCCAATCTACGATTCTCTAGTCAACTGAGATTGTTCGGTGATATTTCAGCTTGGGAAACTGTGTCGTAAAACCTAAACTACTGCTTCTAGTCTTTTTCCGTCGTCTACTGATTTCATAATATCGTGGGTGGGAAGAGCTGAGTATCGAACGACCTGCCTATCCAATAATAATGGAGGTTTCTGATGAAGATACCATTGTTTTCAAGGAATCTCATCAATGTGCTCAAAATCCTTACTGAAAATGCGTGTCGGTGATGCCGCTTTCTGCTATTAATTTATCTCCCGCTTAGCGCGCCAGTGTAACGTGATTTATAGTACCTATTCCTTTTGTCAATGCAATCTTAAGAAAAAACGTGAAAGTGAACGCACGGCCATGGCGATTTCGTTTAATGAACATGTTTTAGAACTTTCGATATACCGTCCTCAAATATTTCTCTAATTTTACATTCAATACTCGAACGAAAGTCAACAAGCCGATGGTGAAATATATTATCCGAGAGAGAATATAAGGAAAGGAGGATGTAGGACAAAGAACGGTGTGTGGAAGAGAAGATACGAAAGTGGAGAGATAGAGAGAATAGATAAGGAAAGGAGAAGAAAGAAAAAATCTGAATGAGAGCCGATGTCGAAGGTTTGGGAGTGCACTCAGAAATGGAATGTCGGGTGAGTGAGGACGATGAAGCGAGAGATAAGCAGACGACGATTGGAGAAAGGATGAGGGAGTAGCGAGGCAGCGTGTAAGGATGTGGAACGAAATAAGAGAAAGGGAATGGAAAACGCGGAGAAAATAAGTGAGATTTTCGGAAAAATGGTCGTCGAGTGGAGTGAGTGGAGCAGTTGAGGGGAGTGAGGGTGGAGTGCGAACATTATAGACAGCGAAAAGGGCGACTGAGGGATAAAAGTGTTGCGTACGGATTGGCGTCAGATAAGTGTAAATAGACGGTGGGAAAGGAGGATGGGAGGAGATGTAATAGGAGGAGAGGGAGAGAGGAAGGAGGGAAGAGGAAGGAGGTGAGAAGGAGTGGGAAGAGGAGGAGGATGATAAGGGGAAGACAGAACTGGAAAAGGAGAAGGGGAAGTTGGTAGAGGGTGAAGATGTGGAGGGTGAATGGGGAGGAGGAGATGCATGGGAATAAGGTGGAGTGAGTGGGGGAGAATTAGAGGAAGGATATGAAGGGGAGAGGTGTGGGAGAGAGGATGGGTGGGAGAGAGAGAAGCAGGAGGGGGAGGAGATGAAGGGGAGAGGTGTGTGGGAGGGGATGGGTGGGAGAGAGAGAAGCAAGAGGGGGAGGAGATGAAGGGGAGAGGTGTGTGGGAGGGGATGAGTGGGAGGGAGAGAAGCAGGAGGGGGAGGAGATGAGGGGAAGAAGTGTGTGGGAGTGGATGAGTGGGAGGGAGAGAAGTAGGAAGAGGAGGATATGAGGTGAAGAAGTGTATTGGAGGGGATGGGTGGGAGGGAGAGAAGCAGGAGGGGGAGGAGATGAGGGGAAGAAGTGTGTGGGAGGGGATGAGTGGGAGTGAGAGAAGCAGGAGGGGGAGGAGATGAAGGGGACAGGTGTGTGGGAGGGGATGGGTGGGAGAGAGAGAAGCAAGAGGGGGAGGAGATGAAGGGGAGAGGTGTGTGGGAGGGGATGAGTGGGAGGGAGAGAAGCAGGAGGGGGAGGAGATGAGGGGAAGAAGTGTGTGGGAGGGGATGAGTGGGAGTGAGAGAAGCAGGAGGGGGAGGAGATGAAGGGGACAGGTGTGTGGGAGGGGATGGGTGGGAGAGAGAGAAGCAAGAGGGGGAGGAGATGAAGGGGAGAGGTGTGTGGGAGGGGATGAGTGGGAGGGAGAGAAGCAGGAGGGGGAGGAGATGAGGGGAAGAAGTGTGTGGGAGTGGATGAGTGGGAGGGAGAGAAGTAGGAAGAGGAGGATATGAGGTGAAGAAGTGTATTGGAGGGGATGGGTGGGAGGGAGAGAAGCAGGAGGGGGAGGAGATGAAGGGGACAGGTGTGTGGGAGGGGAAGAGTGGGAGGGAGAGAAGGAGAAAGAGGAGGAGATGAGGTGAAGAAGTGTGTGGGAGGGGATGAGTGGGAGGGAGAGAAGCAGGAGGGGAGGAGATGAGGTGAAGAAGTGTGTTGGAGGGGAGGGTGGGAGGGAGAGAAGCAGGAGTGGGAGGAGATGAAGGGGAGAGGTGTGTGGGAGGGGATGAGTGGGAGGGAGAGAAGCAGGAGGGGGAGGAGATGAAGGGGAGAGGTGTGTGGGAGGGGATGAGTGGGAGGGAGAGAAGCAGGAGGGGGAGGAGATGAGGGGAAGAAGTGTGTGGGAGGGGATGAGTGGGAGTGAGAGAAGCAGGAGGGGGAGGAGATGAAGGGGACAGGTGTGTGGGAGGGGATGGGTGGGAGAGAGAGAAGCAAGAGGGGGAGGAGATGAAGGGGAGAGGTGTGTGGGAGGGGAGGGTGGGAGGGAGAGAAGCAGGAGTGGGAGGAGATGAAGGGGAGAGGTGTGTGGGAGGGGATGAGTGGGAGGGAGAGAAGCAGGAGGGGGAGGAGATGAAGGGGAGAGGTGTGTGGGAGGGGATGAGTGGGAGTGAGAGAAGCAGGAGGGGGAGGAGATGAAGGGGACAGGTGTGTGGGAGGGGATGGGTGGGAGAGAGAGAAGCAAGAGGGGGAGGAGATGAAGGGGAGAGGTGTGTGGGAGGGGATGAGTGGGAGGGAGAGAAGCAGGAGGGGGAGGAGATGAGGGGAAGAAGTGTGTGGGAGTGGATGAGTGGGAGGGAGAGAAGTAGGAAGAGGAGGATATGAGGTGAAGAAGTGTATTGGAGGGGATGGGTGGGAGGGAGAGAAGCAGGAGGGGGAGGAGATGAAGGGGACAGGTGTGTGGGAGGGGAAGAGTGGGAGGGAGAGAAGGAGAAAGAGGAGGAGATGAGGTGAAGAAGTGTGTGGGAGGGGATGAGTGGGAGGGAGAGAAGCAGGAGGGGAGGAGATGAGGTGAAGAAGTGTGTTGGAGGGGAGGGTGGGAGGGAGAGAAGCAGGAGTGGGAGGAGATGAAGGGGAGAGGTGTGTGGGAGGGGATGAGTGGGAGGGAGAGAAGCAGGAGGGGGAGGAGATGAAGGGGAGAGGTGTGTGGGAGGGGATGAGTGGGAGGGAGAGAAGCAGGAGGGGGAGGAGATGAGGGGAAGAAGTGTGTGGGAGGGGATGAGTGGGAGTGAGAGAAGCAGGAGGGGGAGGAGATGAAGGGGACAGGTGTGTGGGAGGGGATGGGTGGGAGAGAGAGAAGCAAGAGGGGGAGGAGATGAAGGGGAGAGGTGTGTGGGAGGGGATGAGTGGGAGGGAGAGAAGCAGGAGGGGGAGGAGATGAGGGGAAGAAGTGTGTGGGAGTGGATGAGTGGGAGGGAGAGAAGTAGGAAGAGGAGGATATGAGGTGAAGAAGTGTATTGGAGGGGATGGGTGGGAGGGAGAGAAGCAGGAGAGGGAGGAGATGAAGAGGACAGGTGTGTGGGAGGGGATGAGTGGGAGGGAGAGAAGCAGGAGGGGGAGGAGATGAAGGGGAGAGGTGTGTGGGAGGGGATGAGTGGGAGTGAGAGAAGCAGGAGGGGGAGGAGATGAAGGGGACAGGTGTGTGGGAGGGGATGAGTGGTAGGGAGAGAAGCAGGAGGGGGAGGAGATGAGGTGAAGAAGTGTATTGGAGGGGATGGGTGGGAGGGAGAGAAGTAGGAAGAGGAGGATATGAGGTGAAGAAGTGTATTGGAGGGGATGGGTGGGAGGGAGAGAAGCAGGAGGGGAGGAGATGAGGTGAAGGAGTATGTTGGAGGGGATGAGTGGGAAGGAGAGAAGCAGGAGGGGAGGAGATGAGGTGAAGAAGTGTGTTGGAGGGGAGGGTGGGAGGGAGAGAAGCAGGAGTGGGAGGAGATGAAGGGGAGAGGTGTGTGGGAGGGGATGAGTGGGAGGGAGAGAAGCAGGAGGGGGAGGAGATGAAGGGGAGAGGTGTGTGGGAGGGGATGAGTGGGAGTGAGAGAAGCAGGAGGGGGAGGAGATGAAGGGGACAGGTGTGTGGGAGGGGATGAGTGGTAGGGAGAGAAGCAGGAGGGGGAGGAGATGAGGTGAAGAAGTGTATTGGAGGGGATGGGTGGGAGGGAGAGAAGTAGGAAGAGGAGGATATGAGGTGAAGAAGTGTATTGGAGGGGATGGGTGGGAGGGAGAGAAGCAGGAGGGGGAGGAGATGAAGGGGACAGGTGTGTGGGAGGGGATGAGTGGTAGGGAGAGAAGCAGGAGGGGAGGAGATGAGGTGAAGAAGTGTGTTGGAGGGGAGGGTGGGAGGGAGAGAAGCAGGAGTGGGAGGAGATGAAGGGGAGAGGTGTGAGGGAGGGGATGAGTGGGAAGGAGAGAAGCAGGAGGGGGAGGAGATGAAGGGGAGAGGTGTGTGGGAGGGGATGAGTGGGAGGGAGAGAAGCAGGAGGGGGAGGAGATGAGGGGAAGAAGTGTGTGGGAGGGGATGAGTGGGAGTGAGAGAAGCAGGAGGGGGAGGAGATGAAGGGGACAGGTGTGTGGGAGGGGATGGGTGGGAGAGAGAGAAGCAAGAGGGGGAGGAGATGAAGGGGAGAGGTGTGTGGGAGAGGATGAGTGGGAGGGAGAGAAGCAGGAGGGGGAGGAGATGAGGGGAAGAAGTGTGTGGGAGTGGATGAGTGGGAGGGAGAGAAGTAGGAAGAGGAGGATATGAGGTGAAGAAGTGTATTGGAGGGGATGGGTGGGAGGGAGAGAAGCAGGAGGGGGAGGAGATGAAGGGGACAGGTGTGTGGGAGGGGATGAGTGGGAGGGAGAGAAGTAGAAAGAGGAGGAGATGAGGTGAAGAAGTGTGTGGGAGGGGATGAGTGGGAGGGAGAGAAGCAGGAGGGGAGGAGATGAGGTGAAGGAGTATGTTGGAGGGGATGAGTGGGAGGGAGAGAAGTAGGAAGAGGAGGAGATGAGGGGAAGAAGTGTGTGGGAGGGGATGAGTGGGAGGGAGAGAAGTAGGAAGAGGAGCAGATGAGGGGAAGAAGTGTGTGGGAGGGGATGAGTGGGAGGGAGAGAAATAGGAAGAGGAGGAGGTGAGGGGAAGAAGTGTGTGGGAGGGTATGAGTGTGAGTGAGAGAAGCAGGAGGCGGAGGAGAGGAAGGGGACAGGTGTGTGGGAGGGGATGAGTGGGAGTGAGAGAAGTGGGAGGGGCAGAAATTGAAGGGGACAGGTGTATGGGAGGGGATGAGTGGGAGGGAGAGAAGTAGGAGGGGGAGGAGATGAAGGGGAGAGGTGTGTGGGAGGGGATGAGTGGGAGGGAGAGAAGCAGGAGGGGGAGGAGATGAAGGGGAGAGGTGTGTGGGAGGGGATGAGTGGGAGTGAGAGAAGCAGGAGGGGGAGGAGATGAAGGGGACAGGTGTGTGGGAGGGGATGAGTGGTAGGGAGAGAAGCAGGAGGGGGAGGAGATGGGGGGAAGAAGTGTGTGGGAGTGGATGAGTGGGAGGGAGAGAAGTAGGAAGAGGAGGATATGAGGTGAAGAAGTGTATTGGAGGGGATGGGTGGGAGGGAGAGAAGCAGGAGGGGGAGGAGATGAAGGGGACAGGTGTGTGGGAGGGGATGAGTGGGAGGGAGAGAAGTAGAAAGAGGAGGAGATGAGGTGAAGAAGTGTGTGGGAGGGGATGAGTGGGAGGGAGAGAAGCAGGAGGGGAGGAGATGAGGTGAAGGAGTATGTTGGAGGGGATGAGTGGGAAGGAGAGAAGCAGGAGGGGAGGAGATGAGGTGAAGAAGTGTGTTGGAGGGGAGGGTGGGAGGGAGAGAAGCAGGAGTGGGAGGAGATGAAGGGGAGAGGTGTGTGGGAGGGGATGAGTGGGAGGGAGAGAAGCAGGAGGGGGAGGAGATGAAGGGGAGAGGTGTGTGGGAGGGGATGAGTGGGAGTGAGAGAAGCAGGAGGGGGAGGAGATGAAGGGGACAGGTGTGTGGGAGGGGATGAGTGGGAGTGAGAGAAGTAGGAAGAGGAGGAGTAGAGGTGAAGAAGTGTGTGGGAGTGGATGAGTGGGAGGGAGAGAAGCAGGAGGGGAGGAGATGAGGTGAAGAAGTGTGTGGGAGGGGATGAGGGGGAGTGAGAGAAGTAGGAAGAGGAGGATATGAGGGGAGGGGATGAGTGGGAGTGAGAGAAGCAGGAGGGGGAGGAGATGAAGGGGACAGGTGTGTGGGAGGAGATGAAGGGAAGAAAATTGTGTGTGTGAATGTGTGGGAGGGTGATTAGCAGGAGGTTGAGGGATATGATAAGTATGAGATGAATTGGAATTAGCAGAAGGTGAATTATAGGATTCATTCCCATCATATAGAAGAGAATATAACAATAAATATCGAAAAGTGAAAATCGTTTCCATTAGTAGTTTTATTTAATTCGCATCCGAAATTTTTTTTCGACATTCCTTAGTTTCAATAGGAGAATAAAACCTACATAAACGTTTTTTTATTTAAATAAATATAAGTGTGACCACGGAGGAAAAGGCTTTGAGGGAAGTTGTGGTTGCCGGGAGAAGGGACGGTTTCTGTGAAGATGGGACAACAATATGGCTGTGGGGCAGCCGGAGGTAGGGGCAGTGGGGCAGCCGGAGTTAGGGGTAGTGGGGTAGCTGGAGGTAGGGGTAGTGGGGCAGCCGGAGGTCGGGGTAGTGGGGCAGCCGGAGGTCGGGGTAGTGGGGCAGCCGGAGGTAGGGGTAGTGGGGCAGCCGGAGGTAGGGGCAGTGGGGCAGCCGGAGGTTGGGGTAGTGGGGCAGCCGGAGGTAGGGGCAGTGGGGTAGCCGGAGGTTGGGGCAGTGGGGCAGCCGGAGTTAGGGGTAGTGGGGCAGCCGGAGGTAGGGGTAGTGGGGTAGCCGGAGGTAGGGGTAGTGGGGCAGCCGGAGGTCGGGGTAGTGGGGCAGCCGGAGGTCGGGGTAGTGGGGCAGCCGGAGGTAGGGGTAGTGGGGCAGCCGGAGGTAGGGGCAGTGGGGCAGCCGGAGGTTGGGGTAGTGGGGCAGCCGGAGGTAGGGGCAGTGGGGTAGCCGGAGGTTGGGGCAGTGGGGCAGCCGGAGTTAGGGGTAGTGGGGCAGCCGGAGGTAGGGGTAGTGGGGTAGCCGGAGGTAGGGGTAGTGGGGCAGCCGGAGGTCGGGGTAGTGGGGCAGCCGGAGGTCGGGGTAGTGGGGCAGCCGGAGGTAGGGGTAGTGGGGCAGCCGGAGGTAGGGGCAGTGGGGCTGCCGGAGGTAGTGGCAGTAGAGGTCTGCATGGGTCGAAATCTTCGGCCCAATCCCGGCCCTGCCCATTCATAATTGGGTCCAAGCCCGGCCCGGCACGAGACTTCATCCCATTTTCGCACCCAGACCCGACCCGAGGCCCGAATTATTTTAAACTGACCGTAGACATTTTGTACATTCTACAGTAAACATATATAAAGTATTTTTTTATGTTCAAAAATTTTTAAAGCATTTCAAATTTAAACGCACCTTAAAAAAAATTCCTTGATTAAATCCATTCTGGTATTTTAGGGATTGATAAAAAGTTTTAATAACACAAAATATATTTCAAACTACAGAAATGCACGAAGAATATAAATTAGGTATGTCAATTTTTATCAGTATGGAAGACCAATACCATCTGCTACCCAGAGCGAACTGACGACCAATTGTGGATACAAAAGGGAGAGCTTCGGATGTAAGACTCCCAAAGATCCTGCTATCTCATAAGGCAAACAGAACCCTCTTGATGGTCATATAAGTAGTTGTTTAAGAGATGGTCGATTGGTAGGAATTCGTGGGTGCTCTAGTGGCGGCCTGGGAGATGTGTAGCTTATAAAGGAGATAATGGAGAACTCTCCCCAAAAGAAATTGTGAAGACGAAACATTGCACAGTGGCGCAAACATGAAAGGGGTCCACTGGGTCCTCAACTGGCCCGAACGGGAATGGCGTCGGATAAATCGTCTAGGCCCAAGCCCGGCCCGAGCCCATTGCTTATCAGCCTAACCCGGCCCAGGCCCGGCCCGTGCAGACCTCTAAGGGGCAGTGGGGCAGCCGGTCGTATGGGCAGTGGAGCAGCCTGGGAAGGGGATTTGAACTCTGACCGAATGTTCCATAAAATGGGAGGAGGGGGGGGGGGGGGGAGGGGATTAAAAGCCATCGCCTCCATTGCTTCCGTTTTTTAAACAGTCTTTGCGATTGCAATAGCAACATAGATATGAAAAAGCAACCTCGTGTCACAGTTAATTCGTTTCTTTAAAACAAAAGGAAGATTCGTTAACGAGTCCTCGAAAGAGAAAATCATTTGGAATTTTAAAAAAACTGCTCTTATAGAATTGCAGTTTTTTAGCATCACACGTAAAATTCGGACGATATCAATGCTTTTAATCAAAGGAGCGGAAGGGAAGAGTGAGAGGGAGTTGGAAAGGGAAGCCGATGGAGCGAGAACGGGGTTGTATATGGCGGGGGACTGATGCGGCCGAGAGGCGCTAGGGGGAGGTGGGTGGGTGGGTGGCGGGGGGAGGGGGATTCATTCTAATCCTCTCGGATTAGAAGTGAATTCAAAGGGCCCGTCTGAGTTTCTGAGGTGAGATTCGAGGGAAAAGGTGGGAATGTGGGAGTAGGGAGAAAGGAGTAAGGGCAGAAGGAGGTGAGGAGAAAATGGGAGGGAGAGGAGGAAGCTGGAGGGTGAGAAGGCGAGAAGGAGGCGGGAGGAGGAGGCTGGAGGGAGAGGAGGGGGCTGGAGAGCGTGGAGGGGATCCACTGCTCATTATGAATTCCCGTAAAGCAATAATTAAATTCCATTCCTGCTACGTTACAGTGTTTAGCATACTCATCCCGGTCGAATGGTAAAGAGGTAAGGAGAGTGGGAGGGAGGAGGGGAAGGGGATGGAGGGGAAGGGGATGGAGGGGAGAGGAAGGGCGGAAAGGGGAAAGGGTGAGCGCGCCCATGTGTGTAGGAGGCGGCTGCAGATTCAGAGCAATTGGCCCGGGGGTGTAGGAGCGGCGGCGGTGGAAAGTAGAGGCGCCGCGCTCCGGGAAAGGCCCCAGAAGAGCCGCAGTCGACAGGCAGCGGAGCGTAGGGTGCGGGAGGGGGGGAGAAGTGGTGGTGGGGTGTGGCTGTGGCAGAGAGAAGGGGTATTTCCGAGAGAAACGAGTCCATTAAAAGTGATTGTGTAAGCCGTGCAGACTTGAACAAGCGCCAGGACGTGTCTCTTAGAAAATAAAATGATAGACATCATACGCCTGAAATGAAACTAGAATGCTTAACGTGATAGCAGAAATAACGACGAAAGTGGGCGATTGCATCTTTAACCATTTTTTGCGTAAAATTAACACTTTCGCATTCTAATGTACCCATAAACATATATTGAGATGCTTTCCCAAAATCTTCGCAGATTTAATTCATGTAAAAACTCTGAAATACATAAATAGTTTTCGCGTCATAGTCGATTCTCATGCGAAGTACTATAAGTAAAAAATCTGATTTGTCCAACACATGGCTTTCTCCATACTTGGGGTATAGATATTTAAATTATTATGAATAGCATTATTATTTCGTATCGTCGTCCTTATTGCCGTAAATTATATTTGAATACGTTTACTGAATTCAGTGCTACATGGTGGTGGCGTTGTATACTGGAAATTAAGAATAAATTTAATATCTCCGAAATGGATGATTCTACGACAATTTGTTTCAAGCAAAACTTGGATGAAATATTATTCTCTACAACTATAGTCCTTACAATGATTACCAATAACGACGTTATTAAGGAGATATTTGACGGAAAACGAAAAAACCGATTATTTATAAATAATTCCTAAACATTGTTTGAAATAAAAGATGTAGGAAATTATGTTTTCTACATTTTTCTATCTCCATACGTTGTATACGGAAAGTATTGTGACCACGAAAAAAATCGACTTCGAGATTTCAACGTACATACACGTTTTGAGGTCCTTATAACACGTTTAGACTATTTTCGGAATGATGTTTGTGTGTGTACGTGGATGGATGGAAGGATGTGATTATGGGCGCTCTAACTCAAAAAGTACTTGTCATATTAATACCAAATTTCATATATAACACTTTAGCATGAGCACAAAGAACTGATTAGTTTTTGGACAATAACGGTTAACCGGAAGTCGAGGTTTATTCGAAACCCGATTCGATTTTTGCGATTTTTCTCCGTTTAAACATTATTATTGTATATACAATACTATACAAACCTTATAGAGAATGTAATTTCCTACAACTTTCATTTGAAACAATTTTCCATCAGTTATTGTTTAGTAATTATTTATAAATTATCGGTTTTTTCGGTTTCCGTCAATTATCTACTTAAAAACCTCGTAATTGGTCATCTTCTTTAGGACCAAAGTTGTAGACAATAATATTTCTTCCAGGTTTTGTTTGAAACAAATTCTCGTAGAACCATCCATTTCGGAGATAAAGTAAGTTCCCTACTTACACGGTTAATTCGTTCCGAAGGTGGCCGTGTAAGTTGAAAACCGTGTGTCCAACAATGCTTAAATACGATATATTTTTTGACATATACGTTAATTTCAGTGGATAGTTAAAGCTAAAAAAGTAGTGCTTATGTAATGAGGATTTATAGTTTGTTTATGAAAAGCAGTACAGTAACGAGAGACAACTTTCACTCAGGGGATAACAAATCTAATTGGCGAAAGCGACGCTGTCAGCTGTGCGTCAACGTACAGTAATCCCTCGGTTTACGAACTTAATTTGGTTCTCGAAAACTGCTCGTAAGGCGAAAACTCGTAAAACAAAAATTAATTTCTCAATACATCCCATGTTATAAATTTTATAAACAATAGTTAAAAACATTAAAGTTGGGATGCCGTGACGTTCTGCGCAATCAGGACGATTCGGGAACCGACGAAAGCCGAGAATAGGTGCCGGGAAAAACGATCGGCTTGCGAGAGGAAGGAGATCGTATTATAAGCGAAAATTGGCCCGTAAATTGAAAAAAAGGTATTAATTTGTGCATCAACTTCCCGTTAACCGGAATTGTCCAAAAACTAATCAGTCCTTTGTGCTCACGCTAAAGTGTTACATATCAAATTTGGTATTAATATGACAAGTACTTTTTATGTTAGAGCGCCCACAATCACATACATCCACACAGACACACACACAGACATCATTCCGAAAATAGTCTAAACGTGTTATAGGAAGGTCAAAATGTGTATTTCCGTTGAAATCTCGAAGTCGATTTTTTTCGTGATCACAATACTTTCCCATTACTACGTATGGAGAACGTAAAAACATTTTTACTTTCTCCATAGATAGTATGGGGAAAGTATTGTGATCACAAAAAAATCGACTTCGAGATTTCTACGGAAATACACGTTTTGAGATCTGTAGAACACGTTTACACTATTTTCGGAAACTTTTCCTTATAATGCTATTCATAATAATTTAAATATCTATACCCCAAATTTGGAGAAAGTCATGTGTTGGCCACATCAGATTTTTTGAACCAGCAATATTAATTTATTTACCCACATTATAATTTAAAACAATCTTATTTCGTGTATTCAAACTGTCCACCTTCTACATAGTGGTACAGTCCTGCAGCCTTCTTGGGATACATTCGATCACTCTGACACGAAGTTCTGCGTAAGATTCAGCTTCTTCAAATGCATCTTCGATGTAGATATTTATGTTTTCAACCTTTCTTTGGTTTACGCGCATATACCATATCCCTGACAGGGATTGGTATCATTTTCCCGAATATCACATTCCCGAATGATCCTTCTCCAGAATATTTTCCCGAGTACCATTTTCCGGATTATCGGTTTCTCTCTATCAGAAAATGTTTTCCCCTCCACATGAATATCCCAGAAAGCATAATTGCCCTAGCCTCCCCTCCATGTGTGTTAATGAGGAATGCTGTACATCAGAAAGGGGTTACTTCGGAGAGCAACGAATATGAAGAACCAACGTTGAAAGATGATGGAAATTCGATGGAAGATTTGATATTCTCTGAAACAGGTATCGCGCACCAACTAGAGTCGATAAAGCAAAATAAGTCTCCCGGGCCGGAGGGCATAACCGCACGTATGTTAACCCCTCGACGACGGAGGAGGTTTAATAATTCCCTCGTGAACGGCAGGAGGAATTTTAATAGACAAACCGAAAAAGATGAGAATACATGCGAAATTTGGAAAAATATCCAATTCAACTCCTTCAAGAGTGATGTGACGCTTAATTTTTGCTCATATTTTTGCTTAACGAATCTGGCCACTCTGCGTTGGATTCTTTCTAACTCAAGTATCTGTCCCTTTTCGTACGGATCCCATATGCTGGTAGCGTATTCGACCTGACATCTGACCAATGATAAATAACACGTTTCTCGTACCTGTTCCGTGCTACTTCTTACTATTCTGCCTACGAAGCCCAATTTCTTATTGGCTGCGCCTACAACCCTTCGAATATGCATATTCCACGATAGATCACGACAAATGGTGACTCCTAAATATTAACGTACTCCGCAGATTGGATATTCAATCTATCAATTCTGTCCTTCGAGTCTAATTCATTGTTCTTACTCTTCCAGAAACTCAACAGGGAACATTTGCTGTGATTAATTTCGATTTTATAACTCTGCGTGGAGAACATATAACCATTTTTAATTAGTGTTCGCGTTGTCAAAATTTAATCAGTGTCCTTTACTGTTGGATCGCGAAGTATGCTAGATAAAAGTTCTGTATCTCGCGTGAAAAGTCAGGAAACCATAGATGACAACGTCATATGGATGACTCACCCTCAAAATACCACACACAAATTAAATAAACTAATATCGGCGAATTTCTTCTTATAAAAAACTGAATTTAATTCATAAAAGTAATTATTAGCAATTTATCTTATTTTTACTACAGAAAATCTATCTTTCAGAAAACACAGAGAATACAGGCAGTGTTACCTGGAAGTAAACACATATATTTACACATAGATGATAGTTTTAAGGTATTGTAAGTTGGAAAATATATGCGACATATATTTAGTTCACAAAAAGTGATGGCTAAGTGCAAAATTCCACAAAATAAAATACTTTACGATCTTAATTTTAACCCGTAAATACGTGACCGCTTATTTGTTTTGTTTCGCAGAATTTTGTACTGACATTTTGTAAGAGATAATATTTTTCAAATGTAATATCACCGAGTTATGGGTTCCTCGGTTGATTTTATTATAAGCGATGGTAATAATGTATAGAAAATCGAAGATTATACAAAAATTATAAAAGAGGATACATTTTATGTCAAATATTTTCGCTTTTCATACGATTCTTCTCTTTAAAAATCGAGAAACTTATATTCGGGTAAATACGACATTTGAAAATCAAGAAAATAATTTTAAAATTGAAGGCTATCTAATATCAAAGGTGGATATGTAACGCTAACATGGATATACATTAACCCCTCAAGCCCGGATGTGATTTATGAGAACCTACCTTATTCGCCGGAGGAGGTTTTTTTAAAACACAGGTAAAGGTGAGAAAATTTGTGAAGATTTTCAAAAATTCATAACTTTTGATATTTTATTGTTATTTTGATTAAATTTTTTGTGAATATACATAAAAGATGAAATTTTTAAACAGTATCATTTAAAATATCATATGTTACACACAAATATTGCTGCAGTAGAAGCGAATAAATAATTTTCCGGTGCGCGCTCACGGTTTATATTAACTTTCGGAATCGCGAGAACTATGAAATGTATTTACATGAAATCTTATTCTAAAAAACATTTAAACATTACTGTACATTTATTCGCTGAATATACCTATCTAAACCAATTATATAAAAAGTTTGTGGATGTCAACTTTTCCATGTCTTGACTGGAAATTTTTAACTAAGTCTTGCATTTATGATTTTTAAAGGCGTTTCATTAACGATATACATGTTTTAGTTAGGCAGCCATCATTCTTAATCATTACATAAGTAAAATAGAAAAATTGGTTAATTTCGTTCATTAGAAGCGGAGATATGGAGTTGTATTTATCATGAGATTTTAGACACAGAATACGGAAAACTTTTAAAAGTTACATATTAACTCACAGCTCACAAGTCATTTCCCGATTGTTTTAGAAAATGTTCACATGCGTAATTGGATTCAGCATGAAATTTATATTATATCATCGTAAACATATCTCTTGTAAGCGAAGTCTTTGAAAAGATACCGTGAATCATATCCGAGCGTGACCGTTTCCTCGTCTACACGCACTATATGGGTCTATATGGGTCAACTTGAGAAATCAAAACTGCGTAGGTCCGTGGAATACGAAAGACAAAAATTGTGTATTATAATTATTATAGACTGTCCATAAATTACATTTATTATTATTGCAATCAATAAAAAATGTATATTTATGTCAAAAATTGATTTTAATGCGATGTTTTATTTAGTTTTCTCTGATGTCAAATATCGATAAAACATACTTATTGATTCACTAAAATATCAGTCATGTTATGGTTTTGAGTTAGCCTTTCATTTTAACGCGCCGATTCGTGTGCCTGGGGGACTGAAGGACTTAATAGGTAAATACAGCAAACAATACAAATAGCGGAACAAGCCCGTCGCTGAAGGTAGTTGTGGGATCGCCGAAGAGGAAAGCATTCTTGGTGAATTGAAAAGCGATTTTTAGAAGCATCTGAAGTGGGCAGTGTGTATTTAGTATATAGGAGACATTTCTTTCTGGGGCAGACGACCACTTTTCGCACAAGGCTGCACAAAGATACAAGGGAAAAGATGATATTTTTTCCTCGAGAAGGTGAAAAGAGGAATCGTAATTTCGTGGGAAAATGAGAATTTCATCGCAAACTTTCACGTTGATTATAAAACGTTAGAAGAATAGTAAAATTATAGGTCGTGCATTACTGAAGAGACCAAAGCTTCCTCTATCAAAATACGTATAGCTTATTCAGATCGACGAATATGCCTTCCGTATTTAGACATAAGTGTGTGGTTGCGCTCCAACTTCTCGGCGCAGAAACGAAAATTTCACCGCAAACTTTCATGTTGATTATAAAACGTTAGAACAATAGTAAAATTACAGATCATGCATTACTGAAGAGGATAAAGCTTCCTCTATCAAACTTTGTATAGCTTATTCAGATGGACGGATATGCCTTCCGTATTTAGACATAAGTCTGTGGTTGCGCTCCAAATTTTCGGCGCAGAAACGAAAATTTCACAGCAAAATTTCACGTTGATTATAAGACGTTGGAACAATAATAAAATTACAGATTGTGCATTACTGAAGAGGTCAAAGCTTCCTCTTTCACAATATATAAAGTTTATTTATATTTACGAAACTCCGTTACGCCAAAAGTCGATGAAATGTTCAGGCGCACGGTACTTTCGTAAAAAATCGCGCGCAAAATTTATCGTACATTATAAATTATGAAAACACAACAAAAAATACAAAGCATACATTACTAGAAAGACCAAAGCTTCCACTTTCATGATATATAAAGATTATTCAGATTTACGTATGTCCCTTGCGTCAAAAGACAATTAAAATTAGTGCTGACGCTCCGTAATTTTGTGGAAAAAATAAAAAATCCATCTCAAACTTTAACGTAGATTATAAAATATAAAGTCATGCATTACTACAAACGCCGCTGCTTCCTCTTTCAAGATATATAAAGATTATTCAGATTTAAGTATGTCCGTTGCGTCAAAAGACAATTAAGATTAGTGCTGACGCACCGTAATTTCGTGACAAAAATGAAAATTTCGTCGCAAAATTTAACGTAGAATATAATATACAAGAACACTACTAAATTACAAAACATGCACTACTAGAAAGGCCAAAGCTTGCTCTTTGAAAATATATAAAGTTTATTTAGATATAAGATTATCTCTCGCGCCAAAGTCAACTAAATGTAGTGCTGACGGAGGACGTAATAGTACGTATGACGGCGTCTATGGGTTAATGGTAGTTCGTAATTCTAGCGCCGAGCATCGGATTATTCGCTGAGATTATTTCCATGGGTTGAAATAAAAAGCACTTGCGTGACACAAATATTAGTTTTAGGGAAGCGTGACTCACCGACCAGTTTGATGCTAAGTATCGTGAAGACGTAGCTCCACACGGCCGTCATTTTTAAGCGTGTCGCGTGTGGTGAGCTCTCCACTCTTTCTCATACGTCCCACGGAGCACTCGCCGCCCTGATGCTTCTCGTCGGCCGCTCCTCCTCCGCCGGTGCTGCTGTTCAACAAGCACGGTAAAAAGAAGAAAGAGAAGGAAAATGGATATGTTAGTGATTATAGCCTGCAAGTGCTCTAGGTCTACTTGATAACGATGACATTTTGAAAGGAGGAAGTTTTGTTTTAATTGGTTATATTATACTGATTTGCTTAATCTCTACTATAAATATTTTGAAGAATGTGTTTGTTTGTTTGTGCATTTATAGCGCAACAACTACAAAACATAGAAGCAAGAAGAAGGTCCCATTTTTACCGCAATAAAAAGTTAAGCAAAATGGGATGGTTTTAAAGTGATTTGAACTATATATTTTCTCTTTAAAGTTTTCCCATTTGAATAACACGGGAATGAGCATATTGTTGAATTAACAATTTACTTGACAACCTTTATGAACAATACGTAATCTATATATATAAAATTGAATGTCTGTCCGTCTGTCTGTTCCTTATACATTCCCACGCCCTTTGAGCTATCGGAATCAAACTTTGCAAATTGTCTTCATATGACTCTACGATAAACAAAGGGTACCCGGGAACTCAGACAACGACCCCACACAGACAGAAATATTTTCTTTTTGTTCATTTTCTCCATCTGAATAACATAGGGACCAGTGCAGCTTATTTTTCATTTGTATTTTAAAATTACTTAGAAACATTGAACGAACTTGAGACCTGAATGGTTCTACGAAGAAAAGAACAAAGTTTATTTTTATTGAAGATAGCATCCGAATACTGATCGAATTAGCATAAAAATGCATTTAGAATCAATAAAATACGTGATTTTGTCAGTTTTATTACAATACCCATTATAAGCTACCATGACAACTCCCACTGTCGCCGAAACTGAGAGTTCAATGCATTTATATGGAAAAAATTTTAACTTAATATCGTGTCAGTTTCTGTGTACGATTTTAATTTGTTTACATGGAAACCAAATATTTTTTTATTTTTAATTGAATTACCTTCCAATCTAAGTAAGTTTGTTCGCTTTGAATGCTTTTAATACGAGATAGGTAGGGAGAGAGATGGATGGTAACGGAGGGGGGAGATGGAGAGAGGGAATTAGAGGGAAGGGGTGGAGAGAGGGGGGAAGGGTGGGAGATGGAGGGGGAGGGAGAGAGAGGGGGGAGGGGGAGAAGGGAAGGAGAGGGTGGAAGAGAGGCGGAGGGAGTTTATCCGTTATTTTCGTAAGATGTTTTTCCTTCATTCATCTAACAATAAATAGGAAAATCGGAGCGATTTTCTTCATTTTTACTTTATTCGACGGATATAACTGTGTACTATCTTATTCTTGCGATGCTTACAACTTATACGGTCGAAGTTTTAGAAACACTATATCCGTTGAAATTCAACGGGCACTCCAGCTAGTATTAACTAAAAGAAATAATATATACATAATATCAAATAAAAGAAATAATATATACCTAATATAAACTAAGGTAGCGAAGAAAGAAACACAGGATTAGGTTCACTATTGTGCTCCCCACTCTCGATGGGTTGTTGACGTACATGTGGCTCTAACCTATCGGGCAGAATGAGAACTACGGCCTGTGGCGACATTTACCTACACAATCACTTACTTGGATTTAATAACTTTCACGCAAAACTGATCAGGCCTGTCGCGACATTTACCAACCCGATCACCGGACAACGCGGAGGGTTAGTTTCGTTCCAGCGACGCGAAGGGCGCGATAGCGCCCGGTGACGACAACTGATATAAAAATAAAGCGAGCCGAAGGCTCGCCAATATCCTCGATTACCAGGCAAAATAATAAATAAAACAAATGAATAAAGAAAAGTTTTAGCTGCTGGCAAGTTATGGGAGCACAATAGTGAACCTGTGCCGAAACGCTAAGTGTGACGTAGAGTTCTCCAAAGCAGACTGTTCTTAAAACTACGTAACTTAAATAATTAGACGTAGATTTTCCACAAATTGTGATTTTTAAACCTTTGAAGATATCGTCACAAAACTTCCCATAGGTAAATAATTTTATCCTGCATATAACATAGGCTATATGGCAATAAAATATATTGGGATGGGGGGGGGGGGGGGGGGGGGGGGGGGGGGCGCTTCATCCAATACTTATTTTCCCACAAGTTTACACGCAATTTTCGATTTTTCATAGTGCGACATTTTCGTCTTTCATTCATCTAAATAGGTAATTGCGAACGGGTTTTCTGCATTTTTGCTTTATTCGACGGTTAAAACTGTGTACTATCTTATTCTTACGATGTTTACATGTTACAGGGTCGAAGTTTTAGATTCACTAAATCTGATGAAATTCAAGGGGCAGTTCTGCTAGTTATGTATATTAGTAAATTAATTATCCCCTATAATCTAGGCCAGTGTTTCCCAACCTGGATGCCACGGCACCCTGGGGTGCTGTGAAGTGTTCTGACTGGCAAAACTATTCTGTTTTTCTCATTTTTATTCCCATTTCGCATCGTCGACTCTTCAAAATCCAAACCAGTGTTATGACGAACTTCATTTCGTCGCAAATCCACTTCGAAATGAAACGAATGCAGAATACAAGCACACATTATCTAGTTAAATATAGACTTCTTACAGAGGAGGATATAGGAGGATACTCATGTCTAGCCCAAAATACAATAGATGGAGGACTAAAATTTTCAGAAATTGTAGACGGCATGGAAAAACCGGCAGCAAAATTAATACCTCCTAGCAAACTCCATTACGTTCGACTCTAGAAATTCGTAAATTTCCGTTTTTTCCCATAAGAAAAGCATTGCGGCATATTTGAAAATTAATTTATGGCACTTTCCGATAAGGTAGAGAATTCAAACTTGGAGGGTTGTTAGATACCCAGGAGTTGTATAGGGAACCGTTATCACTTTAACCGCAAGTGTCCTGGGTTCGACTCCGGATGACCCGGTATACCTCCCATAAGAAAGCATGGAAAAAATGAATTCCTTCATATAGACGAAAATAAGAGGAATATATAGAAGATATTTTCAGGGTTTGTAGCAGGGTTTGTAGATGTCATGAGTATATCTCCATAGTATTTGACAAATCCTGCGTAGGTGTCATCGGTTCGACTCCAGGTAGCCTTACATTTGAGATTATTTCTCATAAGGAAAGCATTGAAATTGGTGCAGGGCACTTTTGAGTTTAAAATTTATTTGTCGACTCTTACACTCCATAATAAGATTACATAAATGCTTGCAGAATGCAAACATACATTCAGAACGGGCGAGGGTGAACTGCCTACCTTTGTCCAGACCGCAATAACAGTTTCGCATTGTTCACCCTCCCCTTGGCGACCCAATCCCACATCTGGGTTCACCAAAAATAACTCCAAACATTTACTTACAACTTTCTCGCTTAGAACATGAAAGTCAGGGCCGGCCCAACAATACAAGCAGACCAAGCGACCGCTTGGGGCGCCGAATTTTTAGAGGTGCCAAATTTTCCTGGCAAAAATACCTTAATTAAGTTTTTCCATTTGGGTTTCCATTGATATGTTCAGTGTTTGCAGCTGGCGAATAAATGTGAAAATGTGACTTCAAATGAATGTTCAGGGGCAGCAACAAGGCTCTACTCCGAATGGTAAAATAGTATTTGCGAAAGCTGCTTCCTAGAATACTATCGAATACAGATGGCTGGATGTGGTCTTCCAACATTTTATTGCTGTTACACACCGGGGGTCTTTGCCGACCGGGTGAAAGCAGTTCTCACCGCACCTCATATTTCTAGCTGATTCCCTCTGTGATTTGCCGCCCCCGAGGGTTTCTGTCAGGGTGCAATGCACCCCTTGCACCAAATGTAGTCACGGACCTGAAGAGAGAAGCATTCCCTTAGGTTGGAGGGGGGTGAGATGAATGATTAAGAAAGTTCATGCCTCGGCATCGCTCCCGCCTTACTAGCCTGCTACAGTCCGAGGTTGGCCAGCGGGAGACATTTGCAAAGGTGCCCAAGAACCAAGGAAAACCTTAAAAAGTCCGAGGAGGATACGGGATATCCCAAGACTCTCCCTCCTGCGGTTTCTCTTTGTTTCCACGTGCATTCATTCAGGCACATTCAAAATTCTCGGTTGATTGGTTGCAGCTCTTGTTTGAGGACGAAATATATATCTTTTGGGTTTCTTTTACTATTTCTTAGCTGTGTTAGGGTGTGTGAGGACTGGATACATATTATCACACCACCGCTTTCAACCCCTTCTCCTTCAACATTTCCTCCTCCCTCGCATTTTGCATTGGTGGCATGAAAAAGAACTATTTGTCTGCATTAGTTCCAATACGTCCATCGTTGTGGAAACGTCAGTCGAGTGGTGTGCGTCTTTTAGTGTTTGAATAATCTGTTATCAGGTTATAGCAGGTTAGTTTTCCTTGGGCGTAATTGATATGTTTTTTGTAATTGCTCAAGAAGTGACGTCAATATTTAGTGTAAATATTATTTTTCCCATTGATAAAAGCGGGTGTTTCATCCTGAGGTTGGAGCTATACCTAGTCTAAGATTAACGAAGATTTTCTAAACCAGGAAGTTATGTTATATATATTTTATTCGATCTTTTTATATAACGTATTTAATCGATTGTAAACCGACCCCTACTTTTCACAAGGGCACGCGAGGAAAATTCCATGTTGGTTGTACAGACATCCTAGTTTTCTGGGATTTGTCGCGAAAAAATACCGAAAAGTATAAATGCCCCGGTTTTTTCAATTAGTAATTAAATAAAAACAATATCAACTACAATTACGACAACACAAATTACGTTACATTCAAGCATTCAATACAATTTTTAATAAAATGTCATTTGTCCCGGTTACGTCCATGATTTTTAATCTCGCAACAGAAATATCCCGGTTACTCTCTTTGTCTTCTCCAACGTCTTACATTCGACTCATCAATCCAGTAGCGCCATTGTGCAGCAAGATTTGATGTTTCTTCCGTATATTCAATCACTTTTCTCTTCAAGTCCGCAGAATAATGCGTTCGTCCCATTACGGGATTATTAAGAAAAACTGAAAAACTCGCCAAAGTAAATGACAAAAACTTACGCTTGCAAAGGAACGAGGAAATTACGATTGACTCAGGAAATCCTAAGATTACGCGCATACTAGAGATGGCTCGGGAGTGAATTTATCGAAACATTTATTTCGATTGTTAAGACTGGATTCTTAGCAGAGTGACAATTTAAAAAAAGGTCGACTTACATTGATTAAATACTGTATTTTTTAACGTTGTATGGTTAAATTATTTTTTAGTTTAATTCAAATAAGTTTGTTGCTATTATACTCTTTCTTGAACCAACCTTTGATAAGTAGAGGGGTTTCTCTTTAAAATTTGAGGTAATTAAGTCTATTATTGGGCAATTTTATTTCCTTTTAAGAAATTCATCCTGAAGGTCGTTTTAAATTTTCAATTTGTAACAAATTCGTAAGCTGCTTCTGTTAACGAAAGTTGTCCTTGACTTGTTGTAACGATTCCAAGTAATAGACAATGTTCATCTTGCTCTTGAAGTTCGTAATCAGTCATAAAGTTGGTCTCATTTTCATTCCAGTCCATATTTTTTAAATCATTTTTTTCGGAACGTCTTTCCAAGATCACTTCCAAGATAATATTTTAATTCCATTCGTTTCATCGCCTCTTTTTCCTCTGCATCCTTCATTTGCAGTATTCACAAACTCCCGAGTGCATTTTGCAATCAAGAATCAATTTCATTCTTTCTATTTCATTCCAAGGGCATTCTTTAGATAAGGGCATCACTGCCTTTATTCATGAGTTTGGCAACATGTTCTTGTCTATGAATAAGGCAATGTGTCGATGTTGTATTTTTTTAAAACTTACTGCACCAGCAAGTTTGACAACCATTGATTGAGCCCCATGTGTGTTTACATCGATTCAATAGTTCTAATCAATCTCATTTTCATTGAAATAAGTACGGCACAATTTATAATTTCTTTGTGAAATTTCAAATTTATTTTTCTGTGAATAAAGTCCTGTTTTTTTATTAAACCGTTTAATCATAAAAATACACAAAACATCAAAATATTTATACTCTATTATACTACTAAACTACTAAATTTTAATGTAAAATTTATGTATCGATTGGGCGCCATAACTGAAATCTGCTTGGGGCGCCAAAATGTCTTGAGCCGGCCCTGATGAAAGTATCTTTATAAATAAAAACGTTTCCCGCAGACAAACCTTTACAAGTCATGCTGGAACACGCAAAACGTACTTTTATAATTAAATGCAGAAAACAAATATTTAAAATCAATCTATTAAACTTTCAGTAGCACCATTACGATCCTTAAAAATTCCTGAAACTAATGCAAAAAACTGCATCACATTATTTTAAAACAACGTATATATCATCGATTGAAACAAACGTGACCGTAAAATGTCCATTCCAGGTCAAATATTGTTTATCGCATTTTGTATAGAATATAATTTTCAGTTTTCATTTAAAAGTATATCATCAGATTCTGCGTTAAAAATAGCGCAATTAGAAATTTGAATTTTTATTTTAATGCAACTTGAAATTATTAGTGAGATTTGGCAATCCCGGTGTCGTAGAGAAAGGAGGGGGCGATTGGATTTTTTAAGTCTGCGGGAGAGGGGAGAAACGATGCCGTTTGAAACCGTACTGATACTTTAAGATGGAACGCTCTAGTGTGTGTGTACATACATACATACATACATATATATATATATATATATATATATATATATATAAATACTAAGGAAGAGGAAAGGTAAGTAAGGATATTTTGGGCAACTAGGTGTTGAAGGAAACCCAGTGAACACTTACCGGAAGTAGAGCCGCTGGGGTGTTGGAGAGACACATTTGTAGAGGTTAGAGCTTTCGGGATGATCCCTTCGTCAGCACAAGAGAGACACAACACCTAGTTGCCCAAAATATATATATATATATATATATATATATATATTTTGGGCAACTAGGTGTTGAAGGAAACCCAGTGAACACTTACCGGAAGTAGAGCCGCTGGGGTGTTGGAGAGACACATTTGTAGAGGTTAGAGCTTTCGGGATGATCCCTTCGTCAGCACAAGAGAGACAGGACTGATATGGCAGTGACACTGGGGTGAAGGTGTGGGGGTGGAAGGGAAGGGAGCGTGGAAAGGTCGGGGATTGGAGGATGTAGAAGGGGGAGGGGGGAAAGAAATCCGACGGGCTGTCGCACCCAGCACCCCTAACCCACACTGCAACCGCCTCGCAACCCCCGACTCTACCCCCCAACTCACCCTAATCACCACTTTCTATCCCGGCATCCACGATACCCTAAAAAGTATCCTAAAGGCAGCCCACCCAATCCTCACTTCCTCCCCCAACCAGGTCTCCTTCCCCACACCCCCAATCCTCTCCTTCCGCAGACCTCCCAACCTTGCCAACATCCTGTGGAGAAAAGAACCTCCATCACCCACTCCTCTGCACCCTGCAGGGTCCCACCCCTGCCGCAGACCACGATGCCAAACATGCCCTATAAACCCACCCTCCAACTCATTCTCAAACCCCACCACCAACATCACCTACCCCATAACATCCCCTACCAACTGTACCACCCGCAACGTCATCTACATACTAACCTGCACCCAATGCCCCGCCTTTTACGTCGGACTCACCAGCAATTCCCTCAGCATTCGCATGAACGGCCATCGCAACAGCGTTAGTCTTAAACGACAGCTACCCGTGGCCGTTCATGCGAATAACCACAATCTTAGTTTCAATGTTTGTTTCACGGTGAGGGCCATCCGCGCCCTCTCGGACGACGCTTCCGCCCCCCAACTCCGTCAATGGGAACTCGCCCATATCCAAATCTTAAACTCTTTCTCTCCTCCCGGCCTCAATATCCGATAATATTTCCTTCTTTCCACCCTCTCTTTCCCCCCTCCCCCTTCTACATCCTCCAATCCCCGACCTTTCCACGCTCCCTTCCCTTCCACCCCCACACCTTCACCCCAGTGTCACTGCCATATCAGTCCTGTCTCTCTTGTGCTGACGAAGGGATCATCCCGAAAGCTCTAACCTCTACAAATGTGTCTCTCCAACACCCCAGCGGCTCTACTTCCGGTAAGTGTTCACTGGGTTTCCTTCAACACCTAGTTGCCCAAAATATCCTTACTTACCTTTCCTCTTCCTTAGTATTTATATATATATATATATATATATATATATATATATATATATATATATATATATATATATACAGGTATCCCTCGCCGTTCGCGGGTTCGCCGTTCGCGGTTTTGCTTATTCGCGGTTTCTCAGCAATACCCATTACTCATTTTTTTGGCGTACCGAACGGGGAAATCTTCCGTTTCCTGAAGGATCCATAGAATACTGAACGGGAAAATCTCCCACTTTGCTCCACTCTATGTTCTATTTATTTTTCTCGTCACCTGTGAAAACAGTATTAAGTCTGCTTGTTTTTACGCGGAATAAATATGGCCATCGGACTAAAAGACACGCGGCTTGTAGAAAAAGAGACTTTTAGGGGAAGATGGGGGGACCTTCGCAAGCTTCCGTTTTCCACATTTATATCAGTTTCTGTTCTATAGTGCCGCAAGCAACATGACTTGACATCCTTGGTGTGTTTGTGGTATTAATGTGTTGTTTCATTTTATTCTCTCATTTTAAATTAGACAGGACTACGCTCAGTGACGTTGACATTGTATTATAGTAGAGTGCTTTTATAAACATTTGTAATTTTTTTAATTAACCCATTCTTTTACATTATTATAGCATCCAAACGTGTTAATATAAGTGGAAGGGACGCATTAGCTAAGAGACAGTGTAAGTCATGACTTTGAGGGAAAAGATCATGATATTAGATACGTTATAAAGTGGAGCAAGTTACGCTTCCATTGGTATAGAATATGAATCAACCATACGTTCTATAAAAAGGGTCGAAGACAAAATACGAAGTAGTGTAATGGCTTCTACTCTGTCTAGTGCTAAATTTTCTTTTGTAAGTAGACGTGACCCTGTGTTAGAAAAAATGGAAAAACTCTTAAGTGTGTGGATAGAGGATAAAACACAGAAAAATGCTCCCCTTAGCATGGAGTTAATAAGAAATAAAGCACTTAACCTATATGAACATTTAAAGAGCGGAACTGAAGAAGATGATGAAGAGAATTCTTCTTGTAAACTGTTCGAAGATTGGTTTGCCAACTGCTTCATCCAGCAGGTGAAGATCTATCTGAGGCAGACGAATTTGCCATTTAAAGTGCTTCTCGTATTGAATAACGCTCCGGGTCATCCAGTTTCTCTTGCAGAAGGCTATTCTGACGTAGAAGTTGTATTCCTACCACCAAACACAACATCACTCTTACAGCCGATGTGCCAAGGGATCATTGCGACCTTCAAATCTTATTATATTCGCCGAACTTTCAAACATATTTTACAGCAAATGGACACCAATTCTTTGATTTCTGTTCATGAATGTTGGAGTTCATTCAACATTCGAACAGCCACTCATATGATAAAAGAATCATGGGACGAAGTAAAACAATCAACAATAAATGCATGTTGGCAGAAACTTTGGCCCGAAGCTGTTCGTTCCAAAGTTTATCCCAGCATTCGCGGAGAAGTTGAAGAGATCATCGAAATGACTAGAAATGTAGGTGGAGAGGGCTTTGAAGATCTAAAGGAGGAAGAAGTGGAGGAATTGCTCAACTTTTAACAAGAAGAATTAGCAAATGAGGAACTTGAAGAATTTGCACAATCAAGTGAGAGCGAAAACAGAGAGGAAGATGTAGAGCCTAAGATAAAACAGTTTTCAGCGAAGATCTTAGCAGAAATTTTAAATATGGCTAACGAGTTGAAAGAGAAAGTAATGCAGGCTGATCCATCTATGGAAAGGAGCATCAATTTTAAGAGAATAATTGACTCTGCAATATCTCCCTATGACGAAATTTATAAAAAAATCAAAACAAAAGGGAAACAGCTTCAAATCACAGAATTCCTGAAGCCAAGTCCCTCATCTTCCTCTTCCATCTCCAAATAATGCTCTTCCGAAACACCTCCATTGTCAACATCCTACGTATACTCTATATAATTCACGGTGAGTGAATAAGCTTCTGTTTTCTTAGTTTTCCAAAACATAAACGTTCGTCGGTTTGGTTTTCCTTTCATATTTTAAGCTTACTATTTGTTTCTCTGGCCTACATTCGTCAGTAAGGTAAAGTAAATAATCACTTAGGACCACTTTCGCGGACGTAGGAACGGAATCCCGTTATTCCATTAGTTTATGCATTTGCCGTTCGCGGTTTTGCGGTTCGCGGAGTCTTCGGGAACGTAACCCCTGCGAACGGCGAGGGATACCTGTATATGCTTCTATAGATCTGCTACATCGATAAAATTTTGCATAAATGCGAGGTATTCGTATCAAATGATGAAAAACAATAAACATTTTATAATTATAAAATTTAGGGCTGGTTTTACCCTAATATTTCCAAAGAGAAAAATATGAAAATCAGTGCAGAGATGCAAACGTTTGCGTTTAAAAATTATTTCACGGCTCTTGCACTTTATATTAAGTTGAGCGAATTTGTAGAAATCCTGAAATTTAAAAATGTTTGTAGAATGCAAGAACATATTACTTGTATAATAATATATATAAACCGGAAAATCTTAAATATATACAAATATCTATTGCTCAGTTTGGATTTGTCAGATATAAAGAAACATTTGCAATAAATCACAGAAATTACGATAATATTTTCCAGAAATGAGCGATTCTAACAAATGGGTGCGCAATGTGTGGATTTTTCGCTTTCACATCTAACAGGAAAAGTATAAAAAGCCTCATGGATATTTCTACTGACGATGACATGAAAAATAAATTCTCGAATGTATCTTTGATTGCTTTCTGGGCAAAATTATCAAACGAGTATGGGGAGGTGGATGCAAAGTAATCAAATATTCTTTTCTTTCCCCACAATGTGGAAGTATAAATATGGATTTTCGCCTCTGATTTTAATTAAAACAAGTAATCGTCAGAAATTGCATGTTGAATGTTTCCTACGATTGAGGTTTTCTTCAATAGAGTCAATGATTGCCACTCTATGTCGTGCAAAACAGCCACACTCATCTCAATAATTGTTATTTATTATATGTAAACTCGTTAGGTTTTAAATAAGACTATATTTTGTAATACTTGTATTCTTTTATAAGGGCGTACTTCAATTGATTGATTGAGTTCTACGGGTACGCAGCCAAAATAGCTTTGGAAACCCTGCTCTAACAAATGATGAAGTATAGATGAAGAAGGAAATATGCCCACCTAAGAACTTCCAGATATCTTACCGGAAGAGGTGAGACACACAATCAGAAGTATGAAGAATGGAAAGCATCTGGAGTGGATGGTATCACAGCGGAAATATTCAAAGCAACGGTAGTTGTATAGCAAAGATTCTCGCCAAGATTTTGCGCCGTCTGGGACCCTTTCGAGGAGAGCCTAACTAGGGAGCTCGAAATGGTTCAGCGTAGAACGGTTAGATTTGTAAAGGGAGAATACCGGTATTATTAGGGTGACCAGACGTCCCGCTATAGGCGGGACAGTTCGCCTTTTGACAATCTGTCCCGCTGCCCACTCCAATCCAGAAATGTCCCACTTTCTAGCAGGCACAAAAGTAATGTAGGAGCTCGATAACCGTCACAATCGATAATCATCGTTTCGCTCAACCGGCGTTGACGCCCCGGAGTTGTAGACATTCTGTTCGCTCTAATGCAACATAGTAGTATGTAACGCGCCTTTAATTTAGTAACTCACCTCGCCCCCTCACTGATCGAGAGGGCATGTTTGTTACATGCGTCCATCAATGTCTATGTAAAATTTTTATAGCTTTTTATATTGTAACTCTTTTTACTTTCTCCTTACGTAGCATAGGGAAAGTATTGTGATCACGAAAAAAAACGACTTAGAGATTTCACCGGGAATACACGTTTTCGGGTCCCTAGACCACGTTTAGACTATTTTCGGAATGATGTCTGTGTGTTTGTATGGATGTATTTGATTGTGGGCGCTCTAACTCAAAAAGTACTTGTCATGTCCTTACTAAATTTCAAATATAAAACTTTGGTATGGGCACAAAGAACTGGTTTGTTTTTGGACAATAACGGTTAAGCGAAAGTCGATGTTTATTCGAAACCCGATTCGATTTTTGCGGTATTTCTCCATTAAAACACCATTATTGTATATACTATTCTATGTAAAGGTTATAGAGAATGTAATTTCCTACAACCTTCATTTGAATTAATTTTTCATAGCACTTATTCTTTAGGAATTATTTATAAATAATCTGTTTTTTCGGTTTCCGTCAAATATCTCCTTAAAAACGTCGTTATTGGTAATCTTCGTAAGAAACAAAGTTGTAGAAAATAATATTTCTTCCAAATTTTGTTTGAAACAAATTTTCGTAGAACCATAAATTTCGGAGATATTCAACTTATTCCTAAATTTCCCGTATACAGCGCCACCAACTAGCGGTGAATTCTGTAAACATATTCAACATATAATTTACGACTATTCTTCTACGATAAATAATAATTTTGCCTCATAATGCTATTCATAATAATTTAAATATCTATACCACAAATATGGAGAAAGTCATATGCTGTCCACCTCATATTTTTTGTTTTTTTTTTCAAATACATATTCACTTTATCTTGTCATTATCTCCTCTCTACCTTATACAGTATATTACCACGGTGTACTACTTTGTAACTAACCGTCCTGTCGAAATATAGACGTTTTGACTCCGCTGTTCTTCGTTTTATATTACATTTTTTGAGCTTTTTATTCCGCGTTCCACTAATTTGATGGAAATAAGAAGTGAAAGCCTGTAGAAGATGGCAAGAGTGTTCAACCCCTCAATCTGTCAGAGGGAACAATAACCGGACTACATAAGTTGCCTAAACTCCAGGGGCTAACAGAGTATATAGTCCCGCTTTGAAAACGACGAACTCTTGTATGAAGTCCTAATTGCCTGCACTGCAGGGGCTAAAATAGTTTGTCCCGCTTTCGGTAATCTTATATCTGGCCACCTCGTATGATGCGAGTGTATCAGAGATCTCGAGGGGCCTTAAAAGTCAGACGTTGAAGAGTAGAAGAATTGAGAACAAAAGGAAACTATTGGAAAAGTTTAAAAGCTTCGAATTCGCTGAAGACGTACACGGCATATTTGTACCTATCGGTGTTAGTGAACGTAATGTTAGATCAGAGCGTACGAGAAAATATGTCGAAACAATCGCTAGAACAGAAAAATACTACAGATCCTTTTTCCCAGACGCGATAAGACAGTCCAACAGAGGAATTAGAGTTCACTGGTGCTGTGACACCCCCTGCAAAACGCTTCTGGCGGCTTGCAGGGTATTAATGTAAATGTAATATGTACATGTATATCATGCCTAAGGAATAAAAGCATACCGGAGACGTGGATGCATGCAAGCATCATCCTTTTGCAAAAGAAAGGTTCCAAACACTATCTGAATAACTACAGATCGATCCAACTACTCCCAACAGTCTACAAAATATTCACCAAAATACTCACTACGCGCCTTCTAAACCATTTTGATTCTGCCCAAGTCAGAGGGCAAGCAGGGTTTCGCAGTGTAAGTCGTGTGAGAGATAATCAGTCAGACTAACGAGTATGAATTACCTCTATGTATGTGCTTTATCGACTCGAGAAAGCATTCGACTCTGTCCGAACTTCGTCGGTGTTACGTGCACTAAAGAAACAAGGAGTAGAAGAAACGGACAGAACCTTGATCAAGAATATCTACGACAATGCGACAACATCTGTCCAGCTGCATGAAGAGACGAGTGCCTTTAAGACCGATCAGGGAGTGCGACAAGGAGATACTATGTCCCCTAAGTAATTTACAGCAGCTCTAGAGGAAGTACTCAAAACAGACTGGGAAGAAAAAGACATAAAGATAAATGGAGAACATGTGAGTTTCTGCTCTTTGCAGATGTCATCATACTGTTAGCATTCCCCCTCCCCTACTACCATCCTTCGCCCCCCACTTCCCTTACCGTCCCCCTTTTCCCCTCCATTCTTCCTCCCTTCCTTCTTTCCCTCTATTCTCCCTACTTGTCTCTTCCTCTTCTCCCCTAATATTACATACGCCTATTCTCCCCTCCATAGCCTGCATTCCTCATCTTCTCTCTTTCCTGAAAACACACAGACGCCATCCTTCTTATCCCCAGCTGCGTTTCCTTCCCGACACGCTTTTCGGCCCTCCCTCCTCCGCCGCCTTGACGGAACTAGGCGCTTCGTACTCGGCGGGTACACTTTACTGCCAAGAATGTGTTCGACCGCCCTCTTCCCCCCCTCCCCTCCCCCTCTCTATCCATCTCCTCCACCTCCTTCTACCCCCTCCCCCCCTTCCCCTCTCCATCCATCTCCTCCACCTCCTTCTACCCCCCTCCCCCCACCCACATGAAATTTGTTCCGTGAGTCTGTTGTCTTAATGGCTTTCCGAGTGGAATTCGTAAGGAATACGCAAAGGCTTTCCGGCAATTACTCACAAGTCTCCGTTTGAATGAGGCGCGTGGAAATTCACGTTTGAAACATGATTTTCTATCTGATGATGCATTAGTTGACATAAGTTAATCACGCCGTCCACTAATTGACGTAAAGTAAATGGAGTGAAGTATTTTTTATTATTTAAAAATTAATGTATATAGCCCTTCTGTAATCTATAAATATGCATAGCCTGTATTGAGTATGTCGTTCAACTTATATAGGTCTTAGTTGCATTCTTTACTTTAGCGAACAATTTATTTTATATGCATATATCGTGTTTACTGTCATATATACGTATAGATACGCAAACCCACTGTTATATTTATCAAAACGTATAGTATGAATATACTTTCAAAACAAGTATCATAAATGAGACCATAATGTCCATGTGATCCTTTCCGTGCACTATGGAGTCTTATGGGAGAATCTCCCTCTCCTTTCCATGTAATTTTCACTATGTTAATAACTTTTATATTAACCTCACTCGATATATATATCTACTATAATATATTTTGAAGAATAACCAAATTTGGTACGATTCTTTCTTACATCCTAACTTAGTGAATGGTCAAGGTTTTCTCAACCGGGATTAATCATTGCTGCCAATATAGAGGATTAACATTGTTCCATAAGATAACACGTATGAATCCATTTCTTGACTTGCAAGATATTGGTCCTTCAAGCATCAAAATACGTAAATATGGACCGATTTTATTCTTTTTTGCTTTATTCGACGAATAAAACTCTATACTATCTTATTCCTGAGAAGTTTACATGTTACACGGTCGAAGTTTTCAAGAATACGCTATTTGTTTCGAAATTTTCTTGATTTTTCGTACCCCTCCCGGCCGTTGCCAAGGCGTCTGTCATTGTTACCTCCGATTCAGTTAGCTTGAATGAAGCTTATAAATAGACGAAAGTTTAGCGTTATTCGATTCACACTTTTGCTTAAGGAACGAAACGATCGATGTTTATGGATATCAACGTAAATAGATACTGATTATTATTCAGGAAACGTTTATTGATGAAAGTAATTGTACCTTCCTTCGTCTATTTAATACTGGAATCTTACATTTTTTGTAAGTAAAAATCATTATATTTTACATTATAATGCTTATTAACGTAAATAAGCTCACGTATCTGGTGTACATTTACCAGTCAGTGTTCAATCATGGACAAGTGTACGTTGCTTTTTCACGGGTTTCTTGCTTACAGGACATAAAAGTAAATATTTCAGCGAGGCATAATTACACAAGAAATGAAGCTGGATTTGGCGAAAGTAATATGATAGGAAATAAAATTATCCTTATATTTAATGGCCAATAAGGTTAGCGGAGGTTGAGACTAGGGGTTGGGGGAGAAAGAGTAAAGGAAAAGATTGTGGGCAGGTTCCCACTGTCGAAGTAGGGGGCGGGGGTGTCGTCCGGCAGGGTGCGGATGATTCTTACAATGTATCAGTTATTGAAGCTTACACTGCGTGTGGTAGCGTGAGAGGCCACAGGAAGGGTACGTTTGAGATTTACACTCTTCCGGCGCCCTTTAATTCTGATGATGAGGGAGTTACTGGTGAGGCCAACATAGAAAGCTGGACATAGGGTGCAGGTGAGGAAGTAAATAACATTCATCGTGGTGCAAATACTTCTAGAGGTGATGGTGTAGGTGATGTTGGGAGGCCGGCGGAAGGAAAGAATGGTGGAATTGGTGAAGGGGGATTGGTGAGAGGGAGAAGTAAGAATTGGGTGGGCACCATGGAGGATTTCCTTGAGGAACTCGTGGATCCCAGGGTGGAAGAGAGTAGTAAGGGTAAGAGAAGGGGTGGAATCAGGAATAGGTGGAGTGTGAGAGTGGTGTTTATTGGTTGCAGGTGTGATTGCCCTCCGGATCTGGTCAAGGATCAGGTCCGGTGGGTAACCATGTTTTAGTAGGGCACCTTCGAGGATGGAGTAATATTTTGAAAGAGATCTCCTATCTGAGCAAATCCTCCATCATCGGCGGGCTAGGGCATATGGAATCGAGGTTTTGGTGTATAGGGGATGGCAGTTTTGAAAGTGAAGGCATTGAAATTTATTGGGTTAAATGTGGAAGACGGTGGGGATTTTCCGTATGGCATGGAGAGGTCGACGTAGAGAAAGGTGATGTTAGAGGTGGAGGTATATATATATATATATATATATATATATATATATATATATATATATTAGTTTATTGTGCTTGCATATTGCAAGCATTTTCTGTCATCCTAAAGAAAAATAAAAGCCGAAAATAATTTTCAATGCATAAGTTTGCATCTGGGGTCCGAATTACGTGTTCTTCTGCTATGAAAATATTGGGGTATAAACAACCCCTAAAATTTATAATTATACAACATTTATAGGTTTTTAGCATTTCTTACGAATACCTCACATTTATGCAAAATGTCATCAATATAGCACCTCTAGAAGTGCATTTATATGAATTTTATTGTTTCAAATTTAGGAATTTTTAACAGCCACAACAATAACTATTTCTAAAATTTTCAATGCTATTTACCACCGGAACATAACCTACTAACAATGCTAAAATTTTCAACTTCCTGGATCTTCAGAAAGTACATAAAATTCAGTCAAATTCATTAATATTTGAGAATTTATTACGGCCGAACCAATAAAAAGCTTGAAATTTCTATATTCCCGTTTTCATTATTTGGCAAGTTCTACCAAAAGAAAAAATTTTAGCATCATAGAGCATTTACACGTACATAAACCAATAAATGTTAGTAAAATGGTTTATAATTTTTGCTGGCCAAGAAAATAAACATTGTCGCAATTTTCCAATTATTCCTGGGATTATTACTTTCGATTCACCTATGCATTAAATTTCAGCTCCCCAGCCACTGTGGTTTGGGCCATATATTAGTATCTTCCTATATATATATATATATATGTGTGTGTGTGTGTGTATATATATATATATATATACTGGTGAATGTGTGCTTGCATTCTGCAAGCATTTTCTCTCACCTTAAAGTAAAAATAAAAGCCAAAAAATAATTTCAACGCATAAGTTTGCATCTCGGCTCCGAAATACGTGTTCTTTTGTTTTGAAATATTAGGACAAAAAGAACCCCTAAAATTTATAATTATAAAACATTATAAGGTTTTTAGCATTTGTTACAGGCACCTCACATTTATGCAAAATTTCATCAATGTAGCACCTCTAGAAGTGCATTTATATGAATTTCATTGTTTAAAATTTATGAATTTTTAACAGCCACAACATTAAACTTTCATGAAATTTCAAATGTAATTTTCCACCGGAACATTAATTCCTAACTTTGTTAAAATTTTCAGCTTCCTGGCTCGAATTAAAGTACATAAACATTAGTCAATTTGTTAAACATTTACGGCCGAATTCAGAGATTTTCTGTTTTACGCATGACTAAGGGCTACTTCCTAGTCACCTACTAAGAGAGTAACAAAGAGCTACTAAAAGGTTGTATTCAGAGCCCCAATCGAGCGATTAACGAGAGTTGGATAAGGTCCACTAACGCAGAGCTCCACCTAGCATCACTAAGCTGGACAAGAGGAAATGGAACGCTTGGCAACATTGTGAAGCACCTACTGCGCATGCGCAGTAATTGATACCTCGAGGTCGACACTTCACTCCTCCTGTGGTTGGGCTTTTGTGCGGTTGAGTGGTGTAAATTCTTGAATCTTATTTCCTTTAGTGTATTTAAATTAGTGTTAGCGTAGTTCTGTAGGTTAATTGGTTAGGTGTGGTGATATTATTTCTTCTATAACGTAAGTTACATTTCAGTTAGGTTAGTTTTCGTCATTATTATTTACTTAGCTAGTTTTGTAGGTAATTGGTTAGGTGTAGTGATATTATTTGTTCTATTACGTAAGATACATTTCAGTTAGGTTAGTTTTCGTCATTATTTACTTAGCTAGTTTTGTAGGTAATTGGTTAGGTGTAGTGATATTATTTGTTCTATTACGTAAGTTACATTTCAGTTAGGTTAGTTTTCGTCATTATTTACTTAGCTAGTTTTGTAGGTAATTGTTTAGGTGTAGTGATATTATTTGTTCTATTACGTAAGTTACATTTCAGTTAGGTTAGTTTTCATCATTAATATTTACTTTAGCTAGTTTTGTAGGTAATTGGTTAGGTGTAGTGATATTAGTGTTACGTTATTTCGATTTGTTGGGTTAGTTGTAGACACGGATATGGAAGCAAAACGGGTAAGGGCGGTGAACTGGTCGCAGAAGGAGAAGGAGACGTTACTATCGTTGATACAGGAACGTATTGACGTGATAGAGTGCAAAAGTTGCGATGGACGGAAGATACGCGAAAAGCAGAAACAGTGGTTGGAGGTGACGAAGTCGTCTAATTCCATCACCTCCAGCGCTTCTTCATAGTACTCAAAATCTGACCCGGCCATCTACAATATTATTAAATGCAATACTATAATCCGCCTATCAATATAGCAAGAACTAGAAATATACTAACAACTACTGTTTCGTGAGAAATCGTAATAATAAAAAAAAACACATTAGTATGTAAAAAGTGGACTGTATTATCACCAAAGAAATAAATAACTATTAACTGGTCGCTGGAAACTAATCGCTGGATCTCTAATGGTCTATGGCAGCACAACACAATACACAATTAACCAATTGAGGGAATAGAAGCCCCAAACACTCGGAGCAGCACAACACAATACACAATTAACCAATTGAGGGAATAGAAGCCCCAAACACTTGGAGTAGCACAACACAATACGTAATTAACCAACTGAGGGAATAGAAGCCCCAAACACTTGGAGTAGCACAACACAATACATAATTAACCTACTGAGGGAATAGAAGCCCCAAACACTTGGAGTAGCACAACACACCACCGTCTCACATGTCCCCTGACCAGCTACTCCCGCGCCGGTATCCTCCGATCTCACGCTACGCTTGGGAGATGCGCAAACTATAAAAGGGGAAGAAGCACTTTCCGTACTTTGTAGCACAAAGTAACACAAAGTCTGAACAACTACTGAAGTAACATGCACTACGTCATTATAACAAAAAACGACTACGCAATAACTCTAAGCAATACGTAAAAATTTCGTTGCCTATTACAATGAAAGCAAAGTAGAAAAGTGAATAATGAATACAACTGAATAACTAAATTGATAAACCTCGGAATAAATAAACTACGAATACAGTAACTAACCTTTACAAGAAGGAATGAAACAATAAAAATTACGTACTCTACTATCAAACGAAATTAAACTATTTTGACGAAATAATGAACTACACATAAATATAAAACACTCCTATAGAAACATACTAACAACTATTGAAGCACCATGATCTACGTGATTATACCAAATAACGACTACACAAAAACTCTACGCAATACGTACAAACTTCGTTGGCCATTAAAATGACAACAAAGTAGAAACGCAAATAATGAAAATAGCTAAAATGATAAAACGCGGAATAATTAAAATAAGAATACAATAACTGACGTTTAAAAGAAAGAATGAAACAATAAAAATTACGTACCCTACTCTACTATAAAACGAAATTATACTAATTTGACGAAATAATGAACTACAGAGAAATATAAAACTCTCATATAGAAATTACTTAATAACAAACTAAATAAAGTAACAATATTATACCTAAAAAAGACTCATTTTCAACTACCGCTTTCACTACACTTCGCAAGCTGGAGCGGAAGACACACTAGTCACGCCCTTAAACACCGCGGAAGCTTGTTTAGCGTGGCGTGTGACTAAGGCTGACTACCATACTCAATGACTAAGCAAATCACCCCTAGTAGGACGCTCTGAATAGGGCGTATGTAGTGGTGCGCTACTAAGGGGACTTAGTGGGTCTTAGTAACTGACTAAGAAAACTCTGAATTGGGCCGTTAGTAATTTATTACGTCCGAACGAATAAAAATTTTCAAATTTCTATATTCCCGTTTTCATTATTTGGCGAATTCTACATGTAGAAAAAATTTCATTCTCATAGCGTGTTTAGAAGTACCTAAACCATGAAATGTTATTAAAATTGTTTTAATTTTTACCGGGCAAGAAAATATACATTGTTGCAATTTTCGAATTATTCCTCCTATTATTTTTTTTCGGTTCACCTATGTATTAAATTCCAGCTCTCCAACTATTGTAGTTTGGGCCAGACATTAGTATCCTCCTATATATATATATATCCTATATCGTATCATTCTATGTCGACTCTTCTTACAGAGGATATAAGATATATATATATATATATATATATATATATATATATATATATATATATATATAGGAGGATACTAATGTCTGGCCCAAACTACAATACTTGGTGAGCTGGAATTTAATACATAGGTGAACCGAGAAAAATAATCGGAGGAATAATTGGAAAATTGCGACAATGTTTATTTTCTTGGCCGCTAAAAATTATAAACAATTTTACTAACATTTCATGGTTTAGGTATTTCTAAATGCGCTATCAAGCTGAAATTTTTTCTACCTGTAGAATTCGCCAAATAATGAAAACGGAAATATAGAAATTTGAAAATTTTTATTCGTTCGGCCGTAATAAATTCTCAAATGTTTAACAAATTGACTAATGTTTATGTACTTTCTGTAGATCCAGGAAGCTCAAATTTTTAACAGGGTTAGGAAATAATGTCCCGGTGGTAATTAACATTGAAAATTTTAGAAATATTTATTGCTGTGGCTGTTAAAAATTAAAAAATTTAAACAATGAAATTCATATAAATGCACTCTTAGAGGTGCTGCATGGATGACATTTCGCATAAATGTGAGGTATTCGTAACAAATGATAAAAACCTATAAATGTATTATAATTATAAATTTTAGGGGTTGTTTATTTTCTTGGCCGAAAAAACTTTAGAAGATTTTATAACATTTCATGGTTTAGGTACTTCTAAATGCGCTATGAAGCTCAAATATTTTCAAGAGGCAGAATTTGCCAGATAATGAAAACGGGAGTATAGAAATTAGTAAATTTTAATCGTTCGTCCATAATAAATTCTCAAATATTTAACAAATTGACTAATGTTTATGTACTTTCTGAAGATCCAGGAAGCTGAAAATTTTAACAGAGTTAGGAAGTAATGCTCCGGTGGTAAGTAACATTGAAAAATTTAGAAATATTTATTATTGCGGCTGTTAAAAATTCAGAAATTGTAAATAATGAAATTCATATAAATGCACTTCTTGATGTGCAATATTGATGAAATTTTCCTTAAATGTCAGGTATTCGTAACAAATGCGAAAAATTTATATATTATTTATAATTACAAATTTTAGGGGTTCTTTTTAACCCAATATTTTCAATACAGGTAAGTTAATTTGGAGCCAAGATGCAAGCTTATGGGTTGAAGTTATTTTTTGGCTTTTATTTTTACTTTAAGGTGAGAGAAAATGCTTGCAGAATGCAAGAACAGTTAACTAGTATCCTATAGAGTATATCCTCCTCTGTAAGAAGAGTGCTTACAGAATGATATCATGTGTAAAATGCGTCTATATATTATAGATATAGGAGGATACAAAATTATGAGGCACTTCCAGATGTGCTAGAAACTTGAAATCTGGTAGGATTATAGGCTTTTGGTCACAACCGAAGGAAAAAATACAAAACTTTCGAAATTCCAATTTTAAGGGGCTATTTTGGTCCCTTTTTGCACCATTTTTGGCCCATAAGGTAACATGTAAATTGGTGTAGAGGTTTTTATATATGCATTTTAAAATTACTTTCCGTAAAGACATGAACTCAATACTTAAACTATCGGATGGTATATTAATTTTAGTTACTTATTTTTGAAGACAAAATTCAAATCCGAGTAGAATTAGCGTAAATTTATAGTTTTTATCGCAAAAATTTGCTATTTTTTCTTGGTCTAACAATAGGCTTCCTAGGTTACAAGCTTAATGCGTTTATATCGGTTAACTTTTAATGGGAATCAGAGGCTTATATTTCAATGCATTTAATGTTAAACTATGCCTAATGAAGGAGAGCCGATATTGTTATAATACCCATTTTTGGCGCTGTTTTACGCCAGTATTGCTCCATAAGAGATCAAAAATGGTGAGGCAGCTCCATATGACGTAGAGACTTGAAATTTGTCATGATTATAGAAATTTCATTGATACCGAAGATAAACTAAAATACTGCGAGAATTCCTAATTTTAAAGGCGGTTTTATCCCATTCATGGCCCATATCATTGTGAAAAATATATTGCAATCCTTAATGAGATACAATGATAAAATTTGGCAGAATTATGCGTTTATATTTACTACAAAAGGAAGAAATCCGATATTGTAAAAATTCGAAAACTTAGCGGCTGTTTTGCCACAACATTGCCCTATGCGACGAATAAAATTATAAGGCATTCCTAAATGAGCAACAAACTTGAAATTTGACAAGGTAATATGATTCTGTACGTAATTGATTGGGAATAATTCTACATTGTAAAAATGGTAAAATTTAAAAATGCTTGCAGAATGCAAGCACATACTAGTATGTCTGTATATATATATATATATATATATATATATATATATATAACGTATATACTCGTGTATAGTACGAGTTTTTACGACCAATTTTTTATTGCAAAAATTGGGGATCGTACTATACACGAGTAATGCATTTGAGGATTTAAAATTCATCTTCACGGGCATTTTCGGTGAAGTTATGCCACCGCACGCATTCTAATGGTAGGCTAACCTTAACAGTGAGGTCCTTTATCGTTGTTATGTTGCTTCGTGAAGAGTAGAATCTTTTTCATATATACAGCTTCAAATTCACAAATACTTGATATAAGTGACGATTTACGGGCACTTCCTCTCTTGAATTTTATGTATGTACATCTTTGTTTGCGTCTTTTTACAAGGGATGGATTGGAAATACTTGGACTAAAAGTATCGTAGACGGCGTAACTTTATGGAATTTCGACATCTTGGAAAAAAGAAATTACTTTGTAATATTCAACAGTCTTTATTGTTTCTTCAATCACAAACTGATCGGTTTCCACTACAAAGTCATTCTAAAGGTGTTACGTCGGCTAGTAACACCATTAGAATTATTTTGTAGTGGAAACCGGTCGGTGTGTGATTGAAGAAACAATAAAGACTGTGGAATATTACAAAGTAATTTCTTTTTATCCGTTATCCCTACCTATTAAATAGATGAGCGAGTGGAACCATTACGTACGCGGAACGTAATCCAGACGTACTAGAATTGAAACGATTTTATTTCATCTTGTGCAATCATGATTCATATCACCTTTTATTAAATGTTTTAAGAGTAAGATACTTAACTTATCCGAATTTCAGTGTACTCGCAAGAAATAATATTTACGACATTTACGGTCTGTTCTATGGTGGTGTGGAAAATCAAGGTTGTTCGATATATCTCGCTCGTAATCATCGAGCTATGGAAAGGAAATATGTATATCGACCATGGTGGAAAGCTGGGGTCGACTATAAACGAGATATATGAAAAAATCAGGATTGTTCAAAAAAAAAACAGGGGTCATACTATACATGGAGTCGGCATATACACGAGTATATACGGTATATATATATATATACAGTAAAACCTCGATTATCCGGCCCTCGATTAACCGGACCCCGCTTTAACCGGCCGGTTGGCCGCGATGATGTCTTTATCAATGGCGCCCCGTTTTGTTATTTTTTCTGGCTAATTTGAAAATAAACGGAATTAAACATTTTACCTTCTGGTATTATATGTAATTTTTTAAATTGGTAACTGGCTTTATACTACATTTGTGTCAATAAAGCTTCCGGTAAGACAATTTTCGTAAATATATGACGCATTATTAGTGAGGCATGAAATCCAATGAATCTGTTACTCATTTCAATTTGTGAATCTGTTACTCATTTTAATTTGGAGTCGTAATGAGACATCTGAGAAGAAAACGACAATGTAGCAGGGAAAATGAATATGCCCACTGAGATTTGTTGTGTTGCATTGCTAAAATGTTGCTTACGCTCACAGTCAAAGTGATGAATCGGTCCAAGAGGTGCTGGTTATCCTCTGTTTATCTGATAAAAGGTGATATGGCCTTGTTGCCAAATTGCATAGTTCGCAACATAGCTGCCTCAGGGTGGTGAAGACGATCACTCATAAAACTGACGACTCGCGTTGAAAGTGGGCTCGTGGTGTGGCTGCTCTTCTCCTCTGTCCTCACGCGTATTTTATTGTGATCAGTTGTGGTTTTATTATTACGTAGCTGAACACTGTCGAAATAAAAAGAAAGCGTACGGTGCTCAGCATTAAGGATAAATTAGAGATTATATTGAAATTAGAATCCGATGTTTCAGCTGCAAGCATTGCCTTCGATTACGGAATCGGAAAATCAATGGTGAATGACATAAAGAGAGACAAAGAAAGGATTAGGAAATTCACGAATAATTTCGACGCCAGTGAAAGACAAAGTGGCATGTCCGTTCGGAAAACTTTAAAACTACCGAGCGATAAAAACGTGGAGGAAGCAGTGTACAAGTGGTACGCGCAACAGCGATCTTGCGATGTATGCGTTCGTGGTGTCGAGATTCAAGCAGCAGCTGCAAGACTTGCTGATCATTTGAAAGTGCCCAATTTTAAGGCAAGCAGCAGTTGGCTGTGGCGCTTCCGAAATAGACACGGGATTAGAAATAAAAAAACGCGAGGTGAAGCTTTAAGTGCCGATGAAAGGAGTGTAGAGCCATTTAGACAAATGTTAAGGGAACTTTTAATTATTACAGGTATTCAGTTTAGTCAGCTGTACAATGCTGATGAAACGAGACTCTTCTAGAGGACATTGCCGGAAAATACTCAGTGAAAAGGAATCAGATGTATGCGTTATGTTGAAGTAACACTAGCAAATAGGCTGATAAAGTCGTCGTAATTATTAAATAATCGTTCCAGCATAAAATAAAAACTTTTTGGTGTCATTTCTATTAAGGCGGTCTATATCGATTTTACCCCGGATTAACCGGATTCTCGGATTATCCGGCCGACACACCGCCCTATATAGGCCGGTTAATCGAGGTTTTACTGTACTAGTTAATGTGTGCTTGCATTCCGCTAGCATTTCGAAAGTTTAGCATATTTACAATTTCAAATTATTCCCAATCAATTTTGTACAAAATCATATAACTCTATCAAATTTCAACTTTGTAGCTCATTTAGAAGTGCATTATAATTTTATTCGTCGCATAGGACAATTATTTGGCAAAACGGTAGTTAAGATTTCGAATTTTAACGATATTGGATTTCGTCTTCCTGTTGTAACTAAAAACCCACAATTCCGCCAAATTTCATGTTTGTATCTCATTAAGAATTGCCGTATAATTTAAACACTAGTATGGGTCATATATAGGGCAAAACCGCCCTTAAAATTTGGAATTTTCGCAGTGTTTTCATTTATCTTCGGTTGCAATAAAATTTTTATTTCAAGTCTCTACGTCCCATAATTTTTGTTCTCGTATGGAGCAATACTGGAGCATAACAGCCCCAAAAATAGGGTTTATTACAATATCGGAATTCCTTCATTGGGCATAGTTTAACCTTAAAAACATTAAAATATATACCTCTGATTCCCATTAAAAGCTCACCCATATGAATGCATTAAGCCTGTTGCTAGGAAGTCTATTGTTAGACCAAAAATTACCACTTTTTTGGGATAAAAACTATAAATTTACGCTAGTTCTACTAGGATTTGAATTCTTTCTTCAAAAATAAGAAACTGCAATTTGTATCCTATCTGACAGTGTAAGTCTCGAGTTCGTATCTTAAGGGGAAGTAATTTTAAAATGCAAATATAAAAACCTCTACACCAATTTCCATGTTATCTTATGGGCCAAAAATGGGGCAAAAAGGGGCCAAATAAACCTTAACATAGGAATTTCGGAATTTTTCCTTCGGTTGTGACCAAAAACCTATAATCCTACCAAATTTTAAGTTTCTAGCACATCTGGAAGTGTCTCATAATTTTGTATCCTCCTATATATATATGATATATATATATATCATGTGTAAGAAGCACCTACATATGATAAATATATAAATTAATAAATATATATATATATATATCATTTGTAAGAAGCGTCTATATATTATAGATATATCCTATATATATCCTATATCCTCTGTAAGAAGAGTCGTTATAAAATGGCATATATATATCCATGTGTGTGTGTGTTTTTTTTTCTTGTGTCCTCAGCACCCCCGGCGGCTCTTCAAACTAGGTATGTGTCCACTGGGCTTCCTCCAACAACTTATATGTATATATATATATATATATATATATACACTCTACAGAAGAGAAAAGGTAAGTAAGGATATTTAGGGCAACTAGGTTTTGAAGGAAACTCAGTGAACACTGACCGGTAGTAAAGCCGCTGGGGTGTTGGAGAGACACATTTGTAGAAGTTAGAGGTTTCGGGATGATCCCTTCTTCACCACCTAGTTGCCCTATAAATAAATTTAAAAAAAATATATATATATATAGGGTGTATCAGAATAACACCGAAATATTTTGTAGGGTTATAGAGGAGACCTAAAAAACCATTTTGAGATAGGGAATGAGTGGTCGGAGAAGCCTCTGTAATGCGCCAGAGAGCACTGAAGTCAACGCGTTGAGGTGATCGTCCACAATGCCAACCCAGATGTTCACAGAGAACTGTTGTTGATGGTGGTGGATGGAAGTCACGTGTGGATTATCATCGGCCCACACATGGCTGTTTCTGCAGTTGTAGACTCCATCCCTGGTAAAACAGGCTTCGTCAGTAAACAAAACGTACTACCTGAGAAAACGAGGGACTTCTGCACAACGATGTAATATCCAGCGGGGAAATTCCTGTCTGGGTCCAAAATCATGAGGGCACAAACCCTGAACTCGCTGTGGGTGATAATGATGAAGCTGCTGTTCATGATCGACCCTCCACACAGCATGTGCTATTGCACGGGTACTTGTTGATGGCTCTTCTCTACGCGCTCCCACACCTCTTCCTCAAACAAGGGGGTTCGGACTGACCTCTTTGCACCGCAGTCTTGTTTTGATGGCTTCACCGATCCTGTCTCCCGCAACCGTTGGAACACTGCTGTGAATGTGGTGTGATGGGGATGTGTTTTGTTTTGGATATCTTTCCCTGTAAAGCTGCGCAGATCTCCACGCACTCCCTTTAGCTTTGCCTTACACAAAAACAATGACAGCAAGTTCCGCAGTTGTGTACTGACAATGAGTCATGCTAACCACTTCAGTTGTAAACGTCAAATGTCGAGTAAGCAACATGAGCTGACTCGGACAACGTCATAGTAGCTACGAGGCCTGAAAGGGGAAGAGGGGTGGAATGTTTGACAGTTTGTTTGCCCCCAGGTATACTTGAGGGTATGTCTATCTTCCAAGCGAAACCTCGACGTTTGGTGTTCTGTTGTGCATAACGGAGGCTTTGCCGACCTCTCATTTCCTATCTCAAAATGTTTTTTTAGGTCTCTTCTATAACCCTACAAAATATTTCGGGGTTATTCTGATACACCCTATATATATATAAAGCTACTAGGTGTTGAATATATATATATATATATAAATATAAAGGGCAACTAGGTGCAGACTCCGATGCCTAATTTGCCCTATAAACCCACCCTCCAAATCATTTTCAAACTCCACCACCAACATCACCTGCCCATAACTTCCCCTACCAACTGTACCACCCGCAACGTCATCTACCTACTAACCTGCACCCAATGCCCCGCCTTTTACCTCGGCCTCACCAGCAATTCTCTCAACATTCGCCTTAATGGCCATCGCAACGGCGTTAGTCTTAAACGACAGCTACCCTTGGCCGTTCATTCAAATAATAATAAACTTCATTTGAATGTTTGTTTCACGGTGAGGGCAATTCGCGCCCTCCCCCCCCTCCAACTCCGTCAATGGGAATTGGCCTACTTTCAAATCTTAAACTCTTTCTCTCCTCCCGGCCTCAGTCTCCATTAATATTTCCTTCTTTTCACACTCTCTTTCCCACCCCCCCCCCCCCTCTGCATCCCCCAATCCCCGACCTTTCCACGCCCCTTCCCTTCCACCCCCGCACCTTCACCCCTGTGTCACTACCAAATCAGTTGTCTCTCAATTGTGCTGACGGAGGGATCATCCCGAAAGCTCCAATAACTTCCACAAATGTGTCTCTCCAACACACCAGCGGCTCTCGTTCCGGTAAGTGCTCACTGGGTTAAATATGTATATGTATATATATATATATATATATATATATATATATATAATAAAATCGTATATTTATATAGAATATGGAGGTTTGCATCACGCATATCAAGATCGTTAGCAGCCCACGGGAACGGTGTAAATACATCCGGTGACGCCGCAGACGATTAATTTCATTTGGCCTGGCATCTACCGGATTATCGGAAAATCAGAACTTTCTATGATGGATGGCAACGTACGTACACATACTGAAAACTTTTATTGTTTTCCCTCGTTTTCTCGACTAAATAATGGTTATATAATTTCAAAAATTCATCGATTGACTTCCTTACAGTTGTCTTCAGTTCCACAAGTCTATCATCTCTTTATTTTCTATCCTCATCTTCGTTTTCGCTCTTATTTTTCATAAACAGTTTTATTTTTTGTTAACGATATTGATAGTGCCTCATTTTCTTTGGGAAGTTACATGAAGTATTCGCATTAATATTAATTTCGCGAATTCAGTGAAGGACTGGGGTTAAAAATCGGCCCTGACATTTAAATCACACCGGCTGACTGTCACATGAAATCAATGACATTTTATATAATTAGCCTTCAAACGCCGGAATTAAGATTACCCGCCCGGGGGAGGGGTCCACCTGTCGGATTTAATTTTGGATCTTTAAATATTTTCTGTATCTTCTATAAAATATTAGCGTTTCTCATGAGCAATTGGTGATAAAATCTTCATAGAAAAAGCATTTCATAGGAAAAATATTGAGAAATTACATTCTTCTCCTTATTATACGAATTAAACATGTCAAAATAACATACTGTTACACAAACGTGATATAAAACAAAAAATGCAAAAACTACGTATTTTTACGTTATTTAGCTTATCTTTTAAAAATAACGTGAGACAATTTTTAAAAGTAATCTTTTAAAGATTAACTCTCCGTGCTTTCATGGCTGCAAAATCATCGATGATTTGGTCAAAATTTATTTCTTATGTGATTTCGTTTTCAATCGCGAGGTTCGCCATATTTGATAATCTCTCTTGCCCAAGGGAAGATCTTCAATGCGATTTAATTCGTTAATTTGGCCGACGATATTTTTGTTTTGCATTGTTTTGAGCACTATCAAATAATCCGAGACATTTTGACGGTACACCGAATTAGTCTAAGGATGTATAAACTTGTTGCCGAGTCGGTGTGTGTGTTCCGAGGAACTCAAGGGTTCCGCAGAAGATAAAGGGGGTTCCGCGATAGAAATTATCTTATACTTAAAGATGAAAATATCCCTTCATTGGATCATAAATGATCATTTTAGAGGCCTCTGAGTCGCTATCTTTAATTTACAGAGAGCTCGATGTACTATACGGGTCGGCCTACCTGACCTCCCATCTGGCATTTGCCCAACCTCCCATAGGGCCAGTCCGACCCCGCGCTCATTGGTATTTCAATACCATTTAGAGTTCATGCTGGAATGCCTATTCTGGTTTTCAATACGTTCGCGATGAAACTAGGATCAAGCATCAGTACATCCCATTCGAAACTGATTTCCCTCTTGCATAGTGCAAAACGATTATCGTTTCTGGAGCTAAATTGTCTGAGTGAGGAAATAACTGCCTTCCAACTAATGCTTAAATGATTTGCATGTTGTCAATTTATTTCAACGAATGTGACAGCGCAGGTGCAGAATAAGGATGCAAGCGAGAAAATTTGTTTCCAGCTCTTACTCGTAGATCTTGCAATGTAACAACAAATTGCTTCAAACGTGTTATTAATCATTTCCATGATAAATATGATGTTATATTATTCTTCTTCGCATGAGTGTTCCAAAGAAACTCTGAGCAACTTGTGAAGCAGACGATCGCGAATACTAGGGTTAATCCGTCGGGTTCTATTTTCCTCACGCCGGCCATTCCTTAGAGGCAGAAGTAGAGGTAGAAGAGAGATGACGGATGTGGAACGGAAGGCAGAAGCTGGATGGAAAAAGGTCCTGCTATAAACGGATAGTCTACTCTATTCCTATAATTCCGGTACATTCTTATTCCTATTCTCCAATTTCAAGTTTCTCCATCGTTTAAGCGTGGACACGTGGCCGGTGCTTTCTCGCCTCTTTCGACGATCAGTCGAACGTGCTTCAGCCGTAAATATTTATATGCTTTCCCACGCTCTGTAAGGAGTATGAAGGAGCCGGGAGCACAGGGAGGCAGGGGGTGTACATAGCTAACGATCCGCCTGGGCGTTCTCACATTCATCCGTTTCCACGGTTAAAAACATGTAGGAAGAGGGAATGAGTCTCTGACTCCGTACAATTTGCAGCGCAACATTCCCACCGCCACTTTTCGCACACAACTCACTTTCCTCATTCCTCCGAAAACAAAACCACTCACGAGATGCTATTGGCTACACTGCCACTTCTCGCGGTATATCCCCATTCTTAAATCCCTATACTTCCATTCAAAACGGGCATTCGCCATTTAGCATTCCATCTAAAAAAAGATTGTGTTAAAATTCATAGCTATATTTCATCCCAAAAATCAGAATTCCCTGTTAATTCCATCCCTCTTATATAACATATCCTCTCCCCTCCATCCAACTTCCATTTCAAACTAGCAACCAAAACTTACCACCACTTCATTCTTCCAATCATCCGCCTCCCGACATTTCCTTCAAACAAACCCGCTCCTCTCTTCCAAACATCCACATCTCCCTCCTATCATCCAGCCATCTGCGTCTCCTCCCTTCACTCCATCCACCTACCTCCCACTCCTCTATTGCATCTATACAACAAGGATGGCAAATACGTAGCACGCGTGCGATTTTACTTGGCACGCGTAACCTCGTATTTTCTGTATAAAATATGAAGTTTCTTAGAGAAGGAGTAAACTAGCGGCACTCGAATAAAAATTCTGATGATTCAAATTACTTTCTTCGCAAGCGACACAAATATCATTTGCCATTTAAGTTCTACACTCTTCCTTCTATTCCTCTCAATATTCTCATTTATTCGTGCCATTCCCATTCAACTCCTTCGACAGCACCCTCACACTACTCCCTCGGAAAACTTTGTTCTATCAATATTCTTTCCACTACACTCTCTTTTATATATCCTCCAATAATTCCTCTCTTCCGTCCAACCTCTATTCATTTCTCTCTTCCAATACCTATTACTAACTTTTATTACACTCTTCCATACACCAACCCACCCCACCACTTACTTTCATCCAACTCACTCCCATTCCTCTCTTCCGTCCAACTCACATTCCTCTCTTCCGTCCAACTCACATTCCTCTCTTCCGTCCAACTCACTCCCATTCCTCTCTTCCGTCCAACTCACTCCCATTCCTCTCTTCCGTCCAACTCACTCCCATTCCTCTCTTCCGTCCAACTCACTCCCATTCCTCTCTTCCCTCCAACTCACTCCCATTCCTCTCTTCCGTCCAACTCACTCCCATTCCTCTCTTCCATCCAACTCACTCCCATTCCTCTCTCTCCACCATCCAATCACTTCCCACTACTCACTCCAGTACTCTCTTATATAAATCATCCTTCCAACTCACATCCACCCACTCTCCTCTCTGCCATTCTTCACTTCCATCCATTTCCCCTCCCACTCTCCGCTCTTGCATCCATTTCCCCTCACTCCCATTCCTGTATTTCCTCTCATTCTTCTCTGCATGCACCTTCCCTCCTATCCTCTTCCTGCGGGAGCTCTCCTCCACATTCTTCCTTCCGGGGGGAACGACTAACCTTCCACCGGTGCCCCTCTCCGACGCCACCTCCCACTCTTTACTCCACTGCGTAGTCTTCTCTTTCGCTCGACATTTATCCACACGCGAGCACGGACGCCTCCAGAATTCGGTGACAATGCGTTCTTGCGCACGCTTCCGAGTCTCGTCCCTTGGTTAGGAAAATTCCACCCTCCTCCGCGTTCTCCTACCAAATCCACTTCTCCGTCTCTTTCCTCCTTCTCTTCCTCTTTCAATTCCTCTTCTTCATCCTCCTTCAATTCCTTTTTCCTCCTCCAATCCTTTCCTTCTCTCTTCAACGGATACTTCCCTTCCTACCCTCCTATTATTCCATCTTCCCTTCCCTTCCCTTTCCTCTTTCTTCCTTCCCCTCAGCCCCCCGGCTTTCCTCTTTCTTCCTTCCCCTCCCTCACCGCTCCTTCCACCGATGCGCTCCTTTATCATTCGTCACTTGGGTCCCAGGCCCTCGGGCGTGGCCGGCCCTTCAACTCTACAATAGTGTGCGAGGGAAGGGTGGAAAGTGGGGAGGGAGGGGGAGAGAGAGAGGGCCATTTAGGGATTCAGCCCTCTCCAGTGTCCCTCTTTTTTTGTCGCGGCGTCCCCTGTCCACTCTTGTCCCATACGGCTCGAATTTGTTCGTACTCCTCTCGGCCTGAGGGGTTAAGGGCGGCGGCGGCTGCCAGGAGAAGGTTGGATGCCTGGTTGAGGGCGGAGAGGACAAGAGATGTGTGTCCTATATATACGGCTATATAGTGAAAGAATCGAGGGACAATTAGGCGACGACAGGATTACAATGCTATCGAAATATTTTGTAAGAGTAAGAATCAGAGCGTTTTAATTTAGTTCCAGGCAGAATCTATGCTCGGTACTATTGAAGAAATTGTCCTAGTAAACTTCCTTTTGACGGTTTATGCATCGATTGGAAAATATTCCTTCCAAGAAAGATTTTTTTGATTGCTTAGTATTACATTACTTTTCCTTTTATTCAATTAGAAAATAATTAACTCAATTTCGGAAGTCTTGTTGTCGAGGACGAATTTTGGAAATTATATTAGACAGTCTCAATTAACACGCTGAAAGTTTTTGTCCAAAGTAAAATGGAATATTTTTCAAACGAAAAAGGTATCGAATTCCTATTTTTAATCCTAAATGTGGAATACGATAAGCAATTGACGAGTGGATTATGAAAAAATATTTTCTGAACATCAATTTGGTCTGATGAAATATCATATTGGACGATTTTTCTTTTAAGAAATTGTCATGGAAGGGTGTAAACGAACTTGATAAATAATCTAAGAGAGACTATTTATCTAATATTTTCGCTGGAACGCACACATCTAACAAGTGAAACTAAATCTGGTGTTTAAAGGAAATGAGCTGGTGTCTAATCCCTCTTTCCCCTCTATTACGCAAATCATAATTCCTCTCTGTATTAAAGTTGTATATATGTACAATATTAAATTAAATTTTAAAGGTTCAAAGGAAACGAGAAAGTAAATATGTCGATCACAATTAAAGACACCAACAACAAACTTCCAATTGAGCCAGAATATGTGAAGAAAAGTTATAGTTGAATAACATGGGGCAAACGTTGAAGGCCAAATAATATATTGAGATTGAAATGTTAAAGTAGTAAAAAGAGAGAATGTGAACTTTTATAAATTCTGTCGTAAAATGTATGGATAAGGAAAGCGAGCAAAGTATTTTACAAGATACACTATAATTCATTCACATGCCAGTTGCAGCTACCCTTACATTTATTTTGTAGTTAGATTTACCAAATAGTGGTAGTGGAAGAAAATCGATCAAGTAACTGAAGAGAATTTCATCGGGTTGGACTTTATTGTGTGAGACGCAGGCTATAAAATTTTAGTCTCTGCAAAAGTAAACTTTAGACCCCTTCATAATTCGTTATTTAATGTAATATCTGTATAATGATGGACCTTCTGATTCCCCTAAATCTATTGCCCCGGGAGAGATAGCACTTCATCGCCCCCTCCGTTAATGATTGTTGAGATTTTTTCGAAGTATATTTTAATTTGTTAATCGCTATGTAAATATTATTGATAATGAAAAAATAAAAGGGATGCCATTTAGATTCCAGCCTGTTACGCGATATAAATTGGTATAAAATACGGATTCTCTTACAGGTGATGCATAGATATACGATCGATGTAGCGTCCCCAAGACACTGGTGCCACGGGCTCGCCCGTACCTCTGGTCGGCACTGGCGGTCGCAGACTCTGCGGTATAATACTTTCGCTACTTGCGAGAGGGGAGAGAGTTTCCTTAAAAAATTACAAAGGTTTCAATAAGTTCGTAAGTATGCTTATCGTTATGTTACCGTATTGAACAATTATTTAAACAAGTTAGGAAAGTGTACAACGTATCACAAATGGGCGCGTTTCGTGCAATGGAGTATTAGAAAGCAATTATATACCTGTACGTAAGGGAAATAGCGTTTTAAAGTTCTTTTCTTCATCATAAATAATCCATTTTCTTCCTATTTAATAATATTACATGCACACGTAAAGAAATTAAACGTTTCTTTGCGAGATTTTTTATGTTAGCAACAACGAAGAAGTAACTATGCAAGAAATTTTCTAAGTTCAACTCGATTTAAGACGTTTTTGTTTGATTTTCTCGATAACGGCTACTTCTACCATAAAACTGTATAGCAAAGGAAATACTCTTCTTTACCAGTTATACAACTTTTATTTGAAAAATATTTTGATATGAGCAATACTTTAGGAGATATGACGAAATTTTCATTTTTTGTCACCAGTAAAGTCGTACCCCTGATTGGCGTACGTGATTCATTTTTGTGATTTTCTTATTATATTTGATTGAAAGTCCTTAATGTCAAATTTCATGAAAATCCGTTCAGTAGAAGCCGAGAACGAACATGCGGACGGACGGACGGACGGACAGACGGACAAACGGACAGACCGACCGACGATAATAGGCGCTCACGCTATGAGCGAAACGCGCCTAAAAAACGATGTGTCACACTTTTACTTTAAAAAATTAATCAACTATTTAAATTTGCGAAACACGTGCACGATTTTTCGACGGAAATTGCAGTGTTATAACATCATAAAGCTAAAAATAGGGTTTACAATAATATGCAGGAATAGTGGAAGAAAAACGAAAAAGGAACTGAGGAGAATTTCATAGGGTGGAAATACTTTTTAAGAGAGAATAGAATCGAGGAGAAAGATAAAGATATAGAGAGAGAGTGCCTGCGAGGAAAATTAAACTTAATACTGGTATTGGTGGAAGAGAGTGAGGAGAGAGGACTTACGAGAAAAAATACAAAATTACAAACTTAGAATAAAAAATCTGATGTGGCCAACACACGACTTTCTCCATATTTGGGGTATAGATATTTAAATTATTATGAATAGCATTATAAGGCGAAATTATTACTTCGTATCATAAAAGAATGCAGTCCTCCTTACTGCCGTCAATTATGTAAATTTTGAATGTTTACATAATCCACCGCTACATGGTGGCGGCGCTGTATACTGGAAATTACGAAAAAGTTAAATATCTCCGAAATGGATGGTTCTACGAAAATTTGTTTCAAACAAAACTTGGAAGAATATTATTCTCTACAACTATAGTCCTCACGAAGATTACCAATAACGACGTTTTTAAGGAGATATTTCACGGAAACCGAAAAAACCGATTATCTAATTATATATTTCTCTTACCCCGTCTGCAACAACTTCATTTTTCACTCAATAGATAGCGATACTAACTAACCATTAATGTTCTTTGTATGCAAGACATTCAACAACGTAAGTATTACAGAATTTACTACAAGCATATACTCAACTATGATCAGTGCTATATATTGTACTAGTAGGAGTGCCCGTTGAATTTCAACGGATTTAGTGAATCTAAAACTTCGACGGTTTAACATGTAAGCATAGCAATAATAAGATAGTACTCCCTCCCCCTCCCTTACACCATATACTTCCCTTCTCCCCCTCCCTCCCCTCTCTCCCTTTCCCTCCCTACCCCTCCATCTCCCACCCTCCTCCCTCTACCTCCCTCCCCCTCCATCTCCCACCCTCCCCCTCCCTCTCTCCACCCCTTCCCTCTAATTCCCTCTCTCCATCTTCCCCCTCCGTTACCATCCATCTCTCTCCCTCCCTATCTCGTATTAAAAGCGTAATAAACTTTTTAGTGGTTCAGGAAGATCTTCAAGTTCTGGTAAGCGTACTTTACCATTCGAACAACACATCCCATCATTTTCCTTGGGCCATTTTTACGCCTGACAATGTCCACAAATTTTGTCCATTTTCCCTAACGAAATGTCACGATGGTCAGCGTAGTTTATGGCAGGATCGTATGAAAACGCTGACTTGAATCCGTGGGTTGGGTTGGACGCAACATTCCTACTTTGAGCCATGCGAACTCGATGTTCTCTTAAACGGTTGTCTCTCTGTGTACTTGATTCGGCTGCTCTATTTCGAGAATTACGCAAGCGATTTTCATTCAAACGGGGCTCTCTCTCTCAGGGCTTGTCTCGTCGAGGCGCCTGGCATTGTTCATTGAACGCATTTGAGAAAGTCGTAACTCACGTTCTTCAGGTGTTTCATTATTTCTCGATAGCGCTGCTCTCCTAGCCCTCGATGATGATTTAGACAACTGTGACCTAACTTTCGGCATTTTAAAACAGGGCATCGAACCGGAACCGAACCGAAAACCGAAACCGTAAAAAACCGTTATCTTTCCTGGAGTGAAACCGAACCCGAACCGAAAAAAAATATTTTCCTGAACCCGAACCGAAACCGAAAACCGTTATTTATTTCGTTCCATATTTTTCGGTTCGCATAAAATGTGGGAGCGAAAGAAGGGTTTTCCCTTTTGCTTTAGTTTGAGTCTTTTTGAAAGCCTCACGTTTAGAAACCGAATAAGAAAAGGGTTGGGTTTTTCTTGAGAACACATTCTCCTCAGCCTTGGGAAGGATGTGTCTTTGTGATAATATCTGTTGGCTCAATAGTAGGATTTTTCATGTGCATCTCAATACATAGAGAGTCTACAATACATCCTGCTGAGACTACCTGATAAACGAGACTACTGGAAAGGAACTTGGGCGGTACTTTGAAGACAGCCTCTAATTGTCTTGCCACCCTCCCCCCATGCATACCCCGTAGAGTGTGTTACCGGCAAAAATATTTCCCGATTCTTAACTTGGATTTTCCTTAAAGTTGGAGGTTAATGTCCTCATACACTTTCACTCCCTCTCCATATCCACTGAACCCTTGTATTCTGGTAGTCATTCTCTAAAACTTATCCAGGAAGGATCGCTCCGCAGTCGTGGTTTTGAGATATTCTTACTTCGGTTATCATTTGTTACAGGTTAGTAAATTTCTATTTATTTTATAGAGTGCATCTTAAAATGAGCACACATATTCGTATTGGTTGCTTAAAACTGAAGAGAAATTAAATATGAATGCGAATTTGTTACTTTTAGTGAAATATTTTCCCGACTGCAGAAACCCACATTAGAGACTCCGCCTGAAGAAAGTTCACGACAGGCCGAATGTCTTATTTTCTTTTTGTTTGCATGTTTGATTGCAGGGTAATATGTAGATGTACGTAGATGTTTTTATTTGCTGCCGGGTGAAAATCACATGTTTTCGCTTATTGTTAGTAATAATTTTTCGAAACGGTACTTATCATTTCAATTTCATGAAATGATGAAGTTTAACATTCTCACACTACGTAAGTGATTAAAAATATTCAGTCATCGTAAATTTGTATCATGTTAATAAACATTTCTCAGCCTTTCTGAATTATCGGACCCTCAATTTCTGCGGCCTTCCTCATAAATATTTTATAGATTTTTTCATCCATTTAAGTAATCTCTGAATGAAAAAATTAAGCCGTGCATTTACAGTTTTTACTATAATACGAGCAGTGGACGTGATCTACAAATTGTTAATGAAAATAACGTAATATCTTACTCAACTTACTGGCACTATTGAGATAACGCGATCTCTTATTTTACCGCACGATTTGTAAATAAAAAAATTAATAATTCATTATTAGGCATTCCAGCTTTAGCGCATATTAGCTTCGGTCTGTCCGTCCTTCTATCAGGATGCAATTTTTTTCCGTAGCTATTCAGCGGATTTTGATAAAATTTAGGACTAAGCACAGTAAATTAGAAAATGAGATGAATGCTTTGCATAATATAATAAGTTTAGAATGTTCTATCGCAGAAAACTTCCTCATTTATAATTTACTTTATACTTTCCTAGTATGCTGAAATCATTTGCGGCGCATGTATGGTTTGTAAATATTCAATTCAAAATATAATCTTAAATAAATAAGATACATACTAAATATTCACATTTAAATAATTTATTTACGCGTTTTGATTATGTTTTTTAAATATCATTATTTTTATAGTGAAGCTGTATTTGATTTAATAAAAAAAATACTTAATAAATCAATTCTTGAAAGTTTCCTAAAAATATTTTAAGGTCGGAGCGAAAAAAACCGGTTCGAACCGGTTCACTGACGCTTGCTGGAGCGAAACCGGAACCGAACCGAAATTTTGTGTTTTGAGTGAACCGGAACGAAAACCGGAGCGAAAAAAATTACGGTTCGATGCCCTGTTTTAAAACCATAGAAATTTCAAAACAATCTAAGCTGTTCTGGAAACTTATAACGTAGAAAGAAAGAGTGCGGAATGTACCAAGTGAGCGAGCGAAGCGTCGAGCGAGCGAAGCGTCGAGCGAGTGCGCGTGCGAGTCGTGTTGCGCATGCGTACTGAGCGGCGCGCGGTAAATGGGTGTTAGCTGAGGCGTAAGGAGTGGGCAAGAGGGGAAGGCGAGAGAGGTATGCGAGAGGAGAACGCGATCCTAGTTCCTAAGATCGCCACCGGGAAAAAGTAGATAGCGCAGTAAGTGGCGCACGCCTGGAGTTGCTTTTCTCGCTGACGGAAAATGGGTGTCAAGTTTTTGTTTTTTCCCCAAAATATGACCCTTCAGACCTGAAAAAAATATAGACTATGTTACTCCTGGAAGTATAAGGAATACACCAGTGAAACTCCCGTCCAAATCGGTGCAGTCGTTCTCGAGTTTATCGGTAACATACATACAAACGAACGATTTTATATATTTAAAAAATAGTAGTATATATATATTAGTATAGATGAGTTACAAAGAAGCTATGTTCAATTATGATATTAAATGAAGAAGTTTATTTATTTACTGATTGTTGATATCAACCCTACTATGAGGTATTTATTTGTTTATGTTGAATACCATATGCGAAGAATTTATTTAGTCCTTAACTTAATAATTCATTGGAAAGAATTATTTGATGTAAAAAACGGACTAAGAGGAATATTATTTCAATGGATACATTCGGTGGGTAAAACTTTGATTCGTAATAGTTATATTATTATGTATGATTATAAGATCGAATACTATATGTGATATTATTAATATTAATCAAAATATTAAGTTAATGCGCCTCTATACGTGTTTTCGAAAGTAAGGCATCCAAATGCATTCAAAATTATGTTAAGACATTTACTCAGCTATATTAACCGTAACAAACGAAGACTCTCTTGATCTCAATAATCAAGTACTTACATTAGCCATATTGATGGACCTGATGTGGTCTTTAAAAGTGTGGATAGTACTGTAAGTGATGCTGCTTCTGATTAACTTGCATTCCCGAAAGAATTCTTAAATAGCCTTACTCCAACCGGAATGCCTCCTCATGAACTAAAACTAAAAGAAGGAGCCGTCGTCATGTTCCTTAGAAACCTAATGCCATTGAGAGGACTATGTAATGGTACAAGACCTACTGTAACTCTATTACAAACAAACGTAATCGAAGCAAAGGTGATCGGTACAGAAAACTCGGATACAGTATTGATTCCGAGAATCCAATTTATTCCATCTGATACGAATATGCCCTTCTGTTTCAAACGAAGACAATTCCCCATACGAGCGTATTTTTCAATGACAATCAATAAATCACAAGGCCAAACGTTCGATAAAATATGCCTGTATTTAACTAAGCCTATTTTTAGCCATGGACAATTATATGTTGCTCTATCAAGAATCAAATCGTTCGATTCAATTACTGTAATTGCGAAGAAATATGAAATTGACAATTGTGTGTATAAAGAAATTTTTGATTGAAATATGTTTATATAAAAAACTGCAAGAATTTCTTTAATTTTAAATCAAGGTACGAGTGCATGACAAAACATATAACATCTAATGTTGTGGTATAAGGAAATTACTTTAAAGATGCGTTTAAAAATTGCTGGATTTAAATAATGTATTGTTTCATTAATTTCTATATTACATATTAAACAAAATTAATCTTATTTCCTTTAAAACATTTCAGTCATTTATGACGGGTGCTATCTATGTAGTGGATTAAATCTATTCATTGAGATTTTGCGGTAATATAAAAGACTTTAATATACAAATATTCCTGTATTTTCCCCGTTGAATTCAACGGGCATTTCTACTAGCTTACAAATAATTCCTAAACAATAACTGCTATGAAAAATTCATTCAAATGAAGGTTGTAGGAAATTACATTCTCTATAACCTTTGCATAGAATAGTATATACAATAATGGTGTTTTAATGGAGAAATACCGCAAAAATCGAATCGGGTTTCGAATAAACATCGACTTTCGCTTAACCGTTATTGTCCAAAAACAAACCAGTTCTTTGTGCCCATACCAAAGTTTTATATTTGAAATTTAGTAACGACATGACAAGTACTTATTGAGTTAGAGCGCCCACAATCACATACATCCATCCATATACAAACACACGCACGCACGCACGTACACACACACACATCATTCCGAAAATAGTCTAAACGTGTTCTAGGGACCTCAAAACGTGTATTTCAGTTGAAATCTCGAAGTCGATTTTTTTCGTGATCACAATATTATCCCCATACTATGTATGGAGAAAGAAAAAATGTATGCCAATATATCAATGTGTTCCTGTGTTCTATAAACATTTTTTTATTGGAAAAGAAAACTACTTACAATTTCAGTTATTAAACTTGATCAACAATTATACAGTATATATTATAAGAACTAAATATTTTCACTTAATTTCGCTCTGAAAATTCATAAGTGTCACTGAAGTAACTTCTCTATCTTTACAATGTATAGGAGTAAAAAATCTGATGCGGCCAAAACATGACTTTCTCCATATTTGGTGTATAGATATTAAAATTGTTTTGAATAGCATTATGAGGCAAAATTAATATTTCGTATCGTAAAAGAATACAGTCGTCCTTATTGCCGTGAATTATAGTTTGAATATGTTTACAGAATTCACCGCTATATGGTGGTAGCGCTGTATACTGGAAATTTACGAATAAGTAAAATATCTCCGAATTGGATGGTTCTACGAAAATTTGTTTCAAACAAAACGTGGAAGAAATATTATTCTCTGCAACTTTGATCCTCACGAAGATTACCAATAACGACATTTTTAAGGAGATATTTGACGGAAACCGAAAAAACCCATTATTTTTACTTTCTCGTACGAAGTAATGGAAAGTATTGTGATCATGAAAAAAAATCGACTTCGAGATTTCAAGGGAAATACACGTTTGAGGTCCCTAGAACACGTTTAGACTACTTTCGGAATGATGTCTGTGTGTGTGTGTGTGCGCGGGTGTGTGTGTGCGCGCGTGTGTATGATATTGTGGGCGCTCTAACTCAAAAGTACGTGCCATATCGTTACCAACTTCACATATAACACTTTAACATAAACAGAAAGAACTGATAAGTTTTTGGACAATAACGGGTAACCGGAAGTCGAGGTTATTCGAAACCCGATTCGGTTTTTGCGATTTTTCTTCGTTAAAACATCATTATTGTATATGCAGTTCTATACAAAAGTTATAGAGAATGTAATTTCCTATAACTTTCATCTGAAACAATTTTCCATTGTATAGGAGTTATTTAGAAAAACCGTTTTTCGGTTTTCTCCTTAAAACATCGTTATTGGTAATCTTCGTGAGTACTAAAGTTATACAGTATAATATTTCTTCGAAGTTTGTTTGAAAACAAATTTTCGTAGAACCATCCATTTCGGAGATATTTTGCTTTTTCTTAATTTGCAGTATACAGCGCCACCACCATATAGCGGTGGATTATGTAAACATATTCAAAATTTACGTAACTTACGGCAATGTATACCTTTACGATACGAAATGATAATTTTGCCTTATAATGCTATTCATAAAAAGAATTTAAATATCTATACCCCAAGTATGGAGAAAGTCGTGTTGGCCACATCACATTTTTTATAACTAACTCCTAAACAATAACCTATGGAAAATTGTTTCAAATGAAAGTTTTAGGAAATTACATTCTCTATAACCTTCGTATAGTATTGTATATACAATAATGATGTTTTAACGGAGAAATATCTCAAAAACCGAATCGTGTTTCGAATAAACCACGACCTCGGATTAACCGTTATTGTCCAAAACTAATACGTTCTTTGTGCTCACACCAAGGTGTAATATATGAAATTTGGTAACGATATGGCAAGTACAGTTTGAGTTAGAGCGCCCACAATCACATACACACACACGCGCACACACACACACAGACATCATTCCGAAAATAGTCTAAACGTGTTCTAGGGACCTCAAAACGTGTATTTCCGTTGAAATCTCGAAGTCGATTTTTTTTCATGATCACAATATTTCCCATACTTCGTATGGAGAAAGTAAAAATAATGGGTTTTTTCGGTTTCGTCAAATATCTTCTTAAAAATGTCGTTATTGGTAATCTTCGTGAGGATCAAGTTGCAGAGAATAATATTTCTTCCAAGTTTTGTTTGAAACAAATTTTCGTAGAACCATCCATTTCGGAGATATTTTACTTATTCTTAAATTTCCAGTATACAGCGCTACCACCATGTAGCGGTGAATTCTGTAAACATATTCAAACTATAATTCACGGCAATAAGGATGACTGTATTCTTTTACGATACGAAATAATAACTTTGCCTCTTAACGCTATTCATAATAATTTAAATATCTATATCCCAAATATTGAGAAAGTCATTTGTTGGCCACATCAGATTTTTTAAATGTATAGAAGAGTAACAACCATAAAATTGCCAACAGCTATTATAGTTAATAACTGCTAATCCTTTCGCACATATTCCTTTTCTAATTTGAATGTAGGGGTCTTCCATTCCCATCCATACTTAATCCTCTCTTTTCTTCCCATTCAGCCACTCCTTGACACATTATCTCTCATCAGACCCCACATCGACGCATACTCATCCTTTTTGCATTAGTTTTTCCTTTTTTAAAT